>CM075878.1:30979934-31172434 GCA_038021265.1 Cyprinella venusta
AGACTACAATATTATTAAACAAAACTGGTCATATTTCCCGTTGCAGTTATACAACCCGGTTCAGAGTTTTAAATATTAAGCATTAATTAGATTTAGCATAAACTATATTACCAGTATAGTACAATAAGATTTATTTTTCAATGCAAATATTTATAGAAACATTTTAAAATAACTTTTCAAGTGGAATTTATTCATATTGAATATAAACATGTAAACGTTAATATAAATATAAATACAAGATTTGTGTGTGAAAATTAATATTTCATTTTACTTTAAATTTACATAATTTTCAACTAAAAGCACAAACAAAATAAATAAAAAAACTAAGTTTAAAGGAACTTATCTATATACTAGAGCCAGACCGATATATCGGCCAGCCGATATTAGGCTTTTTCCAAAATATCGGTATCGGCAGTTATAATGGCCGATAAATGAATATTTAAAAAATAAAATAAAAACAGACGAAACACGCTTCAATCATCTCTCCTTGGCCTGTTATATTGAAAATGTATGTTTCACAATTTGCAGTATGATGTTATCCATTGCTCATCATAGACTAGCTAACCACAAAGCTAGCTAACGCCACTATCATCAGTGGAAGACCGCTAACGTTAACATTAATGAGCTTGGAAACCACAATGAACTTTTTCTGCCTAAATAAAGTAATGATTACTGTATTTATAACGAGCATATCTCTAGTTACAGTCCCTGCATTGGAAAATGTAAGTTATACTAGCGAGGAGTGAACATTTACACAGAGAGAAAAAGTATCAAACGTGTCTTGTGCAGAAAAGTTAGCTTTTCTTTTACACGCGTGTGAAATCCAACAATATTTAATGAAAAAAAAAATATATATATATATCGGAATATCGGATTTTAAAACCCCAAAATATCCGTATCGGTCTTCAAAATCCTTTATCGGTCGGGCTCTGCTATATACTGGAATAAATAAATATAAATAGAATAAGTCGTAGTAAAACTAATTTTATTTAAAATAATGAGAAGTGAGCAAAATGTATGTGTCATAAAAAAAACAACAACATAATCCTTGAAACGGGCTTCATTAACGTTTCTACTCTAATGTTTTCTTATTTCTTTCGCTGTGTGTGGTGCGAGTCACATGACCGTCGTTGCGCACCTGAAGGCCATTTCCTGCAGTCGGCTCCAGACCTCCGCCCTGTAGAAGCGCAGCGCGTGCTTCTGTCCCATGCTCTCGGTGACGTAGAAGAACGCTCGCACCAGACCCACCACCAGCCCGCTGAGCAGCCACGCCAGGAACTGACCGTAGATCCACTCTCTGTAGCGATGCTCACTGGCGCAGTGACCTACAGCAACACACACACACACACTGCAATCACGCTCTTCACTGACACTATACAGTCGGCAACATTTGAAGTGGATCAAACATGAGGCATGAGTCATGACAAGAACGGGTAATGTTCAAAATTCATGCATAATGTGGTTTTGATCCACTTCAAATGTTGATTATTGTACTTGGGGTTGGGAATCGAATACTTGTTATAAAATAAAAATGTAAATTCAGTGTGAGTTTGAAACATTAAAGCGAGAGACTCACGTGTGTATCAGTATACTGGATCAGTGCAGCTCTTAAAGTGACAGCAGCCTAATATTCCTGCCGTCTACAATAACACTGATCAACTTGAAAATTCACTTGTTTTTCACTGAATAACTTTTGTTACCATATTTGTAGTATATTTCATTTATAAACTGCAGTTATTTTGCATTCGATTAGTTTCTGTTGGTGAAAATCTTAAATCACGCTTTATTTCAATCTAGTCTTTGCTCAGTTGTGTCTATTTGCTGCGATTGCTAATGTTTTATTTGTTCGTTTTTAATTCCTGAGTGTTTATCGTCTTTAATAACGCTTGAAGTGTGTGTTAGTTCGGCTAGTTGTGTTTAAACGTCAGGCAAACGCTGCGTGTGTAAGTGTTCTTCAGCTGATGATCTGCTCATTATATTCAGACACTATTACGTGGTTTGCAACAAGAACAAATGTGAATGATATCCACGTGTTTTTTTAACGTTATTGGAACCGTAATTGATAAGCAGAATCGAAATCGGTATCGTTATAAATTTAAATGCGATTAAAAAAAAACAACCTTAAATATACTATCATTGTTTTTCTTAACATTAGCAATTAAATAATTTTTATTTTTTGTAATTAGTTTGTCATTTTGTTGATTTTTTGTAATAAAAAAATTGATATATTTTATTTTAATTTTAGTAGTTCAAATAAATGAATGATGAACTTTGTCTAGCTGAAATATAGTTTTTTTTTTATTATTTCAAGAAATGAAAATTTTTTTGTTATGGTTTTAGTTAACGATAACTAGGGATGGGCAACAATTAATCGTGATTAATCGTTAGCAAAATAAAAGTTTGTGTTTACATAATATATGTGTGTGTAGTGTTTATAATTAATTTGTATATATAACTACACAAACATGCATGTATATATAAAAATGTGTTATTAATATGTCAAATATTTATACTTATATAATGTTAATTATGTATAATTATATATAAAGTATATACATGCAAATATTTCTTAAATATATACAAGCATGTGTGTGTAATTATATATACAAAATAATTATACACACTACACACACATATATTGTGTAAACACAATTTTTTATATTGCTAACGATTAATCACGATTAATCGCGATTAATCGTTGCCCATCCCTAGTCTCTCAAGTTTTAATTACTATTCGCAAGTAAGTTTTATTATTTAATTTTTAGTAATTAGTTTGTCATTTTTTTGAGTATTTTTGCAATATTTTTTTTTTATATATTTTATTTTAATTTTAGTAGTTGAAATATAGTTTTTTTTTTAATTATTTCAAGAAATTAAATTTTTTTGTCGTGGTTTTCGTTTTAGTTAACGATAAAAAAACCTGCATAACACAAAAAAAAAAACATCCAGACTGTTTGGCTTCAAACAACCAAAGTTATAATAAATAAGAGTTACGAATAAAGTCGTTAAAGACCCACGTTTCTTGAGTCCCAGCCAATGGCAGGCCTTAACCTTCATCTTCCACATCAGCTGGTTCAACGTGAGGCGCTCGAATTTCCCAAGACGCAGGAAGTTCTTCACATTAGACAGGAAGCGAAGCCGATTCTCCTGGGTTCCCCAAAGTTCCTCAGGAACGACGTACAGCAAACATTCCCTGACGAACAGATACACCCTGTACGGGGAGAAATGCGACTTGAGCAACGACTCCATATCTCCCGCGTCTCGAGTTCCTGAGCACTTCCTGTTCAGGAACAAGCGGTACGGGCACTTCCTGTGCTGGCGTAAGAGTTGGCTAAACAGGGGAACCATCGTGAAGAAACGCTTTGGAAGTTTCTTCGCTTTACCCTGCGCGTTAAACTCTGATTGGAGGAAAATCATCCGAACGAGATCCGCCCCTTGCAGACGTCTAGCCACGCCCTCATCTTTCAGTTTCCTGTTGAGCGGGAAGCTCTTCATGCCGCGCCCATTATAAAGCATGCTTAGAACGCGTATCGCACACTGTGACGGTCGAGGGGGGCGTTGATCCGCGGGCTTCCAGCTCCGAGATCCGTGATTTACGGTCGGCGGCCCGTCGGATTCATCCGTAATCACTTTTCGCTTCTTCATAACAGGATGTTTAGCGTGCTTCTCGTCATCTCTTGCTCTCTTTTTCGAGACTGTTAACATCTTAGCATCTGTTGTGACCGTGTTAGCATCTGTTACGCTCATCTTAGCATCTGTTGTGACCATGTTAGCATCTGTTACGCTCATCTTAGCATCTGTTGTGACCATGTTAGCATCTGTTACGCTCATCTTAGCATCTGTTGTGACCATGTTAGCATCTGTTACGCTCATCTTAGCATCTGTTGTGACCATGTTAGCATCTGTTACGCTCATCTTAGCATCTGTTGTGACCATGTTAGCATCTGTTACGCTCATCTTAGCGTCTGTTACGCTCGTCTTAGCATCTCTTGCGATTGTCTTAGCGCCTCTTGCGCTCATCTTGCTCGTCTTAACGTGTCTTGCGAACGTCTTAGCATCTCTCGTGAACGTCTTAGCGTCTCTTGCGCTTATCTTAGCATCTCTTGTTCTCGTCGTAGGGTCTCTCGTGATCCTTTTCCACGAGATACCGGAATTTTTATGTGTTTGAGCAGAGACGTGGCTGAGGGAAAACCCGGACCACGCGCGCGGGATCAGCCGGTCGTACACGGGCTCTCCGCACACCTGAAGCAAACACGTGGGCGGGACGGTAGCGAACACGGCGCAGTCCTGTAGCAGGTGTCGCGTGATCTCGGTTCCCAGACGCTGGTTGATCCGCTTCCACAGCTCGCTAGTGTTGATGTGCGCCGCCGTCTGCGAAATGTCTCCGTGGAACCGGAACGCATCCGAACTGGCCGACGCGTCAGTGTACTGATAGCCGAATCCCAGGACGTTCCTCAGCTTCTTCCGTTTAATGTGGTTTAGGGTGAACGCCAGAACCTCCGGAAGTGTGCTGAGCTGAAACAAGACATTTATAATTCACATCACACACTGAACAACACGAAGCATTGCTTGGTCACTGGTTGAGCTAAACTGGTTGTGTAGTTAAATTGAACAGCCTGCAGATATTCAACATAATTCATGAGTGAGAGTCCAACAGAAGGATGGACAAACCCAGTCAAATATCCACTGATCTGACTGAGTTCTGCTCATGTTTATCACCATTAGCTAAACTATAGCCAATAAACTGATCATGTGAGAAATGTTGAGGGTGTCTAAATACATTTTGATTTGACTGTATAAATATGGATTTTTATCCTTTATTAACCGACTGAAGCCTTATGGTTTACTTTTATGATGGATGGATGCGCTTATTTAGCTTCAAAATTAAAGGTACCATTCACTCCCATTATATTATAAAGCCTGAAAGAGCCATGATATTTTAACCCTAACTGATTTTGCTACACTAACCATAGTTTAATCATGGTATTTGTAGTGAAACTGTTGTTATAAACAAAGTAATCAATCCTCCAAAAAAAACAAGATTACTTACTACACTTTTACTTTTAAGGAACTGACATGTAATCGAGTCAATAAAGCCTTTAATACACGACTTTCTAAAGCATTTAAATGATCTAAACTTTGCTGAAACCCCGGTTGTTTTGTCAGAAAGTGTTGAGTGTGAGGTACCTCAGCGGGCGCGCGCTGCTGCTGTGGTGGCGTGGACGCGCATATCATCAGTCCTCTGACTAGATTTTTAAAACGCGCTCCGTCTCTTTCGTCCAGCAGAGTCGGTTTCTGTCCATCAGAAAACACAAGCCCATCTGCGAACTCCTCCAGAGTCTGCACGATTGGGTACAACGAGCGCAAAATGCCAAATACATGTTTGAAACCGCCATCTGTCGCGTCCCGTCGAGACATGACTGTGTGTCCGTTTGGAGTTTCCCGCTTCCGGCGTTTAGGGCGTCGCGCGCTGCATCTCCACCAATCAGTCATCGGTCACATGACCCTGATGTTAAAGTCAAAACGAATTAAAATGCTAATTAAAGCTGCGTATCTTTTTTCTACTTCGAAATAACTAGAATTGAAATAATGAACAAGTACATAATAATACTAAATAAAAATTAAACCGTGTTTTGACTTACCCTAAAATTACGTTTGATTTTAGAGCGGTCGGGGCGGATTTCCCGGGAAACTGCATATTTCCACCTTTCTTTGTGCTATAAGTCATATAATAGTAAGCAGATTATCAAAACAACATTATAACTAAATTATGACTTTACCACCACATTATCAAAATAAATGTCAACAATGATAAATACAAACTATATTAACAAATATTTGTAACATTTTATAATTGCATTTAATATAATTGCATTTAATAATTTCACAAACTAAATAAACTGTGTATATAGTAAATACATTTTAGTTTATTTTTAATTATTTTTTTTGTTTATTTGTATGCATTTTAGGCTTATTTTGAACACAAAGCACTTGCTTTTTGCAAAACATCATGGTTTTTGGACATAGTACTGGCATAATTTTGCAAAAGCACTACAGTATTCTTTAAACTATCATATAAATACTTTTGTATATGAATAAGAGAATCATTCAGTGCCATGGTTTTGATCCCACCGATGTACTACGGCACAGCAATAAGGGATTGTACGCAGCAAATGCTCTTCGAATGCACTTTTTCATTGTCAGACAGATACATTGTTTTTGTTAAAATTACTGCATATGCACTATCATTGAGATGTGAACTAAAACACAGAAAAAATCTTATCTTCCTCCATAAACATGTTTATTAATATAGCATTAAAAAGATGATGAGAGGCCAGAGTCAGTGTTAGACCATGAGGAGGTCAGCAGGAGGAGGTTTGAGAGGGATCTGACCCAGAGTAAAGCGTTTGCTTGTGAACTCCTTCAGCTCTTCGGCTGTCAGGTCACTCTGGGCCGTGAACAGACTGTCTCTTGAACTCCCAGCAGAATCTGCAGCTCCACTAAACACACCGCTGCCCTGACCGAAGCCGCCGCTCGCGACCGGCGCCGATAACCCGAACCCGGAGCCCGATCCTCCCGCGGTCGTCTTGAAACTGAACCCGGCCGCTGAGCTGGGCTTATTTTCTGCAGCTTGTGGTGCAAAAGAAAAGGTGTTCACAGACGGAGCGGGACTGCCGAAACCCGGTGCAGTCTGAGCAGTGCTGAACGCGGAGGCTCCAAACCCAGGTGCATTCTGGGTAGTATGTGAAGCTCCGAAGTCAGTTTTGGACGGGGCAAAGCTGAAGCTGCTGCTGCTCTGAGAGCCGGAACCGAACCCTGAGAAAACAATATAGCGGTTTACCAAAACATAAAGGATCAAATAATAATTATTTCATATTTTCAAAGAGTTGAAAGGTTTTATTAAAATTTACCGGTATATCAGCTTCAAACAATACAAAACATTTGATTCAATTTTAACTAGTGCTGAGCAATGATTAACCGCATCCAAAATAAAAGTCTGTGTTTACATAACATATGTGTGTGTACTGTGTATGATTATCTTTTATTTATATAAACACACACACACACGTATAAATTTAACCCTCAGGTGCTCTTCGTTTTCGGAGTCACACTTGTTATCTTCCCGGTCAAAAGTGACCGGACACCTAAAAATTAAATTTCCTCCATCCCAGTAAAACCAATGCAATTTATTTTTGTTCTATAATATTTATTCTTTGTAATTTAGTATTTTGAGACAATTTGATTGAATTTATTAATATTTATGCAATATTTATGGTCTATTTTTGCCATGGAAAATATATATATATATATATATTTTTTTTTATATATATATATATACATAATTTTTTTCCAAAAAAAAAATATTAATGCAGTATTTTAGTTTAATATAGAGACTAGGCCTTCAAAATTTGAACCATCTGGTTACAGTATAGAGAAAAAGCGTAGAATAATGGTGTGACCACCAGATGGCGTGTACAGCTCTCTATGGAGAGGCATGTCAATTCCCCAGATGTTTATGAACACATTTTTTTTTTTTGGTGGATTTGAATATATAGTTGAAACAATCTCAAAAACGATTTTTATAAAAAAAAAAATGTTATAAAAAATAAAAACTAGTGAATTTTTGTGTTTTTGTCAATTTCCCATTCATTTCCTATGGGGGTCATTTTTGACCAAAGACCACAAGTGTGACTATTTTTTTACGACCACTTAGCATGCTCAGATCATGACCTCATTTTTTGTGTGTTCACATTCATAATGCCATAAAAGTCACCAAGTTTCACAACATTCTGATGAAGCTGTGATTTTTAAAATGTCATAACAGAACATTTTTCGGTTAGAAATGACCGAAGAGCACCTGAGGGTTAAGAAAAAACATGTTATTTTGTCTTTTAACCTCTAGATTTTTCAATCAGAGTGTGCCTTTAACACTGTTATTTTCCTGTTTATTACTGTAAAGAAACCCAGAACAAACCTCCAGCTCCAAAGCCAGGTGTTGTCGCTGATGATGATGCGGTTCCAAACCCTGACGGTGTCGAGGCGAACCCCTGCGATGGCTTCTGGGAACTGGAGTTATTCAGCTCTGAGATCTGAGGACATCAAGAACACGATTCATTACACGGCTCTGTGGAATAGTCAAGTCACCTTCGTTTATGCAGCGCTTTTAACATTACGGGTCGTTTCAAAGCAGCTTGACAGTGAACAGAGATTGTTTTGGTTTTACATTTGAATGCTTGATTCTGATTGGTCAATTGCTCTATCCAGCGGTGTGATATTCCCATTAAAACACAGAAACACAGGCTCATCCGGGTCACTGCAGACATTAGCGATATACATTTGCTAGGAAAGGGTTTTGAAACTGAAACTTTTGCGTTTAAAGAGCTAATACAATATTTTACCTCAAATCAATATTTTGGGTCTAATTATTTACTTATGTGGCAAGTAGCCGTGTAATAAGCGGGATAATGTACACCAAGCCGGTTGTTATTTCAGAATAAACCGCTTCAGGCTGAGAAAGACCTGATCCTGATCGCCATTACTTAAACTTGTCCGTCCATCCGGTTTAATGAGTGAGAAACATCATCTCACCACACTGATCTGGGTTGAGCTGCTCATGGTCCGCAGCTCCTGAACTCTGCTACTCCATTGGTTGATCAGCAGTTGGACTGAGTTCACCTGAAACAGGATTACATGACATGCTCAGATTCAGCATCATGGGAAATGAAGTCTCTTGAATCTGCTCATGGTTGTCTTACGTAAGGCTGTACGTCACCAGACGCTCGGGAGGAGTAATATTCCTGTCTCAGCTCCTCTGGAGACAAGTCGACAAACCCTGCAAAATATCAAGAGAAGATGAAGAAATATAAAGATAAAAACCTGCCGTTGTCGAAACTGCAAAATAATGCAGCTTAGTTTATTTGTCAGACATTTTTCTGTAAAACTCATATTTGCTTGAAAAGACTGACAGACTGACCTGAGAACTGGCTTTTGAGGACCGAATAACATGAAAACGGCCACTGGCCAGAAGTCTGCCAGACCTCCATGTCTGTCTGGATTGTCTCCCTGAAATTCAAATATGCAATAAAAACACAATGTGTATCAATTATGATATGAATGGAAGGTACAACAAATGGACGTACAGCCCAGGAGCACTGCGCTGTTGCGCACAGAAAGCATTCTCATCGCTTGATAACGATATTGGCTGTAGAATCTTTAGGAAAATAATGGATTTAATCCATTTTAGAATAAGGCTGTAACATGACAAAATGTGGAAAGAGTGAAGTGCTGAGCATACAAGCGGTCCCCCCCAAAAAATGCATAAGCGTAAACTGCACTTACACGTGTTTTGCATTGTCATCCGTTGAGTTTCGTCCAGCTTTATCAAAGGTGCTCTGAGAGTCAAGCGCTGAGAATCTGTTCTGGTTGCTGAAGCTGAAGTTAGAGCTCTTGACGTCTCTGGACGCCCCGCCGCCTCTGTTCCAGTCATTACCGCCGCTTCGGTTCGAATCATTACCGCCGCTTCGGTTCCAGTCATTACCGCCTCTGTTCGAATCATTACCGCCACCTCTGCTCCAGTCATTACCGCCACCTCTGCTCCAGTCATTACCGCCACCTCTGCTCCAGTCATTACCGCCTCTGTTCGAATCATTACCGCCACCTCTGCTCCAGTCATTACCGCCGCCTCTGTTCGAATCATTACCGCCACGGGAGAACGAGGAGGGCTGGATGAACTCGCCCCCAGTCCGTTGAGATGGGTTTATCCACACGCGATTCCCATAGCCTGCAACAACACGTCACTTTGGTCACTGCCGTTAACATTCAAAAATTGTTGAAAAAATGGTATAAGTCATTACTGGGAGCTAAAATACACTACACTGCCAAAAGGTTATGAACGTTGCAGCAACATGACAAGCCGGTGAATTAGCAGGTTTCAATTGTTGCTTTGCACAGTGCGAGCCAATGGGCTCTGTCAAATTTATCTTTTTCTCTTGTTTATCGTCATTGTTTTTTTCCTTTTACCCGTCTTTGTTTTATGAGCACGTGCCACTCGAGAAATTAGCAGTTTAGGTTGTTAGATTTTGATAATAAACCTGATTTGCAATGGGGGTGGAGTCATTTCGGGTTGCAACTGTACATATAAATACATATAGACTATAGCATTTACACAGAATTTCCCTTGTGAAAACACTTATTTTAAAAGAGTACTTATTACAGGTTTAATTTGAAAGAATATTCTTAAATGTGAACTGAGTTTAATGTAAAGTGCAATTAATTTGCAAATCTAATGAAAATGTATTTATTATTAAATCCAGTTATTTGAACTTTACGACTCGTCGTTATAACGATAACTACATATACTAATACTGTTACATACACTAATAATGTCGATTATAATAAAATGTTATATCAAAAACACTAGTTAAAGTTATGTTTAACTATGTTAGTCAACACATTAAAATTAGTATTTGTTTACACTTAAAACATGAAATAATATCATTAAACTTTGCTTTAAAGTTAAACGTTTAATTTTACATGATTAAGTGTTCTTGTGTGTTAACAAACAGTTATGAAAGTACAGTTAAGCTGCCTTTCATAACATTAATATTATGTTATCTAAGACTTGAAGTACACATTCAAAGTGTTAGCAGTATTATAATAGTGTTCAAAAATGAAGTAATCTCGATGGTGATATAGTAGTTTTGAAAGCGACAGGATCAGTGCCCTGAGTGTGTGTTTATGTTGACCTCCTCTGGGTTGTTGTTGCTGCTGGTTTCCTCGATTATCTCCTCCTCCTCCTCTCGGATGCTCATTCCAGCATTTTTCTCCGTATCTGCAGCGACCTTGAAGAAAGAAGCTGCACACTGGCATTTTAAACTCTATAGACAGAAATCATGTGCTCGTGTGGTACATTACACATTTGAAAGTACAGAGCTTGACGCGGCTCCTCCTCAAACCCAAACTACGCGCACCAGCGTGACGTAAGGCGCACATTTAAGACGTAAACAAAATAAAAGTCTTGACGCGGCGCTTCAGACAGTGTTTAAAGTCCCCCTCAGTCGATCATTTTATCCGCTTTGTCCATATATTTTACAGTCTATGATTTTATCCCTTGAAACTCATCTTTGTATCACCAAAATTACATATTTTAACGTTTTTTTTTCTTGAAAAACTGCAGTTTTAAGGAGAAAATACTCAGCAATGGTGCTGACGTATGTGTATATGTGTGGTTTGTCTTAAAGCTATTAAAAACACCACAAAGATATATAAACGACATTAAAAGTTGGATTTTCACCACAGGGGGACTTTAAAACATTTTTTCTCGTGAAATAAAGAGCTGAACAAGGCTTTGATCAGAATTGAAGTGGATTAATTAAATTTGTAGGTAGGGACTTTTTTTTTGTAGTTAGAAACTTTAAAGGTAGTACTACTACTAATAATCATAATCATAATAATAAATTCTTTTCTGTGAATAACTCAATTGTTCACTAAAATGCTTGGCATGATAGCAACAGCAGAACTGAAGACCAGTTTTGTTTTTAGAAAGTGACTATGTAACGAAAAAAATGAACCAAACCTAAAACAAAAAACCAAAGCAAAGTATTTTTTTTTATTTTAACTTTTTATATCTTTATTTAAAAGGTCAAGTTTCGACATGATATAAAAAACATTTGATCTTTAAAAAAATTGTAAACATTATTTCTAAATGTGGCACATTATTGCTGTAGAAGATAATGTGTGTTATTTCAATGTTATTTTTAAAGTTATCGTGTGATTGAGATTATATACTATTAATATATAATATATACTATATAAAATAAACAAAATCGAATACATTTTGTTATACAGTATTTGAGTTCTATGAATTTCTAGCCTAAATTAAATTTAAATCGTGTTTTATTAATTATAAATTACTCAATTGCACAGTTTTTGAAACAAGCTAAAGCTATTCAAATGTTCTCTCTGGCATTTTGGTACCCAGTTTAAGGTTATTTGCAGAACTTCAGCCATAAACATTATTTACGACGCAGTTCCCGGTTAATAAAGGTGTGTGAGAGACTCGTGCAGTTGGTTATACACAATATCGACCCAACAGCGACGCTGGTGACATCATATAAGCAGACATCGGTTCAGGAGGAATACACCAATCAGACGTCAATTCACGCGGCATCCGCCAATCAGAGTGCGAGGTGGGGCCCGCGGAGCATGGAGTTACTTGATAGACACGTCAAATTGACCAATGAGCGGCCTGTTCACATCAGGCGGGGGCGGAACCTTATGAACGGAGACGGGCAGGTATTAAAGTTTATCGGGATATCAGTGAGATGCCAGTGGAGCTCAGTCGTTTATCAGTATATCCCGTTCTCCACATTTGGGAAACTTCATTTGATTTAGTTCATTATATCAGCCAGTAAGATGACGATCCTGGAGGCGAGCACTGTGCTGATCGAGAAGACCGTTGAGAGGATGAGTGTGACGTCACTGCTGCTGGCGGCATCGGTGTTCACGCTGTCTGTGGCGTACCTGAGGAAAGTCCTGTGCAGACAGCAGCTCGCGGGACACGGAGTGAGTGCTGATGATGATTATGATCTATAGTGTCATCTATAAAGTGAATAAAAACACACGTCATCTGTCTGTCTATTGTGCTTTATATTCATTTGCTTATCTATCTATCATTCTGAACATCTATCAACTGTTCTATCTATTGCTCCATCGTTCTGTTCTATTAATTTCATTAATCTATCCATCGTTCCTTCTATCTATCTATCTATCTATCTATCTATCTATCTATCTATCTATCTATCTATCTATCTATCTATCTATCTATCTATCTATCTATCTATCTATCTATCTATCTATCTATCGTTCTTTACATCATTCCATCTATCCATCGTTCTATCTATTCTTCCAGCATTCTATCTCCATCAATCTATATACCTATCCTTTCATCATTCTATCTATCCTTCCAGCATTCTATCTATCTATCCATCAATCTATATACCTACCCTTTCAATATTCTATCTATCCATCGTTTCTTTCTTCACTCTATCTATCCATCGTTCTCCCAACATTCTATCAATCGTTCCTTCTATCATTCTATCTATCCTTTCATCGTTCCTCCTATCATTCTATCTATCCATCCAGCATTCTATCTATCTTTCCATCATCCATCAATCTATATATCTATCCTTTCATCATTCTATCTATCCATCGTTCCTCCTCTATCTATCCGTCCAGCATTCTATCTATCTATCCATCAATCTATATATCTATCCTTTCATCATTCTATCTATCCATCGTTCCTCCTCTATCTATCCGTCCAGCATTCTATCTATCTATCCATCAATCTATATATCTATCCTTTCATCATTCTGTTCATCCATTTCATCATTCCATTTTTTCTCCCATCATTCTATCTATCCATCAATCTATATATCTATCCTTTCATCATTCTGTCTATCCATATCCATAATTTCTCCCATCATTCTATCCCTTTCATTCCATCATCCTATACATCAGTCGATCATCCATATATCTATCATTCCATCATCTAACCTTCCTTCATTCTATCCTTTCATCGTTTTATATATTGTACCATATATATATATATCCTTCCATCATTCTATCTATCTATCTATCTATCTATCTGTCTATCTATCTATCTATCTATCTATCTATCTATCTATCTATCACACATATGAAGGTTGATGTCAGTTTCTCCTTCCCTCAGAAACTCCCTCCTCATATCCCGTCCAGTATCCCGTTCCTGGGTCACGCGGTGGCGTTCGGCCGGAGCCCGATCGAGTTCCTGGAGGCGGCGTATGAGCAGGTGAGCGTGGACACTGGAGACTCGTGTGGAGGAGCACAGGCTGATCTGATCTGACCTGATGTTGTTGTGTCTCAGTACGGGCCCGTGGTCAGCTTCACCATGGTGGGGAAGACCTTCACGTATCTCCTGGGCAGCGACGCGGCCGCGCTCATGTTTAACAGCAAGAACGAGGACCTGAACGCCGAGGACGTGTACGCGCGCCTCACCACGCCTGTGTTCGGCAAGGGCGTCGCGTACGACGTGCCCAATCCGGTAAGATCCCGCAGACCTGGAATACCAGAACTACAAATGACTTTTTGTGGGTACAATCTCAATGAAATATTTTCAAATACTTACCGTAAAAACATATCGTGATTTTAACGGTAAAAGAAAACTGTTGATAGGCTTACAGAAAGTTTCCGCACTGTATACGGCGAACAACTGTGAAAGATCTAACTGTACACTTAATGTAATTTTACAGTAAAATACTGTTAAATTTACAGTGTTTGGAAGTGCAAAAGAACAAGTTACTGTATTTACAGTGAAAAAACGTAAATTGACATTCCCACAATTCCCGGCAATACATTTCACGTTTGATATATTTTTGTTGAAATAACCGTTTCTTCATAGTTTGTTTGTCAATGTACCTTAGAGTTTGTTACATTTAATGCTTATTATCTGTTATGACCATAACTAACATAAAATGTTGCCACTGTATTTTTTACAGCAAATATCTGGCACCCGCTTTTGATGTTTTTTACTGTAAATTTAATATATTTTTTCGTGCAGTTTACAACCCTGAAGTTGTTTGAGCTCCAATCGTCTGCTTTTTTCTTTCCTTTATCATTAATGTGATTTGTGTTTGTTCACTCAGTTATTTCTGGAGCAGAAGAAGATGCTGAAGACGGGACTGAACATCGCACAGTTCAAACAACACATCGAAGTGATCGAAGACGAAACCAAAGAGTATTTCAAACGATGGGGAGACAGTGGGGTGAAAAGTATGGAGACCGTCTCTTTTCCTTTACAATATCACACACTGATGAATCTTTCAAAAATAAAAAGCCCCAGTTCTCCTCTATATCAGTGTCAGACAACTCCTGAAACGCCTCCACTGTAGTCTCGAGTTTCAATATTCCTCATTATAATAATTCATGCGCAGAATAAAGGGGCGGGGCCTGGTTGAGTTAGTTAGTAGCGTGTTAAACCGGCAGTTATGGAAAGGGGCGGGACTTTCCCAAACAACCTCGAAGTGCTCGACCAATCACAACACACCGCTTCAGCCGACCAATCAGAGCACAGTGTGCTTTTCAGGAGGAGGGGCTTCATAGAAACAGGAAGTAAACAGAGCGTTACTGAGAGACTGGGAAGAGAGGAGGCGCAACAATGGAGAATATGAGGAGAATAATCAACATTCAAGCGGGAAAACTTTGTAAAAGAGCAGAATAGGTCCTCTTGAAGAACAATAAAGAGTATTTATAGTGTTCAACGCTCTCTCGTCAGATCTGTTCGAGGCGTTGTCCGAGCTGATCATCCTGACGGCCAGTCGCTGTCTTCACGGATGTGAGATCCGGGACATGTTGGACGAGAGAGTCGCTCAGCTCTACGCAGATCTGGACGGAGGATTCACACACGAGGCCTGGCTTCTGCCCGGGTGGCTGCCTCTGCCCAGCTTCAGGTACACACACACACACACACACACACAGCTTCAGACATTCATGTGACGGTGTGTTTCTGCTGTTTATTAGGCGGAGGGATCGGGCACACTTAGAGATCAAGAAAATCTTCTATAACGTCATCAAGAAGCGCAGAGAAGCCCAAGAGAAGAACGACGACATCCTGCAGACGCTCATAGACGCCACGTACAAGTATGTCACCATCACACACACACACACATTGGATCATTTAAACCCCAACGACACTTCTTACCGCAGGGTTTAAGTCGTTGATCCATGTATAACCTTTGGGTTTGCAACTGGTTAAAAAGTTAATCTAAAATGTTTATTTTATAAAATAATTATTATATTTTTTATTATAAAATAATTTTTTTCTTATAAAATAAAAAGTTTATTTTATAAAATAATAATATAAATTTTGATATTTTTAAATGTATAATTACATTATAATTACAAGTTTTAAACTAACAATTAACAAATATAATTAAATAATAATTTATAGTGATTTTATAATATTAATATATATATATATATATATATATATATATATATATAGTAATATCAAATATAATATTAAATACAATTATTCATTATTCTAAAATAGAATTTCTTTTTAATAATAAATCATGTTGGGTACGCACACTTGTTTATACTGTAAATTAACATATTACACATGTTATACACATATATATATATATATTATACAAGTATAATTACTCTTAAAAATAATAATTATAAAATCATAACAAATTAATGTAATGCATTATATAATTCTAAAGATTATTATAATTTAAATAAAAACAAATATATATATATATATATATATATATATATTTGTTACTGTATATATATATTATTTTAATTTAAATTATAATAATTACATGTTATACATATATATTATATACAAGTATAATTACTCTTCAAAATACTAATTATAAAATTATAACAAATTATGAAATTATAAATTAATGTAATGCATTATATAATTCTAAAGATTATTATAATTTAAATATAAACAAATGTATATATATATATGTTTTTATTTAAATTATAATAATTACACATGTTATACATATATATTATATACAAGTATAATTACTCTTAAAAATACTAATTATAAAATTATAAAAAAAATATGAAATTATAAATTAATGCAATGCATTATGTTAATCTAAAGATTATTATAATTTAAATAAAAATAATATATATATATATGTGTGTGTGTGTGTGTTCAGATTAAATCATTTAAATGACAGGACTCATTCCCATGTTGCACACATGCACAAACACACTCCATCTTTGAGTCACGGTGAGCAGTTTTGGGTTCAGGTTATGAACATCCATGAGGACACTGCCCCCCGGTGGTGGATCTGTCAACACAAGCAGATGATTACCAGATCTGAAGTACGGCACAGGAAGTGAAACAGTGTGTGTGTCCCTGCAGAGACGGGCGTCCCCTGAGTGACGACGAGATCGCCGGGATGCTGATCGGCCTGTTGTTGGCGGGTCAGCACACGTCCTCCACCACCAGCTCGTGGATGGGCTTCTTCCTGGCGCGGGACAGGGCGCTGCAGGAGCGCTGCTACAGCGAGCAGAAGGCCGTGTGTGGAGAAGAGCTTCCTCCTCTACAGTACGAACAGGTGATCCTCCTGCATGAGCCGCTCATCGACAGATATAGTCACAGTTAACTCATAACAGTTCATATCCAGTCACTTAATATTCAGACGCAATATTGACTGTTTTTCTATTTTACTGATGAGAAGAGTTACGAAAGAAAAGCAACACTAAGTGTGTTTTATTATTGAATGATTCAGCATTTAACAGGTCTGTTACCGTGGCAACCAGCAGTACCAAATAGTTACATTAGTAACAGCTGACAGAAAACGGGAAATGGCCCTTACCGTACACTGTATATCCATCTCCACGCTCCTCTCATGGTCCTCCTCACTTTTTAGGATATTTCCTCTTAAATATTTCTTTTTTGGCATCTTGTACTTGTGTTTGGATGTTTTCTGTGTGTCTGTAATGCTCCGCTCAACGGCCGGATTTTACCCAGAATGCATTGCAGTGTAGTCCTACTTAAGACAGAGTTCAGATTTAGACGTCTATCTGCTATATCTCAGCCGCAGTCAAAGTCTCTCGCTGTGAAACCAAACCTGGTTTGGTTTCAGTCTGAAAAAAGACCGGAAACGACTGATAAGAATGAGATAAGCCCTGCAAATCAGTTCAATCGTGGGATTTTGTTCAGAACTAACTTATAAACAATATAAACCAACATCAACGTTAGATATCCCATGGAGTCATTCCATACTTGTTCAGACTCAATCTCTGCTGATTTCTACATTTTTGAGTACAGTAATCTCTCTCTCTCTCTCTCTCTCTCTACATATATATATATATATATATATATATATATATATATATTAAGATAAAAGTTTGTTTTTACATAAATAAATAAATGTGGGTCCACTGTCTATAATTATTATATATATATATATATATATATATATATATATATATATATATATATATATATATATACATATATATATATATATATATATATATATATACATATATATATATATATATATATAAATATACATTATATATATATATAATATAATATATATTATAATATATATATATATTATATTATATATAATAATATTATATAACAATATACAATAATATAATAATATATATATATATATATTACATATATAAATAATATTTTTTCTTAAATATACATGCATGTGTGTGTATTTATATATATAAAATCATAATACACAGTGCACCCACATTTATTATGTAAAAACAAACTTTTATTTTGGATACGATTAATCATTTGACAGCCATAATATATATATATATATTTAATTGGTTTTCTCAAAGTGAAAACTATTCAGATTTTTAATCCCGATTGTAAAAGCATGCTCATCATCATATTCGAGTGGCTTTTATTATTTTATTCTGACGTATTTTTGAATAAACGGCCGAGATGCTATAGAACTGATCTGGTCTGTGCCGCAGCTGAAGGACTTGAGTTTGCTGGACCGCTGTCTGAAGGAGACGCTCCGCCTGCGGCCGCCGATAATGACCATGATGAGGATGGCCCGGACGCCTCAGGTACGAGCACACACCTACATTACTGATGTTAAAGCCTTAAAATGCTTTGGCCTGACCTGCTTCCGCTCCCTCGACAGCGAGTGGGTGAATACATCATCCCGCCGGGACACCAGGTGTGTGTGTCTCCCACAGTGAACCACCGTCTCCGGGACACCTGGGAGGAGCGCGAGGAGTTTAACCCGGACCGATACCTCAACGACAACCCCGCCGCCGGAGAGAAGTTCGCTTACATCCCGTTCGGAGCAGGTGAGAGAACGTGAGCGGGTCGCTTAGAAGTGTTCAGACCTCCACTCGTACAGAAAGCTGCCATTACATCAGCCAAAATGAGGTTTATTGTGCATAAATGTGCAAAATGCACCTGCAAAAACATCTTTGAGAGAACGTGCTTTTGAATGGACAGGCCGTCCATGACCATGACCCAAATCCTTAAAATTATATAAAAAAATGATTTTATTTAATTTTTTTTTCTAATGCTTTTTTATGAATAATTTGTTATTTTTTATTTATTTTATCTTTAATTTAAGAGGTTTGATTTATAAATAATAAATAAATAGTAAAAATTTAAAAAATAACTCACTTTTTTTTTTAATTCAGCACTAAATATCTATCCATTTCATGACTCTTGTTGATGATTTAAGCCTGGTTAAGGATTGATGTGAAGTGTGCTTTTCCGTGTCACTTTTAAAAAACCTTTTGCTGATAATTTACTCACTGGTAATTTATTTGCTGATAATTTAATCCAAGATGTCCATGTCTTTCTTTCTTCAGTCGAAAAGAAATGAAGGTTTTTGATGAAAACATTCCAGGATTTTCTCCATATAATGGACTTCAATGGGGTCCAAACGGTTCAAGGTCCAAATGAGAGTTTCAGTGCAAACTACAAACTGTTCAAAGGGCTTTAAACGACTTCAGACGATGAATAAGGGTCTTATCAAGCGAAACACTTATTTAAAAAATAAATAAATAATGATAATTAAGTTTTATAAGCTCAAATGCTTGCCTTGCTCTGTTCTGTGATGCGCGTTCGTGACTCTCCAGTTCGAAATGAATCTTTTTTCGAGTCATTTGGTTGATTCAACGAACGAAATGAACGAATTGACTCGGAAAAATTTTTGTTAATTTTGATGAACGAGTTCGAACATTAGAGTCACGAACGCGCATCACAGAACAGAGCAAGGCGAGCATTTGAGCTTATAAAACTTAAACTTTGTTATTTATTTATTAAATGAGCGATCGTTTCGCTTGATAAGACCCTTATTCATCGTCTGGAATCGTTTAAAGCCCTTTGATCAGTTTGTAGTTTGCACTGAAACTCTCATTTGGACCTTGAACCGTTTGGTCCCCATTGAAGTCCATTATATGGAGAAAAATCCTGGAAGGTTTTCATCAAAAACCTTAATTTCTTTTCAACTGAAGAAAGAAAGACACGGACATCTTGGATGACATGGGGGCGAGTAAATAATCAGCAAAAGCTTTTTTAAAAGTGAACTACTCCTTTAATTAAGGCCCGGCTGATGTTAACGATGTTTGATGTTTTACAGGTCGTCATCGTTGCATTGGAGAAAATTTCGCTTACGTGCAGATAAAAACCATCTGGTCGACGCTGCTGAGACTCTACGAATTTGATCTTGTAGACGGACAGTTTCCTGCTGTGAACTACACAACCATGATTCACACACCACACAACCCCATCATCAGATACACACGGAGGAACACACAACCACAATGAGCACTTCAGTTTCTCAGTTCCAGTGTTGAGTTGGTTAACTTAACTTGCATCAAATTATGCACATTGCAAACTTAGCCTGCCGTCTCTTACTCAGATCTTAAAGATTTTGTGTTTTTTTTTATTTAATAAAACAAAATGAAAATAAAAACTCTTGATTTAGCCCAATCTGAACTGCATCACCCACTGAAACCACTAAAAACAAACACCCACCAGTGTCCAGTTTTAGCATTGACGCATTTACAAGCGCACTGGATTTCCAAAATATCGTCGTCTAAATCTAATTGCCTCTAATTGTGGCATTTTTTTGCGCAACAATACTCAAGTGTTTCCTGTTAAACTACTTTTTAGACTGCAAATGCAATAAAAAACTAGGAAGTTAGCCTACTTCTCTGTGATCAATTCTCGGAAACTCAATTCTGTCTGCCACAACACCACTCTTCAGACTAACCGACCACACAAACTCAGCTCTTATTATTCCTAGTTAACTACGCATTTATCAATAACTGTTCTGTCCTATTCCTACTCCTCCACCTCGACTAACACATCCAAGACTAGTTTCATTAATGCACTAATTATTCATGTCGTCCACACACAAATATATTAAGATACAGTCCATTTTACAAAAATAAGCAGAGTGAACGTAATATAATTAAATGAGAATGGATTTAGGTTGATTCTGTAATATTAAATATTATTTTCGACAGTTGTTATTTTTTAGGTTATCATCATGTTTTCCGTGTTCTGTCATCTGTGGTGAATGTGACGCAGAGCTGTGGGAGGGATAAGAGCTGAAAAGATCTATTGTAAATCTTTCTATCACTCATTGACAATTACTGCATTGGTGTTGTACTTCTGGAGTGTAAAGCACTTGTGATCGTGTGGGATTGTAACGAAAGAAGAATTGGGATTATCTGACAGGTGAGTCTCCATACGTGAATGTTGATCTAAAACTAAAAATATCATCAGATTTGCAGTAACTCTGAGACACTTTTTGCATTAGGAACAATTAATGCACATTTAATGTGTGGACAAAACTGAATCTGCTTTGAATACCACTTCAAACATCACGTGAATCAAGTCATGATGAACTCAAAAAATACTAAAATAAATGAATACTTATTCAGCAAGGATGCACTGATCAAATGTGACATATACTTTTACAATGTAATAAAAGATGCATTTATTAGGGCTGTCAAACGATTAATCGCATCCAAAATAAAAGTTTGTGTTTACATAATATATGTGGGTGCACTGAGTATTATTATTATATATATATAAACACACACACATGCTTGTATATATTTAAGAAATATTTTCATGTATATACCATATATAGATTTATATTTCATTTATATTATATATAAATGTTTTATATATAAATAATATTTTTTTCTTAAATATGCATGCATGTGTGTTTTTATATATATACAAAATAATTATACACAGTGCACCCACATATATTACGTAAACACAAACTTTTATTTTGGATGCGATTAATCGCGATTAATCGTTTGACAGCCCTACTTTTTATTAACTTCATATTAATAAAAAAAAAATCATTAATGCACATTTAATGTGAACAAAACTGAATCTGCTTTGAACCCACATCAGATGAATCAAGTCACGATGAGAAATATTACTGTAATAAATGAATACTTCATCAAATGTGACCATACACTTATAAATGTGACAAAAAACGAATGTTGCTTTTTTTTTAATTTATATTCATCGAAGAATACTTTTTAATTTTAAGTGGTGGTTTCAACAAAAATATGAAGCAGCAAAAACTCTTTTCAACATTGATAATAATCAGAAATATTTCTTGAGCCGCAAATCGGTATATTAAAATGATTTCTGAAGTATCACGTCTGGCCTGACACTAACAGAAGCACCAATGCATCTGGGCTGGTATCAACAATAATTCATTATTAATGAGAATATCTATTATATTACATGTTTTTTGTCTCTTGAAACTGCATATTTCACAGTAGCTCGAGGGTATGTTACATGACAACAATGTAATAAAAATGGAAAATTTGAATACTGATGACAACATTTTAAAAAAAATCATAGTTCAAACAGATACACAAGAGATCAGTCTGTAAAATTCAATATGTATATGCCACATTTCTGCCACAATACTGTAACTTGTTACTTCCGTTATATGCTATCCCCAACAACTGTTTCTGATGTAGCAACAAATGCAAATCAGTTGTATTGTGAAGTAAATTGTGATTACTAGAGTTAGTACAGTAAATACATTAAATTGGAGCGTTTTCAAGACGGTCACCGACTAAATGTTTTCGTTCTGAGCTTGCACTTCGCTCTCATTTGAGTCAAGCCGATATGTTTTCTGTATGGCGCGAGGTTCAAACAAGTAATGTCTAATAAATGTATAATTTGTATAATAAATGAATAATTTAGTACATCATTTAGTGTTCCATTTATTAAAAAAAGGAAAACAAGAACGTTCAAACTGCCAACTCAATGTGTAACCTGTAGTAATCTTGCTTAATAGGGTCATGAACTGGCTTTTTAAATTTTATTATATTGTTGTCTGAGGTCAACTTATGACGTTCGCTTGGTTTTTGCATTCAAAAACATCAAAATCAAGGCTAAGTTGTGAGCCTACCTAAAAAACGGTCGGTTTTTATGGGCGTGTCGCACTGAAGACTTGGAAGTAAACGCCCACTGCTGTGAGTGGAGAACAGTTTTGCATATTATAATGAGTTTAACTCACCCGTCGGTGCTCGTGGGGGAAAACGTCCAATGTTGTCAATTGGCAACCGGATTCGCCCATACATGTTCAACCAAGAGTTCGTGTTGCACAATTCCTGTCAGATCAGATCCAATATAGACGGTACAGCACCGTTCTTTACTCTTAATCGGTCTGCAAATCCAGTCTTGTTTACAAAACAATCCTCAGTGAAATGAAGCGAACAGACGACGATGTTTTACCTCATCAGCTGGAACGTCATTAAAAATAAAGTTTATCCATGAAGTCCTATTGGAATCCACAGGAAGCTTATGCAGCGACTGTCTTCTTCCACAACCAGGCACTGCACAATATTCTGCATTGCTCGTTAGATCGGTCCGGTTTGTCATCACGAGGTAGGCATCTACTTAGCTATGCGTGTTAATGCGCGAATCGGTGGGCGGGGCTAAACCGGCCGTGTCGAAGCAGCCGTTGATCTTCTTCTGCGGGGGTGGGGTTTTAACCCCTTCGACGTCAAAGTTTCCCGCTTTTAAAAACGAGTCGTTTTCAGAGGCTGGTGTCAATAAAAGCTTTTATTGGACTAACAAGGACGTTTTCAGTTCTGAAACTTACAGGATATTCTTATAATATGATGACCTCTTAGATGTCAAAAGCTCAAGGAAAATTTGATTTCTCAGTTCATCACCCATAAGTGCAAGATTTTGTCAGCTGTTTTTAATTACTTCATGACCATTAATACTTTGACACACACTCAAAGGTAACCCTAAAAAGTTCAATTAAAAAACCTGTCCTTGTAACCATGTGCCCTTAAGTAGCCTTTCATTGGTTTAAAAAAATATGTACTCTTCCTGAGATAAGTAATATGTAGCTGATCAAAGCATTTCTGACACGAATCGAGATATTTAAACACCAGCCCTTCCTCATGCTCTCTCCACAGAAGGTCAAAGATGGATTCCCAAACCTCCTCCAGATCCTGCAAGAACCTCTTCATCGCAGTGGTCTTGATGACAGGTTTCTCGGCAATCTTCTACATGTACTATGAGCCGTCAGTAAATTGGTTAAACTGTCCAGACGCTCCCAAACACGACGACTGCAAAAACATCTGTATGAACGCTCTTAAGAGGCCAAATCAAATCCAAATAGTGAACGACACCTGTTTAGTGAACTTCACCTCTCTCCAACACCAGTTAACACAAACAGAAGCGGCTTCATCCCAGGGAGACGATCTCGACACCGTTATCCTGGTCTGGATGTGGCCTTTCGGGCATCAGTTTGATTTAGGACTCTGTAGTTCGATGTACGACATCCACGGCTGCCACTTGACAGCCGACAAGAGTCGGTTTAACGAAGCACATGGTGTTTTATTTCATCACAGAGACATCTACGGGGACTTATCCAACATGCCCAAACTGCCACGACCGCCGTTCCAGAAATGGGTCTGGATGAACATGGAGTCTCCCACCCATACAGCACAGCATCCGAGTCTAAACAATCTGTTTAATCTGACGGCGAGTTACAGACAAGATTCAGACATCATGGTCCCTTACGGGCGAATCTTAGAGAACACTGGTGGACAGAGACATTATGAAATCCCGCGTAAGAATAAACTTGTTTGCTGGATTGTAAGTAACTGGAACCCAAACTTTAAGCGCTCAATATACTACGCAGAGTTTGAAAAACACATTAGTGTACAAACCTACGGAAATCACTTCAACAAGCGCATTGGAGATCAAGATTATACAGATGTAATGTCCAGCTGTAAATTCTACCTGTCCTTTGAGAACTCGATCCACAAAGACTACATCACAGAAAAACTGTACAGGCCTCTGTCTCTCGGCACTGTTCCCGTGGTCATCGGCCCACCCAGAGAGAACTATGAGCAATTCATACCAGCCAGTGCCTTTATCCACGTGGATGACTTCAACACGCCCAAAGGACTAGCAGACCATCTTAAGCTTCTGGACCAAAATGATGATTTGTACAGGCAGCACTTCACCTGGAGGGAACATTTTGTTTCAAAAGGAGGCTCTTTTGGTTTTGAACACGCCTGTTATGCTTGCGATCATATCAGGAGAAACAAGAACTATCGAGTAGTTAATGATCTCAACAGTTGGTTCTGGGGTTGACGACTGATGTTAACAATAGACTTCAGTCATAGCAGATGGCGTCTTTGTTATGGACGAAAGCTTCTCCCAACGTTTTTTTCCTCCATTCTCTCCCTGATGGAGTTTTGGTTCCTTGCCACTGTTGCCTTGTCTTTTGGATCGCTTAGTTGGGGACATTTAATATTCAACAATATTATTGATCTATGTTCACACCTCCTTGCAACAAACCACAGACTGTGTGTGTGTGTGTGTGTGTGTGTGTGTGTGTTCCTGTACAGTAGTTACCCTTTTATGACAACTTAACTCATCAAAAGCTTATTTATAGCTGTTAGAGAAGGCGAAAAGATTGCAGAAGTAAATGTATTGAGAGTTTAACACATTTTATGAAATAAGTGTGTTAAGTACACTTGTTTTTTTTTGCCATTTCACTGAATGATGCATGCTTTTGTTGCTAAGGCATAGGGACTTGGGTTTACACCTTAAATAGGTCATGGTTTTCAACGCTCACGCATTTGGCATACACTCCGTCTCAGAGAGAGCTACTCTGTCCAAGTAAATATCACGGCAAATTGCCAACCCTGCTTTTGACATGAAACGAAGTCTCTGCTTTTATAAGTTTTTGTACGAAATTCAAACAATAAATACCGTTTTAGCGCACTTAAAGGGTTAGTTGACCCAAAAATGAAAATTCAGTATTAAAAGTCAGTATTTCCTCACCCTCATGTTGTTCAACCCCGTAAGACCTTCGTTCATCTTCCAAACACAAATTAAGATATTTAAGATATTAAGATCGCTCCTGTATACTAGTCCATAGGCTTCTTGAGGGAATGACTCTCGAAAGTCATTAAAGACATCGTTAAAATAGTCCAAGTGACTACAGGGGCTCAATCTTAACTTTATCAAACAACGAGAACACTTTTGTGCGCAAAAAAACCTACAAAAATAACGACTTTATTTCAACTATTGGTTTATTTCTCTCTCAGGTTACTAGTTTAATAGCGTAAGCTTCTGTTATTGTACGTCACACGCATCACACACATGACCAGTGTCGGCCAATAGCGAACCTACGTGTGACGTAGCTACGCAATCACGCTACGCTAACTGCCTACAGGCCCATGGAGAAGGAAGTGAATAGTTGGAATAAAGTCGTTATTTTTGTTTGTTTTCGCGCACAAAAAGTATTCTCGTAGTTTGATAAAGTTAAAATTGAGCCCCTGTAGTCACTTGGACTATTTTAACGATGTCTTTAATGACTTTTCGAGGCCAGCAAGAGTCATTCCAACCCGATCTCACGACCAAGTCATACGAATTCGACGAATGATTAAAAAGTGGCTAATTCGTAACAGTTCATACGACCTCACTCGTACGAATTAGTACGATTTTGCTAAATCATACATATTTTACGAATTGGCCAATTCGTATGAATTCGTACGAATGACCTACCCCTTACCCCGCCCCTAAACATAACAATCACGTGGGTTTAGACAAATCGTACAAATTGGTACGAGTGAGGTCGTACGAATTAGACACTTTTTAATCATTCGTCGAATTCGTACGAATTGGGCGTGAGATAGTGTTGGTCATTCCCTCAAGAAGCCTATGGACTAGTATGCAGGAGCGATCTTAATATCTTAAATATCTTAATTTGTGTTCTGAAGATGAACGAAGGTCTTACGTCAACATGAGGGTGAGTAAATACTGACAGAATTTTCATTTTTGGGTCAACTAACCCTTTAATGTGGCATGACATATCGCTGTAGTGCCTCAGTTAAAGCTAGAGCCGGTGAAAACAGACACATGGTCACGTTTCATCGAGCTCTCATTAGTTCCAAGCAATTTTTGGTTAATATTGCAGCATAGTATGCACTGATCAAAGACATTTATACTATATTTTAAGTATCTTATATAGTATCTATTTTTTTACTGCAAAGGTAAAGCAGAAATTAAAATGAATGTGACATGCCTCACGGTGCAGTTGGAGAATCGAGATGTCCTCCAAGATGGCTGAGCTCGATCGGTTTCCGGGTCACAGGCTGGAGGACGGGATTTTGAGAAACACCCACTTTCTTCAAACGAGTGGTTTTACAGGCTTTGAGAAATGAGGTCATACTGCAATGAATATTTTGAGAAAATTAAAGTGCTTTTTTTAATCATTGATGCTTGTTAACATGTTGTAAGACGAGACTCCAAAAATTTTTGAAACCTTTAAAATAGCATACTGGGGCATTAAAATGTAATGGTAAAATCAAAGTGCGGACCATTACAACGAATGACAATTCTTACATGGAACATTATTTCACCCATATTTTTTGACATTTTTGTTTTAATAATAAATATTTGATAAATTAAACTATTGTACTTGCTTGTATTAAGTCTATGTTTATCAAGTATATGAATCATGCATGCATTGGAACTAAGTGAAAATTACTTTGAGTTGCACATACATTTCGACTCTTTAATAACAATATTTTTAAATTCAACAAACATACAATAAATTACTTTAACGAATATTAAATCTTATAATTATTAACCTCAGTGACAAACAGAAATACTCCTTCTCAGTTTATTTGTTAGTTCTATTATTAACCATGTTATTTCCCCGTGAGGGGTGCACCGTACCTGAAGATACTGCAATTCCAGGTCGATGCGTGGAGAGGACAGAGCAAGCTCCAATTCCATCTCCCATATCCAAAAATCAATTTAATATATGATCTCCATTTAAGAGACGTATCAGATATTAAGCTGATAAGAACAGATACTACACTTGATCTGAGCCAAAAGGCCGAGAAGCGATACCGAGAAAGGGTTCGAGCTAAAGGAGTCACTCAGCGCGACACACACCTCAATGACGGTCACTCGGTCTGAGATCAGGAGAAAGTCTTCAAACTACACACACACACTTGAGAAATAATGTCCCGCTCGGAGACTGAGAGAAATGCGGAGATTCGCACAAATAACGAGATAAAACCCTCAAAACAAGCGGATTCAACCGTTAACCCGGAGTTTACCATCGGCCAATCAAACACGAGCACAAAGTCAGACAGCAATAAAGACTGTTTATCTCCGTTATAAGTCTTTGATAATCATGAAACATTCACTATTTAGCATTAAAGTATTTCTGCTTGAGTTCAGACGCCAGATTCAGAAAATAACGCGTAAGAAATTAAGCTTTTTACACACATTAATTCGCTCGTGTGGTTAAATGCGGTACTGCATGTTCACGGTCACTGACTGAGGCGTTTAATTCTCTAACCTTAACAGTAATGACGACGATTAAACAATTACTTGTCCATCTATATACCATACAGAGCAATATTAAAACCACAAACATATAGGCCACCTGCAAACGACAAAATAATAACAATGTGCTCTCTAAACATTAAATATAGAAGTTACAATTAATACTCACCTATACAAAACGATATCACCAGAGGAGTAATTTCTTTTTGCTTTGTTGTTTTTGTTTTTTCCTCAGTCTCCATGGCCGTTGTTCAAAACTATGGATCAAATCATTCCGTATGTCGTCACGTCCGCTCCGATAGTAACGAATTTCCGCCTGTTATTGGCAATGGACGACACCAGTTTTGAGAGGAGTCTTTCAAATTATAAACAAGTTATGGCATAAAAGTTCATTAAAAGTAGCTTAATAACATATTTAAAATATTTCCCCAGAGAAAGAAGAAAAATGACACAAAAATGAATGAATGAGGCGTGATAATACTGCCCAAAGCGCTTTTCAATCATATCTGGGAATCTCTCCTCAACCACCACCAGTGGAAGATGAAAGCATATTAAGAAGGAATATTAAACATGGCATAAATTCTAGATGTTTTTATAGCTTTAAAACTACAAAAAATACATATTTACATACAAATTCAATGCTTGTTTGAAGATGTTAAAGGGGTGTTTACTTTATACATTTATGAATATACATTTTTGTTATTAATAAATAGAAGGGTTATACAAAAACTTGTCATTCATAAAAACCCCAAAAGAATGTCTATAAGATAAGGGGGGGATTTTTTTGTACAATCAAGGCGTTGTTCCTTCAGAAAGACTGAGCAAACATACACTCCCAAAACAAGCCAAGAGTTTCACAAGAAAAGTCATAAAAAGGAGCAGAATGTGCACATAGGCGTACTTCTCAGTTTCTGAAAAATGTTAGTTAAGAAAGGGAGTGACCATACACACCTTAATGTCATCAAAAATGTTGTTCCAATAAGAAATAGGGGAGGGAGCAAGATCCAAAAATAAAGACCTGATTTTATTATTGGATTTTTCAAGCAATATAACCAGAAGCTGCTCAAGTTCCTGTCAGAGGAATATTCAGACTTTTATTTTTAATATTATTTTGTTTATTTTTGCACTATATTTACTATGATTAACCACCCAGTTTTGCTAGTATAATGCTATTCATTCATTGCACTCGTTTAGTTATTTTTGAATAATCTATATGGGCTGGAAACACTCCTTTATTTAACTTTTAACGTGTCTTTCCTGGTTGATCTTTTACAGGTTGTCACCGTAGGAGAAAACAAGACTTTGAGTTGGTAGACGCCATTCACACATCGCACAACCTCGGTCGTTTGTAAGAAACCAAACTGTAAATCCGTCAAGATTTTAACGAGATTAGAGTATTTGTGTTTGTGCCGATCACTCATCTTACACCATTACGCCAGAAAGCTTGCCTGTAGCAAGATGGCCGCCGGTGATGACGACAGAGGCTCCGCCGTTAAGCGTCTAGCCTTTATGCGGATATCTGTGGACACAATAAACTGGAACAGAGGAACTTAATGCAAATAAGGATAATAAATGAAACACACCTGAACTGATTGACGAAATCAAAGTAACATTCATTGCAACAAACTCAACATAAGTGCAAACAGAAACAAAGTCCAAACCGAGTGAGATTTTGACGTAAAAATTATTATAAATTATATAGGCTACGTTTCCTTAAGACTGTACAAAGGTTGGTTTATCTAAAACCTGGATTCGGCCTTGACATTTAAGCAAATACATTACAGGTGCATCTTGAGACAAAACAATGGCACTGATATATTTTTAAGATACACTTTCAAGTTATCAAGTATTTTTGGAATATTGTAAATATATAAAACTATATTAAAACTAGTGAATGCAGCACTTGTTCAGTTCAGTTTAAATTGGATAAAGCAACACAATCCTTGATAATATATATGCCCATATTTACATAATATATATATATATATATATATATATATATATATATATATAACCTGAACTGAAAAAGTGTGCTGCATTCACTGTAAAAAGCAGTGACTCAGAAAGCTGATTTTTTCTTGATTAAAACCATATGAATTTTGCTTGGTATAAATTAATTTAGGTTGATTATAATATTAAACAATATTTTGGCTTGAATAAAAGCAGTTCATTTAAATGTCGTCATTCTTAGGTTAATTTTTTCCATGTTCTTCTGTGACGAACGTGATGTGGGAGGGTTAAACATTGAAGAGATGATTAACCTATCACTCATTAACGTTTACAGCACTGTATTACTCTGTACAATAAACTTGTACTTACTGTAACCGTGTAAGATTGTAACTTAACATTATTTAATACTGTGGGATTATCTGACAGGACATCACAGGTGAGTCTCTGTGCGTTTTTATCAATCTCCTCATTTAATAACATCAGATTTACGGTAACTCTGAAGGACTTTTTATTCATTAGGAACAATTAATACACATTTAATGGTAACAACACTGAATCTGCTTTGAATCCACACCACTTTAAACATCAGATGAATCAAGTCACAAAGCCTTAAAGAAAAGTGCTAGAAAATGTAATGTAAATGCATTTTTTTGTATTGTTCATTAGTAGCTTGAGATGCTGATGTAAATTAATATTTATTTTCATTAGCGGAACATTAACTTCGGTGAAAAGTCAAGCATCCTAATTGTTTTTTGTTGAATTTTAACCTTTTAACCTTCGGTTATTTAAATGTATATTTAAATATGTATACCATTTCACTTTTAGACAAAGCGGTCTTTCACAAACAATACCAGAGATGGCAGACGGATAAAGGGTTTGGACAAATGCCTTTACAAAATTATGACCTAATTATTATACATTTACATTTAACAGACGCTTTTATCGTAAAGATACAAAGGTCAAAGCCAGACCAGCGAGGGTTAAAGGAAAAAGATGGGGTTAAGTTAATCATTTATAAAATATTATAACCAAACAAAGGCTACTGAATGGCCTATTATAGCAGGGAGAGCTACATCTTGGTGGACTCAATAGAAGAACACATCTTTGCCAGCTTGGCCTTGGATATTCATTTTAATCAGTTTTAGTGAACGTGATTATTGTCCATAAGTCCAAGCCACGCAAAAAAAAAAAAAAAAAAAAACCCATGAAATCTTCCTGAGGGAATAGTCTGCTGATGTGATTTGCTGCCCAAGAAACATTTCTGATTATTATTAATGTGTTTTTTTTTAAATTCTTAAAGTAAAACAATTAGCTTTTGTAACATTATAAATGTCTTTACTGTCACTTTTGAATACTTTAATACATCCTTATTGAATAAAACTAGGCTATCACTTTCTTTGATTTCTTTAAAATGTAGTGTATAATGTTACAAAAGCTTTAAAAAATATTGTTGGTTTAACTTAAAAAATGAAGTAACCTGGTTGCCTTAAAATTTTAAGTTGATTGAACTGGAAAAAGTGAGTTAATACAATGAAGGAGATTAATTTAATCATCAGAAAATTAAAACAATAAGTTGTCTGAACTAAATAAATTATTTAAGTTGATTTGACAAAAGAAAAAATGTTGTGATAACAAATCTCGAAAATAATTTTTTTACAGTGACGCTTTGGGTTTTAGAAAAGTGCATCATAAATAAAATGTATTATTATTATTTCTATGTCAGATAAATTATTATTTTGAACAATGGTTTGTGTGTAATTTGACTTTTTTTGTGTGACCTTAAAATTCGTTTTAGAATTGAATAATAAGCAAAACAAATGTGTTCATGTCTAAGAACCTTTTAAACACATACAAACCTGAAATGACGATTACTATGTGATACAGTACAAATATTTTGAGTCTCCCTTATTTTTCCATAAAGATCCAAAACTGTCCCGCATGTTTCTTTTCTGAAGTTGGCAACCCTTTTATTTTACATTTGATTACAGTTTCTGGACCTAAACTCCTGAAAATATTAAAACACTGTTGATTTTGGTTCATGATATTCAACTACAATTACATGTTTTGCAAGAAGACAAAAATTGAATGAATAGAATAGCCTTCATTGTTTTTAATATATATATATATATATATATATATATATATATATATCTAGAGATATTTAAACAGCAGCCCTTCCTCATGCTCTCTCCACAGAAGGTCAAAGATGGATTCCCAAACCTCCTCCAGATCCTGCAAGAACCTCTTCATCGCAGTGGTCTTGATGACAGGCTTCTCAGCAATCTTCTACATGTACTATGAGCCGTCAGTAAATTGGTTAAACTGTCCAGCCGCTCCCAAACACGACGACTGCAAAAACATCTGTATGAACGCTCTTAAGAGGCCAAATCAAATCCAAATAGTGAACAACAACTGTTCAGTGAACTTCACCTCTCTCCAACACCAGTTAACGCAAACAGAAGCGGCTTCATCGCAGGGAGACGATCTCGACACCATTATCCTGGTCTGGATGTGGCCTTTCGGGTTTCAGTTTGATTTAGGACTCTGTAGTTCAATGTACGACATCCACGGCTGCCACTTGACAGCCGACAAGAGTCGGTTTAACGAAGCACATGGCGTTTTATTTCATCACAGAGACATCTACGGGGACTTATCCAACATGCCCAAACTGCCACGACCGCCATTCCAGAAATGGGTCTGGATGAACATGGAGTCTCCCACCCATACAGCACAGCATCCGAGTCTAAACAATCTGTTTAATCTGACGGCGAGTTACAGACAAGATTCAGACATCATGGTCCCTTACGGGCGAATCTTAGAGAACACTGGTGGACAGAGACATTATGAAATCCCGCGTAAGAATAAACTTGTTTGCTGGATTGTAAGTAACTGGAACCCAAACTATAGACGGACAGATTTCTATGCCGAGTTTGCAAAACACATTAGTGTACAAACCTACGGAAATCACTTCAACAAGCGCATTGGAGATCAAGATTATACAGATGTAATGTCCAGCTGTAAATTCTACCTGTCCTTCGAGAACTCGATCCACAAAGACTACATCACAGAAAAACTGTACAGGCCTCTGTCTCTCGGCACTGTTCCCGTGGTCATCGGCCCACCCAGAGAGAACTATGAGCAATTCATACCAGCCAGTGCCTTTATCCACGTGGATGACTTCAACACGCCCAAAGGACTAGCAGACCATCTTAAGCTTCTGGACCAAAATGATGATTTGTACAGGCAGCACTTCACCTGGAGGGAACATTTTTTTGCAAAAGGAGGCTGGTTTGGTCTTGAACACGCCTGTTATGCTTGCGATCATATCAGGAGAAACAAGAACTATCGAGTAGTTAATGATCTCAACAGCTGGTTCTGGGGTTGACGACTGATGTTAACAATAGACTTCGGTCATACCTTCATTTGGTCAAGGAATAAAACGATGCTGTGAGGGACACACTGTAAAAGTGCTTGAGACTGAGATCTTGTTCTGACGATAAATCCTTGATTTAGCAACACAAACGCTAGGTTGGCCGTCTTAGACTAATATAAGACTTTGTACAAAGTAGAGCCCGACCGATAAAGGATTTTGAAGGCCAATACCGATACGAATATTTGTTGGTTTTATTTATGAGTTTTAATTAAAATTGTATATCAGCGAACAATAAGTGATTTTTTCCCCTACACACTACATTTTTTTGTTTTCACACTTCAGTTTTTGTACACTGTACACCAGGTTTGTAGTGAGGACTTTTGTAGTTAGAAACAGACAGTGATATTAAAATACCAAATTCAATACAGGCTACACCTTCATGATGATGCATACTTTGTACAGATGGTCAGAATATAATATATGCAAAGGTTTCCGTTAAGCATTTTTATCCATCGAAAAAACAATTTTAAAAACATAGCAAAACAAGACTACAAAACTAGAACTCTTATGGAAATAACTCATAATAACTAAATATTTCTACATTAAACATTTCTGAACTTAAAATACACGAATATGTTACCACTGTGGTTTAAAAAATACTGATATTTGAAAGTATTTACTTACGTTTAACCTTAAGTGGATTCAAGTTTATATTAAGTATTCCTGTATTCGTACGGTTTAAACTAAGCACAAAATGTCGAATAAAGTTTACTCACAGGAATAATATGAATCAGCAGTAGCGGTAGCAGCTAGCCTAGCCACCGACGGTTGTTAGCTTTAGCTACCGTCGCGTCCACATACCAACGGTTATGCTCATTAATATTATTTAGATTATGTTTACGCTCCTTAACATTTCGATGACATTTCTTTTTCAAACAGCGCTCTCAGTGCGAATAAAATATTTAAACATTTTTTTACTCGCCTTACCAACGATGATAATATAAGCAATGTCGATCGCATTTGCAGATTGATCCACACGTTTTAAAAAAAATTCCTCTTCAAAAAAATCTACATATTATAATGGCACGATATCGGCATCACTTAGAAATATATATAGATATTTAAATACATCCTCAAGTCTCAATAAATATAGTCTCAATTTTATAAGTGTATTCTTATTAACCAGAACACACAGCAAAAACATTAGTCAACCAAAATAAAATGGTTTTATTAAACAAGTATATGAGGGTGCACATGAATAATAACCGTTAAGTTAAATTTCTGAAGGGTAAAACAGCAGGCACATTTGATCATTTATAAGAAGGATAACTATTTCATAGGGACAGGTAAGCTCTAAAAAAAATAAAAGCTAGTTTGATGAGGTTTACATCGAGCGCTAAGCAATGATTAATCGGATCCCAAATAAAAGTTTGTGTTTACATACTGTAATATCTGTGTGTACTGTGTTTACACACACATGCATGTATATATTTAAGAACATTTTCTTATTTATGTATATTATATACATTTATATATACAGTATATACATGCATGTGTGTGTATTTATAAATACTAAATAATAATGCAGCGTACACACACATATACTATGTAAACACAAACTTTTGTTTGGGATGCGATTAATCGTTGCCCAGCACTAATACTTCTCACAGTCTTCTAAATGTTCGTGCTGTTCTGAAGGGTGATGGAGCTCGTATCCCATGATTCCCCGAGAGCTGAATGCGGTTCTGCGACTCGGCGAAGAGCATCCCTCAGTCGTCCTCGTCGTCCTCATCGGAGGAAGAGCGGGAGCCGTCCTGGCGGTAGCAGAGCGCGAGGTTGCGGAGCTGCTCCAGGGACTCGCTGAGCTCGCTGACCTCGGGGCCGTGCGAGAGGAAGCTCGGGGTCACGCGCCGCAGGTCCAGCGCTGAACACACCTTCTGCAGCTCAGACAGCTGGAGACCCACGGCAGGACCCGACTGAAGACTCGTCAGCACCGGGACACCAGAGACCCGCTGAGAGCCAGCTGGGAGAAGACGAGACGTTACACAGGGGCGGACAGAGAGAGAGAGAGGCTGATGTTACGGGTTCAGTACAAATACTGCCCTTAAAGGAGAAGTTCACTTTAAAAAAAAACTTTTGCTGATAATTTACTCGCCCCCATGTCATCCAAGATGTCCATGTCTTTCTTTCTCCAGTCGGAAAGAAATGAAGGTTTTTGATGAAAACATTCCAGGATTTTCTCCATATAATGGACTTCAATGGGGACCAAACGGTTCAAGGTCCAAGTGAGAGTTTCAGTGCAAACTACAAACTGTTCAAAGGGCTTTAAACGATCCCAGACGATGAATAAGGGTCTTATCAAGCGAAACGATCGCTCATTTAATAAATAATATAAGCTCAAATGGTCGCCTTGCTCTGTTCTGTGATGCGCGTTCGTGACTCTCCTGTTCGAACTCGTTCATCAAACCGAACAAATTTTTTTTCGAGTCATGAGTCGAAGGGTCCTTGATAAGACCCTTATTAATCGTCTGGTGTGGTTTAAAGCCCTTTGAAGCTGCACTGAAACTCTAGTTTTGACCTTGAACCGTTTGGTCCCCATTGAAGTCCATTATATGGAGAAAAATCCTGGAATGTTTATTTCTTTTCCACTGAAGAAAGAAAGACATGGACATCTTGGATGACATGGGGGCGAGAAAATTATCAGCAATTTTTTTAAAAAGTGAACTACTCCTTTAAATGGATCATTCACCCAACAATTAAAAGTAAAAAAACTGATCCCATGATGTAATCGCAGTCAACTCATTCGTTGACTTTATAATGGGAGTGAATTGTCCCTGAGATTTTAAAGCCCTAAAACCCTGATCTTGATTATGGGGCGGCACTCACTGTCGGCCGGATCAGACCGGTTCTGGAGGAAGCCCTGCTGACCCAGAGCGGGACTGAAGATCTGTGGGAACGGAGGCGTGAGTTTACTGGGACTGGACAGCAGCTGCACCGCCCTGCACACACACACACACACACATCAGACCAATGATAGCCGCTCAGAGCCGTCCGGTTAGTGTGTGTGGATCACTCACAGAGGGGATGATGGGTAACGGGACCTGACGTACGCCGCCAGCACGTCTTCTCCAGAGCGCTCGTAGTGCAGAGGACTGGGCGGCTCCACACCCGGCAGAACAGCACTGCGGACAACAACACTGCTAGCATCACAACTACAATATTATTACATATTATATAAACATACATATGCAAGAGTTATTGGGAACACTTTACAATAAGGTCTCATTAGTTAACATGAACCATGTGCAATATTTTTAATCGTCTTTGCTGTTAACTTTGGATTTTAAAAATGTATTAGTAAATGTAGAAATTTTGCATTATGATTAATAAACGCTGTGGAATTATTGTTTATTCATTGTTCATGTTAACTAATGAAACCTTTAGTTATAGTTTTACCATATTATTTATTAACCGTTATAGTTTTTATTGATATTTTGAATTAGCTTTTATTTTTATATTACCAGTTTTCATTTAAAATGTTACTTTATTTTTTGTCATATTATATGCTTTTGTCATTAGGGTTAGGTATTATTTTTAGATTTTTTTTATATTACTATTTAGATTAATTAATATTATTTTAGTTCAGTTTTAGTTTTTTATTTATTTTCAAGTAATACTTAAACATATTTTACTTGGTTTCCAAGGCAACATTTCTAGTTTTTCATCAAATACTTTTATCTTATTTCAGCCTTATTTCAATTAACAGAAATATTAATCGTTTCATTTTGTGGGTACAGCATTTTAAAATTAATTAAATTGCATTTTTAAATACAATTAAATTTCTAAATTTTAAATTCCTAAAATTTTAAATTTCTAAATTTTAAACAATTAAATTCCTAAATTAACAAACTTAATTTTAAGAAGCAGAATTTAAATGAAATTACATTAAAATAGATTAATATAACTGCTGTTTTAAGTTGGCATGAAATAAAAATTTCTAAATGCATGTTATTGATTTTAATGTGAACAATTTGTCCAATTTTTTGACCGAATAATGTTTAATCAAAATGTCATACTCAATCACTAAAACCCCACCCCTTTTTATAAGTGCCACACCCACATCTCAACATCCAATCAACAACTGATGCACAGCACCAAGTTCCGCCCAACATATATATATATATATATATATATATATATATGAAGAGATCAGATGCAAAAGTCTTTAAATGCCATTTGAAATTTTCTTCTAAAATGACCATTTTTATCAAGCTTGTATATTTAAGTTCAGTAATTTCACTTAAATGACAATTAATAGGTAATCTTAATTGACATTTAAGTGAAATTACTGAAATTAAATATACAAGCTTGAGAAAAATGATCATTTTAGAAGAAAATTTCAAATGGCACTTAGAGGCTTTTGCATCTGAACTCTTCATATATATATATATATAACTAAAATATTTGGTCCTCTCACCTGACTAACCGCTGCCCGTCTAATCCTCTCAGAGTCACCGATTGGCCGAAACAGCGCCCGTCGCCGAGCTCAGGACATGCTGAAAGGGGTTTCCACGGTAACGTATCCGAAAAAGCATCCAGAGCCTCAGGGAGGCAGCTGCCGTGCATCATGGGAAACGGCACAGAGCCATACGCTGAAACCACCTGGAAAACACGAAACTCCTCTGTGACATCATTTCAAACTAAACCAGCCCAAAACAAAGGTCACGGGTTTGGAAACAGCTTGTCAAAGGGAGCTAGCGCTAAACGACACACAACTACACAAAACAACATGTCATTAAATCATTTCTGAGTGAACGATTCAATGATAAATCAGAGGAAAGATGTCTTTCGAGTAAAGATGAACTGTGTTATTATAGTTCTCATCTTTGGTGTGTACAGACCTGTGCACTGACAGGAGTGTATTAAACACGCACCTTCCTCCCCGAGGCGGTCAGGGCGTCCGAGAGCTGCCACATCGCTGAACTGCCCTGTCCCAACCGATACGGCACCGTCATACAGTCCAGAGCCAGAGCCAGAACTGAGCCGGAGTGAAACCACAGCGCCGGCTGGGGGGAGAGAGAAGATACTGTATAAATGAACAGATAAAAAACATCAGATCCTGAATAAATGAAAAGATCAGTGTTGTTTTAGTATCACTGATCAGAGTTAATATTTGGAATTCATTTTATTTGAACATTTTCCGCTTTCATTTTAACTGTAGTTAATGTTTAGGAACGTTTTTTTTTTAAATACATTTTTGTAAAAAAAAAAATGTTTAGTTTTTATTAGGGATGCATCGAAATTTCGCCTACAGATTTTTTTTTTTTTGGCTGAAACAGCTTTTAACGGTTTTGGCCCAATATGGTTTTGGAAAGCCTTTAATCCGGACATTCATGGTGTTAAATAAGGATTATTTTAAGGCTTTTTAATTTTTTATCATTTATTTAAGTAGGGACGCACCGATATAAAAATCTGGGCCGATACTGATCACCGATAATTCTTTATATTTGAAAGCCGATAACCGATATATATATTGGCCTATAATTCTTTATATCTGAAAGCCGATAACCAAAATTTTTAGCCGATAATTCTTTATATTCGAAAGCCAATAACCGATATATTGGCTGATAATTCTAATTCCAAATTTTTTGAAAGCCTGATTACAAAAACAAAACTCTCACCATTAAAAGCCACGTCCAAAAGCACATAGATATACTGTAATATTCTCATTATAATGTCATGTAGCCGATATTAAAACTGTATATTGCTTTTTTGAAGGGATTTCAATCTTATGTCCAGCCATTCATATCCATCATGTTGAACAGTGCAGATCTGTGTCTCAGCGAAAGGAAATTATACAATAACTATCGGCTTTAATGCATCGGCAAACATTTCTTATCGGCCGATACCGATTTATCATCATCTCTAATTTTAAGCAAAGAAAAAGTTATTATGGTTTTAGTTTTAGTTAGCTGTAACTCTGCGTCGGCTTACGTCACAGTTGAGCAGCGGGAAAGCAGTGGGCGGCGGGGGACGTCTGCCCAGTCCGCCTCTCAGGGTCAAAGGGCAGAAGAAAGAGCTGTGATTGGCCATGTTCAGCGTCCCCAATGCACAGTTCATCATGTGGTACAAGTCCAGTACAGAGCTCTGTCAGGCGGACACGAAACACACTTTAACACACGGGGATCCTGATGAATTATGGGAAAACTGCTGTATTATAAAGATGAATGACGCCCTCACCGTGTCTGGGTGATTGACAGGAGCCACGCCCCAGGTGAGGATGCCACGGCCTCCGTAAGAGTCCTGCAACAACTCCGTGACCTTTGACCCCAGGCCCGAGAAGCCATCAGCAAGGTCACACAACACCTGGAAACCCTGAGCGGGATGAAGCAGAGGAACGCTGATATTTACATTTATACGCTTGAAATGCATAATATATGTATTTTATGGAAATAAAAGTTTGCATTTGCTCATTAAACTTTTGATTCTTAACAGTTTTACTTTCTCAGTGACTTCAAAATAAAAGTCCCGTTTCCGACACAAACAGAGAAACGTTGGCCGATATTAATAATTACAAACATCTCATATTTGTTTTAATATCAAGGGCTTCATAGATCTCACACTCAGGTCACACTGTGCTGAAATCCAGCTTTTAATGTTGTGTATGTGGTGTTTTTATGTGTGTATTGTGGTGTGTTACCTGCAGATAGTCACACTCCTCCACGAAGAAGTGCAGTCGATCCTCCAGATCCTCCAGAAACGGACCCTGTAAGAGCGCCTCCCCCTGGCCGAACGCTTGCAGACGCTCAGATTCACTGAACACACACACACACATCATTTTAAGAGTAGTTTCACCATCCAAAAATATTCAAACAAAACTTTTTATCATCGACCGTAGCTAATTAATTTACTGCGTATTTGATAACACATTTTAATTATGTCAGTGTCTATTTACAGCGTTCCTTCAGGAACTGATATGAAAGTTTCAACTTTCAAATTCTGATAATCTGAGGTGAGCGACTCACCCGTCATGGTTGTACTGGTTGATGACGGTGACGGTGCGCGGGTGGAGGTGTATCCTCAGGAAGTCTGACCACACCCTCACGCTCCCCTCCAGCCTATAGGACTTCTGCACGCGCTCCAGACTGCTGTTCACCGTCGCCATGGCAACACTCGCTCCTGCAACACACACTCATAGAGTTAGCACTGGGCAATCAAGAACAAATCATATTTGGACATTTCCATCCTTTTGCTTTTGTGATGAGATCAAGTGAAGCGGGACAAGACTTATTTTTTGGATGGATGGAAAGAAATAAGAGGGATTGATGATGTCAGATGAAAGAGGTTGTCATATTTTAATGCTTTTCTTTAAAATAACACGCATTAATTTTTCATTCCTGCAGAGAAACGTCAAGCCAGTTCTTTTAGTACCATTCATTTTCTATTATAGATTACGTTCATATTTTGAATTATATTTTCTTATATTTTCTTATTTATTTTTGTTTTAGTATTTTTGTTGTGTTTCCTTTTTTTATTAGTTTTATATATTTTTTAAATATGTATAAGTTTGTATTCATTTTATTATTTTTTTTGCATTTATTTTTTATTACTTTATTTATTTTAGTCCTTCAAGTCTGAATTCGATTTTATTTTTATATTTTCTGTTTTTACTGTAATTCTAATTAATTATTAATTTTATTCATCTCATTTTTATTAATTTTATTTATGAGTTTTAGTTTTTTTAAGTACTTCAAGGTAATGAAATACATTTTTATATTTTTTTTACTATAATTTTAGTTAAAGTCTTAATAATTTGGTTGAGTTTGACATTTTTATTACTTTTATTTTTTTAAATATGTCTAATTAGTTTTTATTAATTGTATTAGTTTAAACTATTTTAGTACTTTAAGCCTGAATTTTATTTATACATTTCCTGTTTTGCTTTAGTAATTTTTTTGTGTGTTTTTGTAATTTTTATCAGTTTTAAATTTGTATTAAATTTGTCAACATAGTTTTTATTAATTATATTTATTAGTTACAGTTTTAGCTATTGCATTACATCAAATTAAACTAAATTATAAAATGAGAAATGTTGCCTTAGCAAAAACGTTTTTTGTTTTTTTTTTCGTTTTTTTTTTTTAAATACCGGTAAGCATTTATTTTGTTTCAAGTAAAAAAAAAAATTGTTTAAATTAAATTAGTTTTAGCTAATGATAATAATCTTGCATCATGGGTTTGATTCCCAGGGAAAGCATAAACTGAACTGATAATAATACACACACACTCACTTTGGATAAAAGCATCTGACAAATGGATAAATTCATAATAAAAGCCGAAACATAAATCAAGCCTTTGAACAGGGTTTCATTTTGAGTGGACACACACCTGAGCTGCGATCCACCGCAGAGGAAGGACACGTCAAACCTGGATCTGCTGGTAAACCTCCCGTCTACACACACACACATAAGTGTCACTCAGATATTACATGCATTTCAAACCCCTGCTGAGTCACATTAACACACTCACATCTATATTGTCCAGATCCTGAAGGAAAGGGTTTTTGGTTGCAGGACTTTCTTTGTGGGTCATAATCTCTCCTTCCCTGAGAGAAACAAATTCATCTTTTAATCACAATCCATAAACAACAAATCAGTGTATGAACACACACACACACACAGAACCGCCCGGACGGGCGTGTGTTTTACCATGTGGAGGTGGTGTTCTCATTCTCCGTGTCGTACAGACTGCCCTGCTTCCTCAGCGTCTGCAGACTTCCTGAACATATCCACAACACACACACACACACACATTACACAAACCATCATTACTGGTGTTTGCGTTTCCATCCAGCGTTTTTTTTGTGATATCCCAAATCGTGCATTAAAACAGGCGGATGGAAGCAAAGCAAATGACATCATCAAAACGCAATAATATAATTAATAAAATAATTTCAGTGATGTAATTATCACAAAGCAATTAAATATTGTGCTTTTGCTTATTAATTTTAAAATTAATTTTATAATATTAATTTTAATATCGTATCTTTATATTTTCATGACTTATGTCAGATTCATTTAATAAGGAAGCTTGTTTCCGCCACAGAATAAATCATTTTAAAAGATAATTGTGAATTTTTTGTCACAACTGCGAGGTTACATCTTCCAATTCTGACTTTATAACTAGCAATTGCGACTATATATCACACAATTCTGACTATATAACACAATTCCAACTGTAAAGCACAATTGTGACTATATCACGTAATTCTGACTATATAACACAATTGCGACAATATATCATGCACTTCTGATTATATAAGACACAATTGCGACTTTATATCACGCATTTCTGACTATATAACACAATTGTGACTATATCACGCAATTCTGACTATATCACGCAATTGTGAGAAAAAAATTGCGTGATATAGTCACGTATTGTGTGTCACAATTACCTAATTTATTTTTTATTCTGTGGTGGAAACAAGCTTCCATAATTTATATTTCTGCTTTGTTCCAGGAATCAGGATGGACTCCGGTACCTTTGAGGTCCATGGCGATGAGTCGAGGTGTGTATGTCACATGACCACCCAGTGTTTGACCCTCTCTGAACATCACGTCACTCTGAAGCTCACCCGCCGGCTCCACCGCGTCATAAACCAGACCCGCATCCTACACACACACACATAACATGGTATAAACAAGTCATAATTTTAAATTTTATACTTTAAAACTCACCAAAATGACATGCAAAAATGTCTTCATGGCATGCCTTAAAATATCTTCAATGTAACTCATTTAGTATGCGCGGTGCTATGAATATGCAAATGAGCCCCAAATGAGGTAGGACATCCAATCAGTGCACTCGGACCGAATCCAATGATTGGACGGACATTTTCTGGTCCTGAGACTTCCACAAAGTGTTTTAATATTTCGACCACTTCTACTATAGATCGCTATCAGGATGTGTAGACAGTTTCAACCAGAAAAATAATCAGTGTTTATGAAACCTTTAAACCAGGGTACTGAATAATTACCATATTTACATGGCATTTCAAAGAACACCAAGCTATTAAATGGTCATAAATACAAACACCATGACAATGCACAATATCACACTGCTTTTTTAAGTTAACTTACTACAGTTATTGCTTTAAAATCATAAATGAATACGTAATCTCCTTCAAAAGAGGTAGAATTTTGTTTAATTTCTTTTCTCAGTGATTTCTTCAGCTTAATGTAATGTATCCGTTATTAAACATCCTCACCTGTAAATTCCACCAATGTGTCCCGACAAAGTTGGAATAATGTCCCAGCTGGAGTGTAACTACCTCCCTGCACATCCCGCTCATGTTTCCCTTTAAATATTAAAACATCTTAAGCATCAGTTTAGTGAAAGTAAACATGATATTTCTCATTATAAGCTCAGAAAACGCCCTGTCGCAGGTTCAGGCGAACTTCCGTGTGTGCACGCGTCCCGTGTGGCAATACTCCATCCTGATTGGCTGTAATGCCGAATGCAGCGTTGTGATTGGCCGGGGGAGCTGTCGATCAGCTGCGGGGTAGTTTGGTTTCACTGCGCCTGACTCGCACACATGTGCAGCGCTAGTAAACAAAAGCACTCAGGTTATCTTTCTTAAAATTATGAATTTCCTGTCTCTTAAAAGATTTTATAATCATATGCTAGTTTACACAAATACTGTACCGATGAGCTTTAGTAAAAAAACAAAAAAAACAAAACAAAACAGGTTCAATCTATATTATTTAGTGCACTAAAATTAATTTTATCAGCTAAATTAATTAAATCTGGCAGAATTTAAAGTAGGCTAAACCCCATATAAAATGTTAACTACACAGATGCTAAACTCAGCGCGAGATGTGTGTATTGTGGGCGTCGCCGAGAGTCACGTGACGCCTCTAGTGAATGATGGTGCGTTCTATTATACCGAACGAACCGTCTCGGACCTCGGATTTGACGTCACGTCCACACTTCAAACGTTCTATTATGTTTTGCGTGTCCGAGTCGGAGAGAGTTGTTGTCATGGTAGCACTGGCCGAGTACCAGGCACTTACATTTAAAAAAAAAATATTATGACTACACCTTATCAAAACGCAGCCATTTGAACTTGAAAATGTTCACTTTATTTAATGTTTTTCATGTTAATCTTCTGTTAACAACGCTAGCAACGTTAGTAATTGCACTCACAACAACCGATTCCCATACCCACAGGGGACGCAGTAACACGAGTGATTATAACCGTCATTTCAAATACCAAAGCGGTTCAAAAACAATGAAAACAATTCATTCGTACAAGTCACAGGGCGCAGCCATCTTGAATTCCGAAACGGAATTCTTGCTCGGTGTCCTCACGGTGGTCCGACGTCCGAGAGGAGAAATCCGAGGAAAGGGGACGTGTTGCTAGGCAACGTCTGTCGTCCGATTCGGATCTCCGAGACGGATGAATAATAGAACGCACCATGAGTTACCTGTGGACTGACTTTCGCACCTGTGCGCGTGCCCGATCATCGCGATCTCGGTCGATTCTCACTCATTCCTAATCTGTTATTATCACTTATAATATAATATATTCATAGAGATCTTCTTCTAGAGTGTAAGGTAAGAAACAACATCATTTTACTTTCGTTCTCAGACAAATTTCATGTGTTGACTTTATTTTAGGTCAGAGTCTCTTTTTATTATGCGTATTAGGAGCAGTTTGTTGTTGTACTATCTTGAAATGAAACTGTGAATGCGTGTTGGTCAGTGTTATGGTGATCTCTGCTGTGTGTGTTCAGGATAAACTGGTGGAACTGCATTACACACTCATGGATAGTCTACTAGTCATGTAATGTGTCTTTCTCTCTTATTGTAAAATCTCTTAAACTCATTGACAACCGATAAGAACTAAAGAATAAATACTTTAATTGATAAGAACGACACGTTTCTTAAGAAATATGATCATGTTTTTTTCTCACTGGTTGAGATGTCATTGTCATTTCTCTTTATTTTGGATTTCCTTTCCATTTTTTATGTGAATGTATTCAAGTGCAGTTTCTGTTAGTGAAATAATGTGGACATAAGAGTGAATCAGAGTAACTCACAGTGAATTATTGAGTGTGTGTGTGTGTGTGAGTGTGTGTAGTTCTGACTAACACAGACACATTGTATTGACTAATGCACGAGGAATGTGTTTCTGATAAACCAGCTCTTCATGAACTTTGTGTTGAACTAATGCTGATGATTAATGATATTACTGATACAGATGCTTGTTTACATTGGCTAATAATAATAATAATTGATTTAAAAAACATTTGTAGGAAAAGAGAAACCTAATCCGGGTGAATATGATCGACTGATAATGTCAAAATCTGCTGTAGGAATATATTCAAAAGAGTTTTTACTCAGAAAATGCTAAACTTCACAAACAATTGTAAGGGAACGGCAACATGCATGTTTGAAATATCTGTGTGTGTGTGTGTGTGTGTGTGTGTGTGTGTGTGTGTGTGTGTGTGTGTGTGTGTGTTGAGGAGTCTGTCAGTGAAAATGTGCAACCTTTATATCCACGGTGAACTTTGTGTTTCAGAGATGATTGCAGAGCAGCAGTTGAGCTCATAAACACACACACACACACACACACTAAGATGACGGAGGTGCTGATGTTCAGTCCTGAAACCCCTGCTGAGATCAAACCTCTGATGGCCGACCCGACCCGACCCGACGGATCCGACAGCAGGACGGAGAGCGCAGGACAGCCGGAGGAAGCGGACGCCTGGATGGAGGAGGAGGAGAACGATGCTGACGATGAGGAGGAGGAGGAGGAAGATCAGCTGGTGCAAGCGTTCACTCCGAATGTGATGATCCTGCAGTCGACGGGACGGGAACACACACAGATCCAGGAGATCCCGATGGATGAGCAGAACTTCACCCCCAGCGCTCCTCAGCACTTCCAGCCGGCCTGGGTCCACCAGATCGACAAACCTGAAGGTGAACGATGCGCTCGAACACGTGTAGAGATGGGCATTTTCAAAAATATTGTATTCAAATTTTTGGACTCATAAAAATCGAATATTCGTTACATTATTTTAACGAAGAAGAAAAATAAAGAATTTTTTTTGATATCATAATTCTGCCTTTTTTTTCTCACGATTGCAAGTTTACATCTCGCAATTAAACGTTATTTCGTTTATAAAAAGTTATAAAGTTTCAATTGCATGAGAAAAGATGTCGAGATATGATTTTAGAGATGCATTTATAAATACGTTTTTTAATTATTATTTCAATCAAAATGTATCTTTAATTCTGATAACAAAAAATGTTTTTTATATTTTGTGTGATTTCAGTTCACGACTTTATTAAATGCGTTTTTTAGATTATTATTTCAATTAACAAATAATTTATTTTTACATTTACGAACATTTATTTTTATTTCAAGTAACAAATAATTTTTTATGGTTTATTTTTAGCTAATTAAATAATTGATCATAACACAGAACATGATTTCTGTGTGTGTGTGTTTCAGACAACAGTTGTGTGGAGGTAATGCGGTTGTGTGTGTGTGTAACGGCTGCCGCGCTCATGTTCCCGTTACTAACGTGGGCCGGTTACAAGCTCCTCCCCTTCGACGCCCCTGCGCTCGACAGCACCCCCCTCAGGCTGATCTACACACTGCGCTGTGCGTTCTTTGCCAGCGCCCCCATCGTACTGGGTGAGGATCTATTCAACATATATTTATGTTTGTTTATATTTATAGGCTATAGTTTAGCTAATGGTGATAAACATGAGCAGAAGTCAGTTCTCAGATCAGTGTTTGATATTTGACTGGTTTTGTCCGTCCTTCTGTTGGACTCTCACTCATGAATTATGTTGAATATCTGATAAACTGAACTACACAATTAGATAATACCAGTTTAGCTCAACCAGTGAGCAAGCAATGCTTCATGTTGTTCAGTGTGTGTGTAAAAAGAGCATTAGCAATTACAGAACACACAAAAATGATATCTGGTGTGTGTTTAGTTTGTGGTCTGACTGTATATACACACTATTGAGTGTTCAGTGAGCGGTGTGTGTGTGCTGTAGGTGTGCTGGTCCAGGGTGTGTCCCGGCTGAGGTTCGGGACGCTGAAGCCTCTGTTCGACGGGACGTGGGAGAATCGTGAGGTCGTAGTTCACGGACTCTTCGTTCGAGACTCGCTCCACCTTTCCCTGCTCTTCTTCCTCCAGCTCGCTGTCATGGCGACCTACGCCCGACCGGACCTGCTCAAACTGGTGCCGCTGCTCACCGTCGTCTTCGTGTTCGGCAGGTGTGTGTGTGTGTGTGTGTGTCGGGGAGGTTACTCTTAGACTTTTAAATTGAATATATATTAGGGCTGTCAAAACGATTAATCGCGATTAATCGCATCCAAAATAAAAGTTTGTGTTTACATAATATATGTGGGTGCACTGTGTATAATTATTTTAGATATATAAATACACACACATGCATGTATATTTAAGAAAAAAAATATTATTTATATATAAAATATTTATATTTATATATAATATATATTTAATATAAATCTATAAACAGAATATACATGAAAATATTTCTTAAATATATACAAGCATGTGTGTATTAATATAAAATAATTATACACAGTGCCACCACATATATTACGTAAACACAAACTTTTATTTTGGATGTGATTAATCGTGATTAATCGTTTTGACAGCCCTAATAATTACATTATTGGAATACTGTTACTTTTAAATTTGAAAAGTGTTACTTTTAAGAATTTTAAACGTAACATTTATATCATTTGAATAGTGTTACATTTATATTGTAAAATGTTACTTTTAAGGCTTTTAAATGTAGCATTTATATTTTTGCAATACTTTTATGTTTAAATTGGCAAAATGTTAGTTTTAATTGTACCATTTAAAATATTTTAATACTGTTGCCTTTAAATTGGGGAAGGTGTTACTTTTGAGATTTTTTAAATGTAGCATTTACATCGAAATACTGTTGTTTAAATAAATACAAAAGTTACTTTTAAATTTTACATTCACATCATTCGAACAGTTACATTTCAATTGAAGATTTTTATAAATGTAACATTTACATTATTGCAATACTACTAAAATTACATCACATTAGAATTATAATATTTGGGGAAGGGAAACATGTTCTGTATTTGTAAGTAATAGTAAATAAAACATGTAAAAAAATATATTGTTTCTTGGAAAACTCCAATACTTTAAAATTCACATGAGTAATTTGTTATGTGGTTTGGGGCTTAATTGGTTTAATTTCCAACTAAGTAAATAAATTCAATAAAATGTTCTTATTTAAAAAATGTGACCAGATATTACGTTTTATACTCAAAAATTAATTTCAACTCGTTACTTTATGACATATAAACCGAACAAAACTCAATCATCAAGCATTCTGAAATGAGCGCTCGGAGTCGTTTCTGTGTGTTTTTGCTCATTGATGTTTTGTTGATCCTCAGTCTGATCTAATGGGTGTGTGTGTTTGTCACTCACCGAATGTTGTGTGTGTGTCGTCCTCAGGATGATCTACTGGGTGTGTGTGGCGTTCGGCAGCAGTGTACGTGCGTTCGGACACGCGCTCTCCTTCCTTCCGCTGCTCGTCCTTCTGGGAGCAAACCTGTATTTCATTGGCTCTGTGGGCGGGCCGGAGGCGGTGTTTGACGTGGCTCCGCCCACCACGGCCCCGCCCCCGAGACTGCGATGGTGGGGATGAACCCAGCGTTCAGCGTTCAGAACAATCCCTTTAAATAAAGATGAACGTGGAGAATGACGACTGATTGTCCGTCCTGAATCCCTCGACACACACACTCGCTCCTGCACTGGGAACAGATGATGAATGGAGGAAACTCAACGAAGAAACCGGTTTAACCGCTGAACCTGAACCTGTGCTCTTTCAGGATCGAAGGACGCTCACAAAGCCTGAAATCTAAGAAGCACAAACACACCGTAACACATCACACACAGCCTTTATGAAGAATGCACTATACAGTGTTTTAATGCACCTTACTGTATGATATCAATAATAATTCTACTTTTGGAAAGTGACCGTTATGATGTCTCGGATTATTTCATTACCCTCCAAATGTTTGTTATTGTTTTAAAAATGTCTAATAACTAATGTAAAAATAAATAACAGGGATATGTGTTTAATAATCATGAAAAATCTCCTAAGAAGTTGTTATTTGTAACCCGGATATGTTGGATAATATTAGAGAAATGCAGTTGTTTATGTCATGCTGTGATTATAACTGTGGATGTGTGCCATATTCCTCATGTTTACTGATGTTTGTCCTCGAATCTGATGTTTATGAATAAATGATGCATTAGATGTCCAATTGTAACGCATCAGTGTTTGATTGACAGGCGTATGAAACATCATCCAATCAGAATCGAGGGGGAGGAGCTTATGTAGAGAGAGAGAAACGGATGCAGTTTTAAATCCATATTTACATTTTTATTAGTAACTGGCGGTAACAAAAACAGAAAGATTTCATTGTGTTTTTAAATGTGGTGCAAATCATATTTACAGAATCCAAATGTGCATCAAACCGGCGGCGTTCTCCTAAACACTGAAGAGGAGACACACACACACACACACACACTCCTGATCCCTGAGAGACTCACTCGGTCGTTTCTCTGCATGTATATTAGCATTAAAGAGAAATGCATGTTTTAAAATCGGGCACATAACTGAATATGCATGCAGGATTATTATGGGACACAGAACAAATAAGCATCATGTCTAAAAAAAATGAACAAAATCAAATAATGACTTGATTTCTTCCAGTTTTACGTATAAAGGTGTAAAACATTCGTAATTCTTCTTCTTCTTCCAGAGGAAGCCTGCAAATGCTCCTCCTCATCATCAGTAACGTGCATGTGATCATTCTAATCGCCCAATCAGGGGTCCGTGACCTCAGCACTGATTGGCTGGTGTGTGCATTGGGGCGGGGCTTGTACCCTGACGTGTCAGTTGATTGGCTCGTAGACCGAGGGCCGTGTCATCCTCTTGCGGACACACACAAACACTCCGCCCACGATGATGATGGCCAGCGGAGCGCCGAGTCCCACGGCGATGATGATGATGATCAAGGTGGAGAAGGAATCGGCTGGAGGTTCGCCCATGCCCATTAACACAGTCCTGGAGAGAGGTCACACAAACACTGTTCACACACACTCTCATACTCAAAATACTGTGTGTAATGTCAGGGACAGATCATCTCATGTGTTGTAAAGCTGTTGGCTGCTGTTCAGAGTCTCTGTAATTCACTCATTGGTAGTTTGGCAACTTCTGACTTGACCAATCATTCGAGTTCGGGGGCGGGACTATCTGTTTGACTGACAAGAGGTGTGTTTTTACTCATTGGAAACAAACTACACGCATTTACTAAAAATATAGTGACAATATGTGCTTTATAGTTGATGACATGAGTGTAAAATGAACATCACTCATGCGATAAGATAATCAATAAAATAATTTAATATGTAGTATTTTTATATCCTCAAATTTAAAAATTCATTAAAATTTTTTAAATATTTGTCATTTTTGTAACATTTTCCAACAGATACTAGTTGGCAAGTATGCGTAAAAATAAATAAATAAATGATGAATAAAAAAAGAACCAATAGAAAATTGCAATCTCTAAAATAATGTATAAGAAGTATTTTTATATTTTTAATTAAAATATTCAAAAGCAATATTCTAAAACCTTGTTTTGAAACTATTTTTAAAATATTTTATAATTTAATAACAGATAATAATCGGCAAGTATGGTAAAAACAAAGAAAAGTCTATATATAAACTATACATAAAATATACTCTTTATAAAATATATTATAAGCCCAGAATAAATAACAACAGAAAATTACAATTAATTATAGTAATTGTATAAACTTATAATAAATATATAACTTATAACTTATATACTTATAAATTGTATATTTATAAGTATTTTAATATTTACATATATTTTAAACTATTAATTTTGTAATATTTTTACATTTTATTATTCCTCTAATAATACCAATCGACAAGTATGAGTAAAAAAGTAAGTTCAATAAATAAAATAATATAATATTTAGGGCTGGGAAAATATTAATCGCGAATAATCGCATCCAAAATAAAAGTTTGTGTTTACATAATATATGTGTGTGTAGTGTGTATATAAATACACACATATGCATGTATATATTTAAGAAAAAATGTGTTATTAATATATAAAATATTTATATTTATGTATAATATTAATTTTGCATAAATATACATAAAGTACATACATGCAAATATTTCTTAAATGTTTACATGCATGTGTGTGTATTTATATATACAAAATAATTATACACACTACACACACATATATTATGTAAACACAAACTTTTATTTTGGATGCGATTAATCGTTGCCCAGCCCTAATAATATTTATTTAATACATAATATTTTTAATATCTTCGATATTCAAAGCATTTAAAAATATATATTTTTTTAGCAAAAACAATTACACTCAATTAAATAACAATTTAATATTTATTTAATATTTAATAAAAAAATGCCATTATTTCCTAGCAGACACACATCAGCCAGTATATGTAAAAGGTGAGCAATAAATTAAATGCAGTAGTCCTCTCACCAGCTGATGTATCTGGTGTCGCTGTAAAACACCGGGTCCTTATCGACCCCGAAGCTGATGTTGAGGCCGTGTGTGTGAGGCTGGTGTGTGAAGTAGGCCTGGACCAGCGCGGACGGGGGGGCGCTGCTCACGGACACCAGAGGAGAACTCCTGCAGGGTGTCGCGTCCTCGAACAGCGGCGCCGGCTTACGGTACGCCACGGGCTTCCACTGCGAGAAACCCCACACACGGCTGGAGTTCAGCGGCAGCGACAGCCAATCAAACACCTGAGCGGAGACACGACAACATCAGTCAGGGTTTATTATTAATCATTTATCATCACATCATTATTGCTGCTCATAATGGTACCTTGAAGATGGAAGGAGTGTATTCATCATCTATGGAGCTGCGCACGTCCACCCGCCCCTGGAAGCCGGCGTCCCCGACCGACTGGAACTCCAGAGCGAAGCGAGAGCGGTTCCCCCGCGGCGCCGCCCCGTCCAGCCACACCTGCAGCTGGGAGGAGTTAGAGTTATGCAGGAGACTCGGCCACGCCCCCTCACGGCCCGCCGACTCGAACAGAGACAGCTGAGGAGAGCGGAGAACATACACACACACACACACACACACACGTGAGAGACTGCAGCAGATTACACTCCAGGATATGTGTGTGAGCTCATCCTCTAAATGAAGGAGGCGGAGTTATATTGTTTCTTCATTATTTGGGTTCATCACATCATTTTTAGGTTAATCATTTTTTAATATGTGGACGATTCAAAATAGATTGAATCATTTTTTTTTCTATTTTTATTTATCCATCACCCATAAGCCAGTATTAGTTCTCCTCCACTGTTTCAGAGAATGCTGGGAGACTTGATGTGTTTATATCTTCAACATAATATAAACTGATCCTGCGTGTGATCATCATTCATCACTGTTCAGACTCGTTAAAAAAGAGAATCAGTTTTCATCTCGCATCAGAATCGTGTCGATTCATCGTTTGCATTTGAAATATAGAGTTGGGTTCTGCTTTAATGTGCCCATGTGTTCCTAAAATAAAAGAGCTTAATATAAATTTAATTTCTTTTTATTAATTAAGCAGTTGTAAACTTATGTGCACTGTTCTTTTTTGTAAATATAGGATTTGTATTAAATCTGTATTCATTGAGTTGAATCGAGAATCAAAATTGAATTTAGAATTGAAATCGAATCGAATTGAGTTTTTGAATAGAAATCCAAACGCATTGAGAGCTTGTGAAACAAAATTGAATCACATCGAGCTTTAGAACAGAAATCGAATCGCATCGAGAGCTTGTGAATAGAAATCGAATCGCAATGAGTTTTAGAATAGAAATCGAATCGCATCGAGAGCTTGTGAATCAAAAAAGAATCACATTGAGAGCTTTTGAATATAAATCGAATCACATTGAGAGCTTTTGAATAGAAATTGAATCGCATCGAGAGCATGTGTATATAACTCGAATCGCATCAAGAGCTTGTGAATAGAAATCGAATCACATTGAGAGCTTGTGAATCAAAATCGAAGAATCATATTGAGAGCTTTTGAATAGAAATCGAATCGCATTGAGAGCTTTTGAATCGAAATCGAATCATATTGAGAGCTTTAGAATAGAAATCGAATCGCATCGAGAGCATGTGAATATCACTCAAATCACATAGAGAGCTTGTGAATCAAAATCGAATCATATTGAGAGCTTGTGAATAGAAATCGAATCACATTGAGAGCTTGTGAATCAAGATCGAATCATATTGAGAGCTTTAGAATAGAAATCAAATCGCATTGAGAGGTTTTGAATATAACTCAAATCGCATCAAGAGCTTGTGAATAGAAATCAAATCACATTGAGAGCTTTTGAATCGAAATCGAATTGCATTAAGAGCTTGTGAATCAAAATCGAATCATATTGAGAGCTTGTGAATCAAAATCAAATGACATCGAGAGCTTGTGAATAGAAATCGAATCATATTGAGAGCTTTTTAATAGAAATCGAATCGCATTGAGAGGTTTTGAATATAACTCGAATCGCATCAAGAGCTTTAGAATCGAAATCAAATCGCATTGAGAGCATGTGAATATAAATACGAATCGCATCGAGAGCTTGTGAATAGAAATCGAGTCGGGTTCTGTTCTGGGTTCGTTCTGCCGCCGGTGAACCCAAGCTGTGCTTTACCACAGTCATACACCCGTTTTGAGATCTTCAACATCCACATTTTTTCTTACACATGAATCATCTCCATATTCAATTTATGTTCATTTGTATAGAGCTTTTCACAACACACATCATTCCAAAGCAAGTCCATGAGTCCATGTGTGTGTGTGTGTGTGTGTGTGTGTGTGTGTGTGTGCTGCAGTTGTGCTTACTCTCAGACAGAGGGAGCCGTTGGCGAAGCTCTCGGTGTCCTCGCGGCCGCACAGCGTGATCACGTGATCCGACTGGTTGGCGGTGGCGTTCAGGTCCGACCAGATGAAGTTCTGGAGCTCGTAAGGAGAGTAGAAGCTGGACTCGGCTGCCGTCTGTGGGTCTGCCGTGTTGTTGACGTCATCGTACTCCCAGATCTGACACACACACACACACATCAGTGTTCATCCCAGAATGAAAGTAAGAACGCCTTCCAACATTTTAAAGACAAATCCTGTCCAAATACAGATGAAGTGACCATGATCTGGAGATAGAGAGGAAGACCGTCCTCACCCTGGTGAACACTAGAGCGGCGCTGTAGGTCACACTGCTCTCCGGCTCCACCCTCAGGCTGCCCGAGGAACTGCTGTTGATGAACTCCGGCCAGTTGACCCGCACTGAGGACTCGGTGCTGTTGGTGTGGACCAGCAGCAGCGCTGGAGCGCCTCGGTTACACAACAGGAAGTGCAGCGTGTCGTTCAGTCCCAGTCCTCGCGCATGAACCAGAGCGACACCCGGAGGAAGAGACGAGGGCGGGGCCAGACCCGGGTTCAGCTCCACAGACACCTGAGGACACCAGAGACAAGTGTGTTCATCACAGCAGTGTCACACACACCACAGCTGGAGACGTCTCAGATCAGTTTCAGGTGTGAATTCAGATCATTTACAGTCAAACCAAAACCGATCCAGACTCCAGATATCATTTCTGATATTTCTATGCTAGTGTGATCTGGACACTACAGCTAATTTATGTAAGTGAGCAGAGCAAAATAAAGTTAAACTGTGACATATTATACCCAGAAATTCAAATTCATAATTCAAAATTTTAAATTCAAAATTTAAAATTTATAACAATTTGGGCCCAGAAATGATTCCTTGACTTTGAGCTGATGATGTTTTGCTAAGTGCTAATGCTCTTTTTACACACACACACACACACTGAACAACAGGAAGCATTGCTTGCTCACTGGTTGAGCTAAACTATTATCTAATTGTGTAGTTAAATTGAACAGATATTCAACATAATTCATGTGTGAGAGTCCAACTGAAGGACGGACAAAACCAGTCAAATATCAACTGATCTGAGAACTGACTTCTGCTCATGTTTATCACCATTAGCTAAACTATAGCCAATAAACTGATCATGTGAGAAATGTAGAATATATTTATACTTTACTGTATATCAGCAAGATACATTTTTAAACTAACTAACATAGAGGACATTTTTGTTGAATCGCAAAACCTGACTTTTATGATAGAGTTGGAAGTATGAAACTGATCAGTAATGTTTTGCTCTATATGCTAATATTTTCCTGCATAACCTATAGTTGTCATAGTAAATATAGTAGTAATAATACTTCAACCATGGCAAATTTAAAAGCAATACAAATCTGAAATCATATCGATTTTGTGGTGGAAAAGTGAAAATGTTGGACGAGGAATCTGAACTACCACCATAACAAGAAAGAAAACCACATAGACCAGTTTCTATCTCTGATCTAGTTAAATAGTGTTTATCGCTTGTAAATTAAACATTTCTATTAAACTGAAGTCATTTATAGATTGCCAAATGTCTCTGTGACTGTAAATGATTTGTAGTTCTGAAAAGAACCAGTTCAAATGAATGATTTGCCATAATTACTAATCATTTTGTATAATTATATTCACGCTACAGTAACTCAGTTGTACTTGAGTGTTAAATGTGTTTCAAAGGTATAATGAAAAACAGAACACATAAATCATAATTCATTTTTATAATACAGTTTCATGCAACTTATTATATTGAAATACTATCTAGTTCTGATCCAACCTTTGAAAAACACACAAAGAGGAACCTGAGAGCCAGCTTTTTGTAAGAGACGAGCCTAAATATACAGAGAAAAATGTACAATTATCAATAAAACTTTGACAGATGGCTTCAGCTGTAATAAAGTCCACGTTCAAAGACTAGATTACAAACAGAAACGTAAAAATAATAATCTTTCTCAGAAGTGTCGCTTTTGTAGGTATTTGCAGCTTTCTAGAGGTTATTAGTTGTTGCGCCGGTGTGAAGTTAGTTTCACTCTTTTCGGTTGATCTCAGTGATTTATTCTCACCTTTCGTCGAAATGTATCTCCATTTCCCAGAAACCCAAGCGCGGCACCGAACACAACAAACAGCACAGAACATATAAAACTCACTTTAAACATCGACATGTTTTAAACTCTGAACACAAATCCGGAATGAAGAACTGACATTTCTGCTGTGCTGTTGTGGTTCCAGGACAGTCATGTGACCCGCGGTGTGACGTCAACACCAAGTGACATCTCACGTGGGGAGGCTGCAGCTGGATTCTGCATTACATTTTGGAAAAATGTTGAAAGTTACTTGTCTTTCAAAACAAAGAAAACAATAACAATTGAAGGGAAACAGATTATTACATATTTTGACACGTGATATTTAATCTTATCATTTGTTTTGTGTGGATATATTCATGCATTATTACATTTATTGAAATCATTCATTTTACCATGCGTGACACTAGGGGGCACATAACTGAGACGGGGGCCGGCCGAAAGTGCTGCAAAATGCGAGAACAAAGTGTGTTTAACCTGGTAATACCAAACATTGACACTCTGAGCTGTGTGATTTTGAAGAAGCTTGAAAGTAAGACTCATGCAGAACTATTACCATGTAAGTTTTCATATTTTCAAATAAAACACCAGCTTGTGAGTTTTTATGTTCGAGTAGTTTTGTGTGTTTAACTCTCTTAGTGTGGGTAACATGTTCTGTGGCCATCAGAAGAGTTTCTACATAGGGGGTTTTGCTGTCCATATAGGAGATGACATGTTATGATGATTATATAGTTCGGTTAGTAATAGGCTATAATTGTCAAATGTTTTTGTATTTCTCCGATTGGTTGGTAGCAGGAAAAATTACTTTACTTAAAACATGTTGTGTGTTTATTAAATACAAATTTATAAAACCAAAGTTTTTTATTCACCTTATCGATCGCTCTTTTTGTTTTGTCGTAAAACATCGTGTTACTGTATCAGTCTGAGAAACAGTCAGTGTATCCCGATCGACATTGCTTTTTATCGCAGATACACTCTGTTATCTGCTTCATTTTTCTGTGTTGGAGGAACATTAGCAGGAGTCTAATTCACAGATCTGAAGGGAGCGTCTGCAAAGTGCAAACGCCGAAAATAGTTACTACAAAAATTTTCAATAATTTCAATATACCCGCTCGCTGGTATGGTGTGTATGAGCTTTTCCTTACGTCACAGCGCCATGAATAATCTTCCTCGGTGTCAGAGAACAGCTCCCCTCTCATCAATGCTTTCCACTGCAAACAACATTCGCATAGGTCTCATTTCGCCCCTCTAGTGTCACGCATGGTAAAATGAATGATTTCAATAAATGTAATAATGCATGAATATATCCACACAAAACAAATGATAAGATTAAATATCACGTGTCTGTGTAGTATGTGTTCTTTTATCAATGTTGTATGTTAAGGGTGGTTTTGAGTTTGTCTTTAGGGGGCGGTGGCGCACTGTGTTGTGGGCTGGTGCACTGTTAAAAGCAGAGAAGAACGCGCATGTGGGCGCTTGTATTTGTGTGTTGCTGGCTACAGAGATGAGTCCTAATAAAAAGAGACCATCCTGAAGTTCCTGTTTTCTCTGAATTTTTCTTTGGTATCTACGATATAACAGTTCAGAGCCTGGTTTGTTCCATGGCTCAGATAAACAGGACAAATGACTATAAACTACTATTATTCTTTTTAATTATACTAATGTTGTCTAATTACAACGTCTACAAATGACAGTTCAGCGATCAGGTGAAAATCACAGACATGTGTATGTTTCACCACTGAAGATGAATTCAGTGAATTCCACATGAGTATCTCTCTCTCTCTCTCTCTCTCTCTCTCTCTCTCTCTCTCTCTCTCTCTCTCTCTCTTTTTCTCACTCACACACACACACACACACACACATGTTCATTGTGCTCTCTGTGATGGGAGAAATGAATATAAAAGAGATTTTAGTTTGATATTTTTTAATCATGTAAGATCCACATGAGGATGAAAATCTTTCAATAAACTGAAAGTGTGTGTGTAATGCAGTGTGTGTCTGTCACATAACACACCTTCTGTTTTCTCATCAGGATGACCCTTCTTCCTCTTCTTCTGCTGTGCCTCATCAGTTATAGCGGTCAGTGTCATTTATGATAATTATTATTTAAAAGTTCTAGTTCAACTAGTCTTATTTATTTATTTTAATCTAGTTGACTAAAATGACTCTACTAGAATATTTAAGATCATATTGATTACAGAATATAGATAGAACATTTATTTTTCAGTATTGATAGTTATATAGTGTATGTGTTTGTGTGTGTGTGTGTGTGTGCAGGATCCTCCACTATATCTGTATCAGGAATAAAGGGAGGAAACGTCACTCTATCCTGTGGATCTGAGGACAGAGAGATTGTGGATATCAGATTATTCAGTGAGTCGAAACACATCCCTGTGTGTGAGGAGAGAAACTGCAGCGGTCGAGTGTGTAAAGAAGGACCATGTGATGTCATCATCAACGACCTGATCTACAGGGATGCTGGGAAATACTTTTTACATGTTTATTACAATAATGATCAGACAGAAGTGGAGCGACAGATCCTGGAGTATAAACTTCATATTCACGGTAAAGTCAAAACTGATCAAACATCATCATGTGTTTATGGTCTTCAATTATTGACACTGTTATTATGATGATGAATGTGTGTGTGTGTGTGTGTGTGTGTGTGTGTGTGTGTGTGTGTGTGTGTGTGTGTGTGTGTGTGTGTCCTCAGATGAGATCTGTGTGAAGGAAGGAGAGGATCTGAAGTTGGATGTCCTGTTGACCAACGCTGATAAAGTGGAGAGAAACTCCAGTGGAGAGTGGACAGTGGTGTGGACGAGAGGTCACGGGGTCAGCAGTGATGATAGACTGAGCGTCAGTGAGCAGACTCTGATCAGTCATGAGTTTACAGACACTGACACTGGAACATACAGAGTTCTGGACTATAATGAAGTCTTGATCACCATCACAGTCACAGGTGAGAGAACAGCAGTGGACCAGCACAAATATCTGTAATCTGCACATTAATACTAAACTGCATCAATAACCTTCAATATTCTGGACACAATCTGTTCTAGACTGGAAGAGAGATCTGAACAACACTGAAGAAGACAAAACTGACGACACTGAACACCGATGTGAGTAAAACAGGAGAATTACAGAAGATCTGAAACAGTGAATTGAAAATGTTGAAAGTTTACTTTTCCTCTTTCTCCTTCTCCTGTAGGTCGTTGGATGTTGCTGGTTGGACTGACTGTGGTTCTGCTGGTTCTGGTTACTGTCGGGATTTATAGACGTCGGTACAGAGATTATTTGAAGGGGGAAAGCACTGAGTCCAGGGATCAGAAGACAGTCACTGTATAATGATGATGATGATGATCTAGAGCTGTATTTCTCCAGTTCAGGATCTAGACAGTATTAAGATCTCGGCTTCAGTCGACATCACCATGAGATTTATTCGTGCCCAGGAGAGGTGTGCCATGAGCTCCACCACGGCGGAGACTGAACTCACTCCCCAGCCGGAGTGCTCTCTCTCAGGCTCGGGTCGCTGCCCTGAAGGCCCTGGAGCTTTGAACACTCGACAACTGTTGGAACTTTGTCATTTATAAAGCCAGTCTTCAGAGTCGAGCCGTGGCCGTTTGAGCTTTATTCAGGAGAGCTGACCCTGCCCGGGACGCACTTTCAGACTCTCATTGGTCTTGTTCGTTGTTCTCTAGAGTCCAGCAATAAATGCTTTTTCTCCTTTAAAACGAAAACATTTCCATCAGAGGAATCCATCAACATATTTCTGCAATATTTAGGAATACATTTGTAATTTACGATACATATATAATGATCATTTATGCTGCAGCTTTTCCTCAGGAATCTGTTTGTTACTGAATCTGCATTTCCTATTAAATCAGCCTTAAATATCTGATAGATGATCTATGAATTATTGAGTCTATTTAATCTGTCCTCTGATGGACTGGGAATGAGTTGAGAACTGATGATTGTGAATATGTAGCCTATCTGTGTCAAACTGTGTGAGACAAACAGTGTTTTTGTGAGTATGTATATAAGTGTATATATTTTTTACAAATTTCTATGTAAACATTTATATGTTGCTTTTATCTGTTTTTTTTTCTGCCAAAGCTTATCAAAATGGTCTGTGAACACAGAACTTGTTTTCTCTGTTATTAATTTATTGTTTGTTCGTTTTGTAAAAAAAATGCATATTTTCTGTGTCCATTGACATATATTTAAATTAAATATAATGCTAATTGAAACCTATGTGCAGTGTTTGGGCGTTTCAGGGCCAATTAATGATGTTTGTTTAAATTAAAAAATAATATCCCGTTCGTTTAAATGGCATGACAATTGATGAAAAACTCACTATATCTACACACACACACACACACAGGAAAAAATAACAATTGAAAGGATGTCTGATTGTGTGTGTGAAATCTAACGGTTTCATGCTATTTTCTGAGTGTGTTCTGTAAGAAACCTCACACAAGTGCAATAACTATCCTCTAATTATGTTTTATAATTATTTGATACAGTACTGTGTGTGTGTGTGTGTGTGTGTGTGTGTGTGTGTGTGTGTGTGTGTGTGTGTGTTTTCCTCAGCATAAGATGCCATTAGGCTTGTTTGAGATGCGCCTCGCCTCGCCTGCAATGTAGTCGAGAGTAGGCGGCTGCTGTTAGAGGAGGAGTGAAAAAAGCGCATTCAAGCCGGACAAATCTCGGTTCTCGCAGTGGATATGACACCTGTGAGATCAAAGACTGATATCGCGGGATTCACGGGATTCACGCACGTGCACGTGTTGCTAATAAACTGGATGTAATTAGGCTTGTTTGAGATGAGCAAAATCTGCGCAGAATCGATCACCGGTGATCAGCGCGAGATGCATGCCGGTTAGAAATGTGTCCGAGAGCGCACCGCCTGGCTCTGATGTCATGCCGACGTATGTCAAAAAACTCTCGCGAGCGCAAGGCACACCTGTCGGATTCTGCAGTCGCGCGCAGTTGCTCTCCACCGACTGCGCTGATCAAAAGCATGATGGGAAACGACTTGCTGACGACACAGCTTAATGCTCATTGGTTTAAACAACCGTGATGTATTTTTCTCTTTTAACATGCTTGATTTTAAAACTCTGATATCATGTTTTATGTGTAGGCTATACATATTTGTTATGGGTGATTAAACTCTCTGACAGTGCCATATGGGTTATATGATGTCACATATGATATTAATACATGATATTTTTTTAAAACAATATATAAAAACACATGTCTGTATTAAAGAAAAAATATTGATAAACACATATTTGGAATGTAATTAAATAAACAAGTACTTTGGGTGTCTTGTTCATTATATTTATTTTCATATAAAAGCAACAGAACTTAAAATTACATCCAGTTTATTAGCAACACGTGCACGTGCGTGAATCCCGTGAATCCCGCGATATCAGTCTTTGATCTCACAGGTGTCATATCCACTGCGAGAACCGAGATTTGTCCGGCTTGAAAGCGCTTTTTTCACTCCTCCTCTAACTGCAGCCGCCTACTCTCGACTACATTGCAGGCGAGGCGAGGCGCATCTCAAACAAGCCTATTTTAAGTTCTGTTGCTTTTATATGAAAATAGATATAATGAACAAGACACCCAAAGTACTTGTTTATTTAATTACATTCCAAATATGTGTTTATCAATATTTTTTCTTTAATACAGACATGTGTTTTTATATATTGTTTTAATAAAAATATCATGTGCATATTAATATCATATGTGACATCACATAATAACCCATATGGCACTGTCAGAGAGTTTAATCACCCGTAACAAATATGTATACACATAAAACATGATATCAGAGTTTTAAAATCAAGCATGTTAAAAGAGAAAAATACATCACGGTTGTTTAAACCAATGAGCATTAAGCTGTGTCGTCAGCAAGTCGTTTCCCATCATGCTTTTGATCAGCGCAGTCGGTGGAGAGCAACTGCGCGCGACTGCAGAATCCGACAGGTGTGCCTTGCGCTCGCGAGAGTTTTTTGACATACGTCGACATGACATCAGAGTCAGGCGGACCGTTCTCGGACACATTTCTAACCGGCATGCATCTTGCGCTGATCACCGGTGATCGGTTCTGCGCAGATTTTGCTTATCTCAAACAAGCCTAATGTGTTTGCTTCAGACGTAATTTTTACGTGACTAGTGACGTAATGATACAAGCTCCGAAGCAGTGGTTCATTACAAGGACCTTTCGAGTTTGAAGCAAGCTTCGGAGCGTCGGTGTCAGTCGTAACATCACTACGCGTGACTGCAGAATCCGACAGGTGCGCCTTGCGCTCGCGAGAGTTCTTTGACATACGTCGACATGACATCAGAGTCAGGCGGACCGTTCTAGGACACATTTCTAACCGGCATGCATCTCGCTCTGATCACCGGTGATCGGTTCTGCGCAGATTTTGCTTATCTCAAACAAGCCTAAGGTTTCACTCGCAGATCAGGATATGCGGAGCAAATGCATCTGGCGGAGTCAGGTTACCAAAGCCCATCTTTGACATTCTCTGCCTCAACCATAGCATATGGGATTTGCCTGTGTACACACTGAACTGTGAGTTTTGATGAAGCCTGCTGAACAGAGACCCTTGCTGAACTTTTACCATGTAAGTTTTCATATTTTTGAACATAACACCAGCTTGTGAGTTTGTATGTTCTTATGCCAATAATTTTGTCTTGTTTGTGAAAAAACTAAACCTGCTAGTGATGTTAAAGAGAGTCAGTATCTATGCTGAGTTTTTCCCAGATACAATGCTATGATTATGTTTTAGTGGGGTTATTAATATATTTTTTACATTTTTTAGCATTATTACTCCGATTGGTTGGTTGCAGGAAAAATAATTATTTAGTGGGGAACAAATAAGAGACACTAAATCTGTTAAAACGTTTTCATGTATTAATTTTAGTAAAACTGCTTCTGGCTTGATTTTCCGCAAGCAACTACATGCCCAAAGTCCTTTTCTTTCTTTGTTACCATTTTCACTTCTTAATATTACTCGACATTCTCTGTAAACGATTTACGCTACGGTAACGTTAGCATTTTTCGACAAGGCAGCACAAATGGTCAGAACATCGGCTCAATTAAAAGAAAAGTTGTTATTTTTTTTGCAAGAATTGGAATAGTAGCTAGTGTAGGGTTCGGGACTGCGCATGTCTGAGAAACCAGCAGCAAAATGGCAGAAACCGAGTTAACTGAAGTCACATGACAGGTGCTTGTTGTGGACTGGACCAACTCAATTGGGGAGGGGGGAGTGATATTGGTATGTAATTTTTATTTATTTATAATTTATTATTATTGTTATTATTGTTAAATTGGTGTTCATTAATGAGTAATATAGGTCTTTCAAGAATTTCAAGTAAAAATAACAGCAATTTACGAAAACTATTTTTAAGCTTGTCATGTGGTGCCCCCCTAGTGGTTGTGAATGGTCCACTGGCCCAAGTGCACTTATAGATGCTCTCAGACCCTCGGGTTACATTTTTTTTCACAATGTTGGAAAGACGTTGAACTTGTTTTGGAGGAACATGTGCAGAAGGAGGGCTGCCCACTGATCTATAAAGAATGACAGTGGGGATGACACAGATCTGAATGGATCTGATAGAAAAGGATCTGAAGATATCCGTCGTAAAGTAACATAATCACATGATGCGCATGCGTCGAGCTGGACAGGGTTCGGCAATAACGGTCATGGAGCGCCTCCTGCTGGCGTGAACAGTGAAACTGCAACAAACTCAGACCAAACATCCAGAAATATACTCTTTACAAATATCAAAATCCATTAATTTATCATCTAATGAGATTAAATATCAAATGTCTGTGTAATATGTGTTCTTTTATCAATGTTCATGTCTTGGTTTGTTTGTTCCATGGCTCGGGTAAACAGGCCAATAATACACTATAAACTACTATTATTCTTTTTAATTATACTAATGTGTAATTATAACATCTACAAATGAATAAAACTGATCAGAGATCGGGTAAAAACCACAGACATGTGTATGTTTCACCACTGAGGATTAATTCATTGAATCCACAAACACACACGTCCATTGTGCTTTCTATGACGGGAGAAACGAATATAAAAAAGATTATAGTTTGATATTTTTTTAATCATGTAAGATCCACATGTGGATGAAAATCTTCTAATAAACTGAAAGTGTGTGTAATGTTGTGTGTTTCTGTGACATAACACACCTTCTGTTCTCTCATCAGGATGACTCTTCTTCCTCTTCTTCTGCTGCTGTGCTTCATCAGTTATAGCGGTCAGTGTCATTTATGATGATAATTATTTTTTAGTTCAAATTAAAAGTTCTAGTTCAACTAGTTCAAGCTACTAGTAATTCAAGTCTTATTTATTTATTTTAATCCAGTTTACTAAAATGACTATACTAGAATATCTGAGATCACATTGATTACAGAAAATACACAGAACATTTATTTTTCAGTATTGATAGTTACTGTATATTTAATATTTGTGTGTGTGTGTGTGTGTGTGCAGGATCCTCCACTATATCTGTGTCAGGAATAAAGGGAGGAAACGTCACTCTATCCTGTGGATCTGAGGACAGAGAGATTGTGAATATCAGTTTATTCAGTGAGTGGAAACACATCCCTGTGTGTGAGGAGACAAACTGCAGCGGTCGAGTGTGTAAAGAAGGACCATGTGATGTCATCATCAACGACCTGATCTACAGGGATGCTGGGAAATACTTTTTACATGTTTATTACACTAATAATCAGACAGAAGTGGAGCGACAGATCCTGGAGTATAAACTTCATATTCACGGTAAAGTCAAAACTGATCAAACATCATCATGTGTTTATGGCCTTTAATTATTGACACCATTATAATGATGATGAATGTGTGTGTGTGTGTGTGTGTGTGTGTGTGTGTGTGTGTGTGTGTGTGTGTGTGTGTGTGTGTGTGTGTGTGTGTGTGTCCTCAGATGAGATCTGTGTGAAGGAAGGAGAGGATCTGAAGTTGGATGTCCTGTTGACCAACGCTGATAAAGTGGAGAGAAACTCCAGTGGAGAGTGGACAGTGGTGTGGACGAGAGGTCACGGGGTCAGCAGTGATGATAGACTGAGCGTCAGTGAGCAGACTCTGATCAGTCATGAGTTTACAGACACTGACACTGGAACATACAGAGTTCTGGACTATAATGAAGTCTTGATCACCATCACAGTCACAGGTGAGAGAACAGCAGTGGACCAGCACAAATATCTGTAATCTGCACATTAATACTAAACTGCATCAATAACCTTCAATATTCTGGACACAATCTGTTCTAGACTGGAAGAGAGATCTGAACAACACTGAAGAAGACGAAACTGACGACACTGAACATCGACGTGAGTAAAACAGGAGAATTACAGAAGATCTGAAACAGTGAATTGAAAATGTAGAAAGTTTACTTTTCCTCTTTCTCCTTCTCCTGTAGGTCGTTGGATGTTGCTGGTTGGACTGACTGTGGTTCTGCTGGTTCTGGTTACTGTCGGGATTTATAGACGTCGGTACAGAGATTATTTGAAGGGGGAAAGCACTGAGTCCAGGGATCAGAAGACAGTCACTGTATAATGATGATGATGATGATCTAGAGCTGTATTTCTCCAGTTCAGGATCTAGACAGTATTAAGATCTCGGCTTCAGTCGACATCACCATGAGATTTATTCGTGCCCAGGAGAGGTGTGCCATGAGCTCCACCACAGCGGAGACTGAACTCACTCCCCAGCCGGAGTGCTCTCTCTCAGGCTCGGGTCGCTGCCCTGAAGGCCCTGGAGCTTTGAACACTCGACAACTGTTGGAACTTTGTCATTTATAAAGCCAGTCTTCAGAGTCGAGCCGTGGCCGTTTGAGCTTTATAGCTGCACTTTATTTATTTATTTGCACTTTATTTATTTATTGAGCTTTATTCAGGAGGACACACTTTCAGACTCTCATTGGTCTTGTTCGTTGTTCTCTAGAGTCCAGCAATAAATGCTTTTTCTCCTTTAAAACGAAAACATTTCCATCAGAGAAACCCGTCAACATATTTCTGCAGTGCAACATATATTTAATTTTCAGTACATATATTATGATACTACTACATATACAATACATATATTATGTTACTGAATCTGCATTTCCTATTAATGTAAATCAGCCTTAAATATCTGATACATGATCTATGAATTATTGAGTCTATTTAATCTGTCCTCTGATGAACTGGGAATGAGTTGAGAACTGATGATTGTGAATATGTAGCCTATCTGTGTCAAACTGTGTGAGACAAACAGTGTTTGTGTGAGCATGAGCATGTACATAGGCCTATATGTATATATTTTACTAATTTCTATGAAACATATTTATATGTTGCTTTTATCTGTTTTTTTTTTCTGCCAAACCTTATCAAAATGGTCTGTGAACAGCTTGTTTTCTCTCAGTTATTATTGTTTGTTGTTTTAGTTTTGACAGTTTTACGGGAGATGTAAAAAGATCAAAATGAAACAATTTCTTTTTTTTACCAATTTATTTCTGATTTCCAATGAATGTATTATATGAATGATAATGATGTGCTCTATACAGTGGTTTAATGTGTATTTTGTTGGTTTTGTGGATGAATTTAAAGTGTTAACTGTGTCAAAGTTCATGAATTCGCTTTCTCCTTCTTTCCTCGTGTTGTGCGTGGGCGCCTGGGCGGGTCTCTGCGCGTCAGCTGTGGCTGATCAGTGAATCAACGACAGAGCCTGACAAGAGGGAATGCATATATCCACAAGTTTCCTACGCCCTTTGAGCGTGTTTTAATTGCCATTCCAAAAAGTTTTGTACATTTTGTACAAAACGCTTCTGCCAACATACCTGATGGACATTTTGAATCTCCATCCCTTCTCTTCAATGGTAATGACCTCAGAGCAATGATTCCCAACAAGCTTATCCGCTCTTGTTTCAATTCTATATTATATCCGATACTTCTATATAAAAACTGTGTTTTACAATCTTATGATAAACGAGCTATTAAAAAATTGAGGACACAGTACATTAGTTTTCCAGTGGCTCCTAAAGCTAAGGAAACTCATTTTAAAATATGCAATGGTGTACACCCATCTAGTGAATTCTTAAGACAACGGTTTAATTTTGAAGAAAATGCCTGTACTTTTTGTCAAGTTGACATAGAGACAACTGATCTTTTTTTTTTTCTTGTGCTTCTTCAAATAGGCTACTTTTTGGGAAAATATGTTTTATTGGTTGGAATCAAAAATTCAATCACTGCCTACTTTTGAAAGAAAACATATTATGTTTGGAATGCTATTAAACGAGAAAAGAAACGAGTTTCTTGTTAATGTAATGTTGATACTGGGAAAAAAATTTTATTCACAAATCAAAATGTATGAAAACGAAACCTTATTTTTCTGTATTTAAAAAAGACTTAATTTGTTTTTTTTTCCAGCTTTGGAATGTATGAAAAGTACAAAGGCCCAGAAACTGACTAGAATTATAAGAGACCTTGAGCTCTTAAAAGAGGAATAAAGTGACGTATTTGTAACTTATTATTATTATTATTCACACAAACATTAAGCACCATCATGGTAACACACATGAAATTTAAAAAAATGCAATAAACATTAATTTAACAACATTAAATGTAGCATAAAACCCTAATAACTGATTAGAAAAAAACAATAAAACTATGAGGAACGATAGTTATTTCAACAAAAATACATAAAATATGAAGTGTCACGCAGGGATTTTGGGAATGTCAATTTACGGGTTTTTCACTTTCAAAAACTGTAAATTTAACGGTATTTTATTGTAAAATTATATCACAGTTATTTACCGTATATAGTACGGAAACTTTCTGTTTACCAATTAACAGTTTTGCACTGTAGCATTTTTACAGTATTTCACCCTTAAAATCACATTTTTTTTTACAGTGTGTACTTCATAGTTATTTTTTATGAACCAATAGTAGTTCTTCAGGAGGTATGACAGGATTAATTAGTTATTAACTTACTGATCTTAACACAATCATCAAATTCTATTACATACTGATTAGTTAACACATCTTCAGTAGTGACTTAACAGTGTTAATAAAAAGTTACATTACATTACAAGAAACAGCATTCTAAAGTGTTACCACAACTGTATAAGCAAGATCTGTAGGCTAATCATGTTTTCAATATAATTAGCAATGGGAACACCAAATTCCCTGTGTTAAAATTTATGAAATGTGTTTCTCATATCTTCTAGGGCGGTCGGGAACTTGTGATCTTAATGCTCAACAGCTTCATTGCCAGAAATGTTCAATCGTTGACCGGCAGGTAAACCCTCAGGGGAGTCTCCACTGTAGCAGATTTTCCCCTGATCTTAGCATTCCATTGACTCCCAGTCATACCGGTGTCAGTTCGAGGCGCTTACAGACTCCATTTGTCCAAACTGGCCAAAACTGGCTCAACACACTGACAACGGACTCAAACGACGTCCTCTGCCCCATATGTGGCCCACATATGTCCAACTCTTATTAATTGAATGACTCAGTTCTGGCCCAGGCACTGTAAGACGTATCTGGCTGAGATTTTTGGGAATAGGCTCATTTTACCACTCCCCCAGAGTTAAACATTTGGGTTTTTCCATTTTCTAATTCATTCAGACGATTTTCTGATAAGAAGACTATCAGTAACCAGAGACAGTTTCTGGTCTCAATAGCACGTCTTTTGAAGTAACCAAAACCTTGGGATCAGAATGAGACAGAGAGACTAACATTAGCGTAGATGCCATTCTTCTTACCATGCAACAAGTACATAAGTCACCTTTAACAGATGTGAATTATAGAATTGTGGCAGTGTGTGATGTTTCCGCTAGGTTAAGGAGTTGTGTTTTAAATATAGATTTAAACTTATCTTTTGTCTGCCCCTCGATCTGCTGCCAGTTCATGGATCCCTCGATCTCCATTCCAACATTAGCCATGAGGGTTTCTCTGAACTGCATCTTTTAAATAAAGGAATAGATATTGTGAGGTTAATATTAAATCTTAAGCATTAGTTTGCAGTTTTTTTCTAAATTGTTTACACACAAATTCTGGTACTTGAGACACAAAGACCACAACATGTAACTCATTCACCAACCCCCTGAACCAATTCTGCTGAACTACAAGCACAATTCGTGCTTTACACTCAAATTGCAGTTCTAAAACACTTTTTTTCAAAACACTACTCACAAATTCTCTGAATTTGGCACAGTTTTCATGCAGAAATTCTCTTGTTTTCACGAGAAACACACTGCCATTCTGGGCAAACACCCGTCACACAGTTTTACAATTAAATCAGAGCTATAACATAAAATACCAAAACTGAAGAGAGGATGCAGCATAGATATTTTTTTATTTTATTTTTTACTGTAACAACAGCATACACATTTTTTTCTGTTGTTTTGTATGTAGACCACTGTATGTGCAACTTTGTGTTGGGTGGGGTGTATGAAATGTGCGATCTATCTCCCATTGTTTTTGTGGGAAAAATAAAATATATTTGTTAGCGTGTATTTTTGTGTTCTAGCAGCATCTTTTAGAGTGTACACTTTAAAGAAACTAGCTCCATTTTATTGTTATGCATTTAATCATAAGGATTTTAATTTGCAAAGTCTTGCTTTTAAAGCATATGAGTTGGGATACGTTTTTGAACAAATATCAAAAGAGTGCTGTTTTTACAAACTCACTTTAGGTGATGTCGGTTTTACTAAACATTTCATTAAAACTGAACAAATAGGAAAAAAAATATTTTAAAACAGTTGAAAAAATCTTGAACAAATATTTGTGAATGTTAGTCAGATTCACAGATGTATTAAATGTGGGCTACAATATAGTAAAATATTTATTTATATTATATATATATTTTTATAATTGTTTGATATTTTTAGTATATATTTATATATTAGCCTAGTACAATATTTAAAGCTTCAGAGGAAGAACATTAAACTAGTGTTTCAAACTTCCCAGTCTGTTCAGCCGAGATATTTCTGTTTTAAACTCACAGATGAAACACTGGTACAAACGTTACAGATCTGACTGATGAATCTGCTGAATCAGATGATACCATGATTGACGATCACATTAAATGTTGTAATTATTGATTAGAAATCATAAATCTGACTTTTTTATCTCCACAAACACATTGAAGAAAATGTCAAATGAAATGTATTGTATTTGAGTGTGTGTGTGAATGAGTGTTTTCTGATGTCTTACCCGAGCAGCTCCATGAAGACCGAATGAATCATGGATGACACACACACATTCAGACATGGAGATGTTTCTCCTGGATGCAGGTACTTCAATCTTCATATGATCTTAATGTGATAGAAGACTCATTTTCTGCACATAAAAAATAATATTTGTGCAATTCTTGAAGTTTAGAAGTTTTGAAGAATATTTAGACACCTCATAAAATGCATACGAATCGCTGTGAGATTGGATTGATCTATACACAGTATTTACCTCAATTACATCAGAATTAACTGTAATTAAATTACAGGTAAATTAAGAGTAATCCCTTACTTTACATTTTCAAGGGAAAAGTAATTAAATTACAGTAACTCATTACTTAGTAATTAGTTACACACAACACTGGTCTTATACTGTATTTCTCCTAGTTCGTTATCAGTTTTTATAACAGAGGAGGAAATTAAATATTTTAAATGCTAAATACCTTAATGGACCCTTCGCCGGCCCCTCCCCCAAAACGGCCATTGTCCAATCACACATCATAGCAACCGTTACTATGTGAGCAGGTCTGTCAAACATTGACTGTGAAGAGATTTAGCATTGGCAGAAAATGCAAATATAAAATTTGCTCTTTATTTGCTCAAATTTATTTGCTTTATTTGCTCTCAACAACACGTTTATCATTGAATTCATCTGTTTCCATTTTTATTAGATAAACCTTCATTTGCCACAGAATATAATTACATTTATATTTTCTCTTGAAAACAGCTTACATCATTGCTCCAGGAAAATTATATAAAGTGTAAAGATATAGCCAGACACAGTGTTCATTTTTATCCGAAGTCCTGCTGGTCTAATGATATTAAAGCATATGTTTGCATTGAGAAGAAACTGTTTGCTGTTATTTTTGAACAAAGACATTGGCTCGCTAGCTGCAAAAACTCTAGCATGCATATGGTTCATTGATAAGGATTTAAGAAATACTGCATTAAAGACAAAAAAAAAATTAACCGATCCATTAATACACCTGAATAATCCCCACAACCGTTAGAGGCTTTTTAAGTTTCACTGGTGCTGAATAAAAGGCGACCTTTACCACAACAAATGGTGAAATCTGATAAACAGGAAAAGCGTCTGAGCCAAAATTGTCTGTTGCCATTTGTGTTTCCCAACAGATATGCTTATTTTACTGGCAGTGCAAAGCTCAGATTGTCAAATAAAGCAAATAAATGTGTCATTTAGCAGATTTGGGTTTCAGACGCTTCTTCTTGAGCTTCTTGTTTCGCTGCTTTCCATCCTTTCTGCTGTCCACGATGGTAAATGACTCTTCCTGCGACGACTGTAGCCAGAAAAAACACAAACACAGCCAGTCCAACACCAGCGAACATCAACACACACTCCGTCACCGTCACCTCGTCTACAGACACAGAAGAGTTACTTAGTGCCAGATCTCCACAGAAGAGCCATTGCAACAAATAGAAATTCTATTAAATAAACAAGAAACACATTACCTGTGATTTCACATTCTGCATTCGCCTTTTCTATAAAAAAAGACCTGTGAATATATGAGCTGTTTCTAAATAAATAATAACACTGTAACAATTAATGGAGGCAGGGTTTAAATAGGGTTTAATAGACAGAACTGAAGAGCAAATTAACAAGACACACTGGAACTAAACTAACATTCAATCAAATACTAGTATATATATACATATATATATTAGGGGTGTAACAATATATCGTGCCACAATGCATTGCAATACAAAAATGCAACAATATGTATCGTGGTTAGTTCCCCAAAATAAAAAAATTTCTGTGTGAGGAAAATATTGATGTTTTCAGAGTTTTAATGCAAGTACTACATTGAAGTACTATATATTATATAATTGATTATAATCTATACTAATGCAATGGGGGAATATTTGTGTGTCCTGATAATGCCAATGTTTATGTTACTAGTACAAGCTGGCCGACATTATTTTAAATATATCTAGTCAGTGTAAGCATGCAAACATCTACAATAGCTGTCCTGTATTGGGTTGCAAGCACCAAGTCCAAACCTATTCATTTAAACCTCCAATGTAGTATCAAAGTTAGCATTTTGAATCAACAGGACATTTTTTGTTAACCTTTTACCATATGTCTTGGAGTATCACAATAATATCATATTGTGAGTTCAGTATCGTGATATGTATTTAATCGTGACATGAGGGTATCGTTATAGCCCTTATATATATATATAAATGGAATAAAGGAAGACTAACAGATAAATCAATCACAAACAAGAATAAAAATAAAAACATAAATAAAAACCTGCTTCTGTGATTTTAAGTAGCTTTTTATGACTTTGTTGGTTGATTGATTTTTGTTGGTTAGTTAAGCATGTACTGCATGCTCTCATTTTCAAACCACTAAAACAAAAAGCATGTTTAGATCTTAGCCACTCCCTCCTACATTGACTAGTTTAAGATATGATGAGAAAAACTGAACTCTGGTACCTTCAGTCTCCAGTTTGATGGGTTTGTCGAATTGCATCTCTGGAGCGTCAGACTTTACTCCACAGAAATAAAGTCCTGAATCTGATTCTGTTACTCCAGTAATAGTTAAAGAGACTCCGGTGACCCAACTGTCTGCTGTCATTTTCACACGAGTTCGGTTTAGATTGTAGTTGATCAGGAGTCTTCTCCCGTTTTTGTCCTTCTCTGCAGAAATCAACAGAACGAGTTCATCAGATCTGAGAAGATACCAGGCCACTTCATTTCTGTTCCTCATGCTGCAGTTCAGAGTGATGTTTTCTCCCATCCGAACCCTCACAACTGAAGATCCTCCTGCTGACAAATCTGGAGAGACGTTTGTAAACACTCATTCTTTTAGACTGTTGATATCTAATTGTATTTGAGGTTTAGATGTTAATTTCATGAATGATTGAGATAGAATATATTTACCACTGGGTGCGATTTGGAGAATCCAATAAGAAAATACACAGAACAAAATGACTTTCTCCATTGTGTGTGTTGTTTGTTAAGGTGTTGATAAAAGGATAGGCTTTAGATCAATGCAGAGACACTTAAACCACAGTGTTTCCACTTACGTCAGAGACATATAAAGCATTGGATAATAGTCAATAGTGTTGCATCCGCACATCAAGCAGCCAATCGCAACTCCGAATAAACACGCTCTCCGAGACAGTGGTTCAACTTTGCTTTTTAAATCGGAAGAATGAATTGGCTCCGAAATAGACAACAGAACCACTTTTCCCCTGATAATTAATATAATGAACGATTCATTGATGTACAACACATCTTAAAATTGTGTTATAGTGTTTCATGACCATTGAAATTCTCTTGATTTCTCAATGGAGTTTACTTAAGCTTGGTGAGCAAAACCAATTTTACTGGTTTCATACAAATTTAGCTCTATTTTGGGAGATTAGTTAATATTTTTTTACCATTTAACATAAAATTTTCTTTACCAAAATGTACAGACACAAATGATGTCTGTTCTCGGTCCACATGTCATCACTGCATTACTGTGCATGTGTTTTCTGAAGTAGGGAAGGAGGAAGTCATTTTTTTCTAAGGTGAAGACAGGAAGCAATTCTTACGCTGCAATCCTGAAAAGGTGAGAAACAACAGTGATGAAAGGAGAGATGCTCAACTTTTAAAGCAGGAAGTTATTTATTAAGTTACACAATTTAAAAATACACAATTTAAATAGACAAACAGTAAAAAGGAATAATATACTTCAAGTGAACATATCAACAATTAATTTCCTTTCTGACAGATACTCTAGACACTAGCATACTGAAAGGATGAAGATGTGATTTATTGGCTTTATGCACAGCTGCACTACTTCCTGAACTTAAGCCGGCTCCTTGTTTCCTGTCTGCCATTATTGGACAAATTGATTAAATCAGGTGTGTCTGACCTCAGTAGTCATGGCAACAATAATCAGACACACCTAAATTAATCAAGTTTGATTAGCCATATTTAACCCGAAGACATGGACGCACCAGATACATGTCAGCCCCGTGTTACATCAGCGGCGGCACTGAGTGAACGCGGATCCACAACATAACTGGAATACAATGCTGAATAAAGTCGCAGTTTTTGTTATTCTTGGAGCAAAATGTATTTTCGATGCTTCAAAACATTATAACTAACCCACTGATGATGTCACATGGACTACTTTGATGATGTCTTTATTTCCTTTCTGGAAAAGGACAGTATACCGTACACACATTTCCAATGGAGGGACAGAAAGCTCTCGGACTAAATCTAGAATATCTTAAACTGTCCCGAAGATGAACGGAGGTCTGACGGGCTTGGGTCGACATGAGTCATTAATAACATAATTTTCATGTTTAGGTGAACTAACCCTTTTATGTTAAAACGGCTTGCCACATTGCACTTTTGGTTAAACAGAAAGCAAGCAACTCTTCCGTGTCGTTACTGCATGCTGAATGAAGTGTTGAGACGTGATGGTGAGCGTCATACTTTATTCTCACAAAAATTCTCTGTTATGTACTTTTTGCCTACTGTGTTTGTGCTTTTTAATAATAGGATGCTTTATTTAGATTTTTGAGATGCTACTTTATTAAGATGCTTTTTTTGGTCGGTCACAAATAGGGGGACGATGGAGACACATTCCCCTTTACACTCGCAGTTTTACTCGCACATCTGTCATCGTTTCTTCAAGAGGAGAGTATTATGGCTGATTAAATGTTGTATTGAAAAAACTTGTCTTATATTTTCGCATTTACGTATGGAAGCTTGTTTCCGCCATAGACTAAAAATAAAAAAGGTTAATAATTGACTTTTTTTTCTAACAAATGCGAGTTTACATCTCGTAATTCTGACTTTACTACTGATAAGTAGTAAATAAAATAAAAAACGTGTTAAATGTTGTCTTGTTATAGTAGATCAGACCCTTGTCATTTCAGTACATATCTTTGTGAATCGCATAAACCCCCGACATGTCATAATGAAAGTTCCCATGACCAGAGAAAAGTGTATTGTTCTTTCATTTGAGTTTATTAAATGGAAAGACAACACTACTGGAACGACGACAACACATCTTATAAGACACAGCATCTTCAAAGGTTAGTCACATTATTATACGGGTGTATCTGCTACATGGCTCCTTGGATCGCAAGCCTGTTAAAACATAACAAAAAAATCTAACAAACCTATAGCACTTTGTTTTCGGCTACTTGTATTGTTTCGAAGTAGGCTAAAGCCTTATGCAGTTTGTTCTCTCTTAATGTGTCTATGAGAGAGAAAGAAGGATGCTAATCCTTTTATTACTTAAAGCGCTTATCTTAACATCTCAAAATCAGCATGCGTTCAGTTTTATATTGACTTAAACATTACGGGGTTTGATATTTTCAGAGAATGATGTCATCTATAACAAATTGTGAATTTGTGAGTGGCTTCTTATTGCCTCCAGCAGCCATATCACCCTGTAGCCCAAGACTGGTTGCCCACTGAAGCTGCAGGGCTGAGTCTGGTTAGTACCTGGATGGGAGACCTTCTGAGAAAGCCAGGTTGCTGCTGGAAGAGGTGTTAGAGAGGCCAGCAGGGGGTGCTCACCCTGTGGTCTGTGTGGGTCCTAATGCCCCAGTGTAGTGATGGGGACACTATACTGTCAGCCGCTTTCCGACCAAGTAGTTATAGGAACTTAGTTATAGGAACTGTCCACTTCTAAACAGTTATAAGAACTAACTTACTCTCCCCCAAACTCGGTTTTGCTCGCACTGGCCAAGTGGCCATAGGAACTGGTAGGAGGGGTAACGCAAGCACGGCGACGGTCTTTAAAGCGTCATAGACGTAGCGTGGCCACATACAACAACAACAAACCAGCATTTAAGCACAATCAGAATTATTTAATTAATTTCATTCTTTTAATGGCACAATTTTATGTTCATAAATGCAAATTCTTCTGTAAAAAGCCTAATTTTATTTTATTTAGAAAAGAAATTGAGGTTTATATTGATTCACTCCGATTTTCTATGAAGCAAAAAGCGTTTAAAACATTGAAAATATGCAAATGTTATAATATCTTTTTATAAGTTTACAATACCCCCCTAGTATGAAAGACTTTGTAATTGATATATTGTATGTTAATTTTGCTGTATAAATGTCTGTACTAAGATTGTTCTTATAAAAAAGAAAAAAAAAGACCGATTGCAATGTTCCTTGTGTGTCATAAAGTCAGAATTGTGAGCTATAAAATATTCTGAGGGGACAAAAAAAGTTTCCTCAGAATTGGCCTGATAACTCACCATTGTGAGTTTATATCTCACAATTCTGTGAAAAGATGTCAGAATTTCTAGATATAAACTCGTAATTGTGAGGAAAAAAAAATGTCAAAATTGTGGTCTTTTTTCTCGCAATTGCGACTTTGTTTCTCTCAATTCTGACTTCATGTGTAAGCAGGGAAGACATGTCAAACGGAAAGTTTGTGTGTGGGAGTGGGGATGGCATCTAACTAGAAGATGACAGTGGTGCTTTCTTTGTATCCCTCCTCGTCTCATAATCGTATTGTTTTGACTTTGAGCAATACATTTTAATCACAAAAATTAAAACTGTTCTTGATTGTTCTGTTCTCAAAACGACCAACTTTTAGGGTAATCTAGATCGGTCGTCAACAAGGACTTCTGCTTGTTTTTCACAGTAAGGTCAAAGTTGAAGGGAAATTGTAATGTTTATATGATCATGTTTTTGTTGTGTGAGACTTTTACCACTTCATGTCATTGTATATTTGTGATTTGTATTCACAGAATGTAGGATTTGGAAAAGAACGGAGGTGGGGGGCGACGCTAAAGATCAGTCTGGGAAGAAAGGACAAAAGGAGAAAACGTTCTTCCAGGACAGATCTACGGAGAGAGGGAAGATGCTCCACTGGTGCGTCCCTTTCAACTCTCTGTGATATTATGTGTGTGTGTAAATGATGAGACACTGCACACTGTTGTAGTGAAGGTTAGAGTCGTTAGGTGTTCAAGTGTAGGAATTGCGTAATTAAAGAATTACGGATCATTTGCTTTGATCCTGATTCTTATTTATCTATTATTTAATCCTACTGATCTAAAAGGTTAATCAATTAATCATTTGGCACATCTATAGATTTTTAGATTGATCTGATTCAGATAACCAAATATAATGAATTCATTTTACATTACAAGTTATTCATTTTAGATTATAACCACTATTTTCAAACTAAGTGTGTGTGTTTCCTGGTAAACTCTACGTTTATGGGCACAAAGTCTCTACTAAGAGATGAGTAAAACAGTGCATAAATCATACTACAGTTTTTATTTATTCGCTAGGTATTTTCACAAGTAAGGTGTACTTTTCAAAAATCCACAATGATCACACTTTATACAAATTGAGTCATTCTTTCAAAACCTGTTCTCATGCTTTCATTACAGTTATCCCTAATGAAATGAAATGTTTTCACTGTTCCATATGACTGTACTGTAGTTTACATTTACTGATGGCAGGGGAGTTACCGTAATGTGGCAGGATTACCATTACCTGGACGCACAGACCACACACACACACACATCTGTTGTTACATGAGCACAAAGAGTTTTGAAAATGTACACCTTACTTGTGAAAATAGTACCAAAGCGAATAAAAACAAATTGTAAATAGACCCATAAGCCTTTACTGGCTAACGGTTTGCCAGCTTTGGATAATATCATTATAAAGCTATTAACAGTCAGTGTAATGACAATGTTATTCTTTGCATGAAAACACATGAATTGGCCTAATCGAACTCTGGGTTTATTACAACTTCACATCAGGAGGACGTCTGAGAGTCACTCCTGATGATGATCAATAAAATCAATATTGATGATAAATAAAATGTAGGAATTGAACGTTGGTTTATATCCGATTTGCAAAAACACATTTTTATGACTAGGTGTAATGGAATAGTTTTGATAAATCAGATTGCTATTCGATCTGAGAGAACGCATGAAGTGTTCAGGTTTAAAAAGTGAGGCAAATCATACGGCACAATGAAAATAAACACAAGGTCCAATGAAGTTTGTGTACATCTTATATGATGTAAAGAAGTGCTGAATAACAGTAACACAAGAATTGAATGAGTTAAGGGTTGTGTTTCTACTTTTTAAATGAGCTGTTTTGGTTTTTTACTCCAGTGATGTGTTCTGCACAATATTCTTTACTTTAGGTGATATTTCAGGACCATGTTATCTCTTGTTTATTTCTTTTCATGATGAGTCCCAAACATTACACATATATAACCACCCTGTTTTTTTTCTAATCAGGTTCCTCTTGAGTTTTCTGGCTTTACATTTATCTGGTGAGTGTGTGTCATGTAAAGAGAAATTATTCCTAAATTGGATCAGTGATTTACTTCAAAAACTTCAGTAATCTCGATATCTGTAATTGTAAAAACGTATAATAGCTGTATTAAAAGTATTCAAGAGAGTTTCACATGTAATATGTAGCTGTTTTTATATGCAAGCATGTCAGCCAATCACAGCAGTGGGCGGTTACATTGAATCCCACAGCAGACACGCCCCTTCAAACAGAGCGTTCTAAACAGAGGCTAAAATCAGGCTAGGAAAAATGCCTTTTATTTCTAAATTATGACTATTTTTGATCTAAAAAAACATACTAACATTATAAGGGCAACCCAGGAAACATTATAAAATAATAAAAAAACTTGTCTGGGGACCTTTAAAAATCATTATTATCAATATTGTATGGTGATTCAACAGTGTTTTTATTTGTAGGTGCTGCTTCTCTAATTGTCCACGGGCAGAAAGGTGGCAGTGTTTTCCTGCCTCGCCCTAATTACAGCATCGGAGATGCACCCGTTCGCCTAACTCATGGAGCCAAAGTCGTCTTTGGTCGACAACAGCATAAACAGTACGATGGTCGGGTAATTAAGGATGATTATAATAACTTCAATATTACACACCTGGAGACCACTGATGCTGGAATGTACATTGGATTTTACGGTTTTAATGACAACGGTCATCCAATTTACTACATTTATGAAATCCATATCCATGGTAAGATCAGAACGGATTCTAAATATTGATTTGGGCTTTTCATTTTAGTATTCATGTTCTTTTAATCGGGTTGTTCTGTAAAGCACTTTTGTCATCCTAGTGGATTTTGTGAATGTTCTATAGAAATACATTGAACTTGAACTAGTTCCCACCAACACATCACAATTATTCTCTCACTTCATTTCCCGTCAGTCAATTTAACAGCGTGGAGAGGTGAAGAGCTGCTGTTAGGTGATACGCCACCTGATGCTTATAAAGTTGAACACTGTCATGGCACAGTTTGCTCAGAGATATGGAGGAAAGGACATGGGGTCCTGATTGAACGACTGATCGACAGCCTTGGTCGTCTGGCCATCAGAGAGTTCAGATCAAGTGATGCTGGGATTTACAGATTCCTGAACTCAACAGGAGGAGAACTAGTCACTGTCAATGTCACAGGTGAGAGAAATACAACTGACATATAAAGCGGACGGCTAAGGTTTATTTTTCATAATTTGGACAGTAAATTAACACTAGTGAAGAGATGATGCACGAGGAAGTTATTCTGTTCAAGATTAATAAAAGTGTAATAATGTGCACAGATAAATCAACATACAAACATTAAATGCATTAAAACAAGACTTAAACACACACATACTAGTCCTACTCCTTTAATGCAAAAAAGGATTTAATCTAATATTCAACAATATTAGAGGAGTAGTTCACTTTAAAAAAAACTTTTGCTGATGATTTACTCACCCCCGTGTCATCCGAGATGTCCATGCCTTTCTTTCTTCAGTCGAAAAGAAATGAAGGTTTTTGATGAAAACATTCATATAATGGACTTCAATGGGGACCAAACGGTTCAAGGTCCAAAAGACAGTTTCAGTGCAAACTACAAACTGTTCAAAGGGCTTTAAACGATTCCAGACGATGAATAAGGGTCTTATCAAGCGAAACGATCGCTCATTTAATAAATAAATAACAAAGTTGAAGTTTTATAAGCTCAAATGGTCGCCTTGCTCTGTTCTGTGACGCGCGTTCGTGACTCTCCTGTTCAAACTCGTTCATCGAAATGAACAAATATTTTTCCGAGTCAATTCGTTCATTTCGTTCATTGAATGAACCAAATGACTCGAAAAAAGATTTGTTCATTTTGATGAACGAGTTCGAAAAGGAGAGTCACGAACGCGCATCACAGAACAGAGCAAGGCGACCATTTGAGCTTATAAAACTTAAACTATTTTATTTATTTATTAAATGAGTGATCGTTTCGCTTGATAAGACCCTTATTCATCGTCTGGAATCGTTTAAAGCCCTTTGAAGTTTGCACTGAAACTCTCATTTGGATCTTGAACCGTTTGGTCCCCATTGAAGTCCATTATATGGAGAAAATCCTGGAATGTTTTCATCAAAAACCTTCATTTCTTTTCGACTGAAGAAAGAAAGACATGGACATCTCGGATGACACGGGGGCGAGTAAATTATCAGCAAAAGTTTTTTTTAAAGTGAACTACTCCTTTAATGATCTTCTCTATTGATCATTATATGAGAGCTGAGCTGAGCTGGATGACATCACTGTTTTCTATATATATAAATGAACTAAATTCATAACTTTTTAACAACAAAAACTAACCATCGCTGAACTCAAACTGGACTATGACACTATTTTCTTCTAAGAACTAACTTTGTTGCATTATTTTCCTTTAAAGCTGCCTTTGTATTGTAAAAAGTGCTATAAAGAAGACTTGACTAAACTGTGTGAACTAAACTTTCAATATCTTCATCCGAATCTGTCATAGAATCAGAGGGAAATAATCAGACCAGCAAAGATGATCACAGAACTGATGATCAGAGAACTGATGATCACAGAACTGATGACACTAGACAACACTGTGAGTAAAACCGGAGACACTGAGATTGTTACAACATAAAAAATAAGAACGTTTTAAAAAGAGTTTTCTTCTTTTCTTTCTTCTGTTCATAAATAGTTTTCTTCCCCTTCCAGATGCTTGGATTGTGGCTCCGGTGGCTCTAGCGTCTCTGATTATTGTATTTATCGTAACTCGTAGACATCTGAAGAGGAACACGCAACAATATTCCTACAAAGTAGAGATGGGAGAGAGCGATCGAGTATTGGAGTACTCGTTTGTGACAGCGAAGATCAGTCGTGAAAACGATAATCATAGCGAAGGTTATACCTGCATTTGCATCCCGGGTGAAAACTCAAGTTTGCAAATGAATAACGTATGAATTTTGTTTTGATGGAGATGGTTGTTTTAATGTTTCAAATCATCAGAAAGTGCTGTCTGTGATTGGTGGGGAGGTTGAAACACCAGGTTGAAGGGGGCGTGGCCAGTGGAAATCACCTATGGGTGGAAATAGGAAATAAATCCCATAGAGGACACACTGGGTGCTTCTCAATATCCCTCCTCGTCTCCTCGCTCCTCCGTCCTCCCTCCTATGACCTGGAAACCGATCGAGCTCAGCCATCTTGAAGGACATCTCAATTCTCTAATTGCACCGTGAGGAGTCGAGGATCGAGGAGATAGGAGGCTTCCTGAGGAGTCATAAGCGAGGATACACAGGTGCATCCTACGTGGAACTGTTATATTGACTATACGTGACGCACGTGTCAATTCTCCTCCCCCTTCACATCGGTCTCAATCATTTTAATTTATACTTTACCTTTGCAGTTTATATAAACTACACATCTCAGATATTTCAACAGTATAGCTTATCTTTATTATTATTTATTCTGAATTTATTAAATAACCAAACTTAAACAACATCAGGGCAGATCCTTTTAGCACTGCTGATGACACTGTGGAGTGACACTCGAGTGATCAAGTATTCCAATGTATATAAAAAAGCTTTTATTCGATTCCTCTGTCCTCCTTTCCTTTCCTTGCTTCCTTCCCTCGCGTCCTACAGGGGGTGGAGCTGAGACGCAAGGAATGAGAAGCACCCACTGTGTTTATGTGCCATTGCTGACTGAGTATGTTCTTCCTAATACAGCAGTGAACCAAAGACAGTCTCAAACACACGCTTTGAAATCGCTTTTTCTGGCGTCGGCTTACTTGAACATGAACGTCACAACACAACAAATATCTGCGCGCTTGTTCATGTACATTAAAGCAAAAGTGAAAATTAAAAAGTATTTGGTTAACAGTAAAGACATTCTTATATCATTCTTACGCCAACATCCTACATTTCTATGTTCCGTGTGCTGTATTGATCTGTCCGCCTAAAACACATTTTGGTGATGAGGATGAAAGAGGAAGAGAGGAGACGCTGGATGACAGGATTTTATTTGAAGACAGAAAGTTTTTGTGAAATTTCTGGAAAAAAAACAAGCATTCCTTATAAATACCTTTGCTTTGTACCTGAAGGTCATTAGGGATAATCTTAAATGCATTACTATATAAGGAGGTTTAAATCTTAAACAACAATGGCAAAGAAGCTGCAATAAGTAGAAAGAAAAGAGAGTAATTTGTACTCTTGTATATTCAAAAGTCATCCGTTCTTTGGATGAGATGTTATAAGATGAGATGACGACTTTCTGTAGACATAAAAAACCCCATTGCACTTCCAGTAAAGGTGTGTAGGCGTATTTCTCAAAACATTGCCTTCTAATAACCCCCCTCTCTCTGTCCACCTATATATGGTGTGTGGTGAATACTGTTGCATTGTTGTGGGGGAATTGTTATATTGTCTGACTTGTAACACAGGAACTGTGGGTGGGGGGTTGAGTGAATGAATAATTATCTTTCCCACAGTAAAGTCAGAGGACTGAGGTGTCGTTGAAGAGGACCAAAAACTGTAGCTTCCCGGACGCCGCAGCCATAATTGCTCTCCTTGAAATGGGTGAAAACCAGAGCAGTTTCTGATAATGGGACGCCATTGGCTACACGTCACGATCACTTGTTTTGTGGGTGCCATCAGTTATTTAGGTGTACAGCACATACTAGTAAGGCACTATAATCAAAATAAGTTTGTTTACACACACACACAAGGACATGGTTTGGGTGGAAGCTTCTTTTGTATTAGTACACTTGAATACATGTATTTTTCATTAGTCTAGAGGAGTATTGGGATGATGTTTAAAGCCGAACTGAGGTCCACACATGAGGTTTGTCCAGATTTTTAAGATATAATGCAGTGTCATGTTAACAGCATCATCCACAGACCGGTTTGAAGCAAGAATGAACTTAAGCTCCAGTGATCTTAAGTTACAACTTAGCCTAGTTTTAACAGTAATGGGCACTAAGATACAACTTACACACTACTAAATACTTTTACGTTGCACCATTAAACTTAGTTGAAGGCAGCGTAGCCTAAATATATGTTCCATGAAGCCGATTAAGCCAGATATGTGTCAGTTTAGTTTGTTGGGTTTTAGCCACCATGAAAGCGGTTTGGTTTTAGCATTGTTCATCGCCATAACTCGCGCCCCATGGCTAACCTGATTCGGGTCAGGGGATGCTCCAGGTAAGAGCATAGAGAGCCTAAGTCCCGCCTCTTCGCTTCCGGCTCATGGGACCTTATTTCGGAAAAAATATTAATGTTAGTCAATGACGAGAGACAACTTATCTTTTTATTCCGTCTGAACTGTGCCCTCAATTACACATATGATGTTTGTCAATTTAAAAGATGATGATGATGATGATGATGATGATGATTCTCAAAGTCAAAAACGTCGCAGTTTGTCATACAACAGAAGAGTAACGTTTAGTTTTATGTGAAAATCGCTCTGTGAACTACATCTCCCAGGAAGAGAAACGAGATCCGCTGCTCGTGTGTGTGCAGTCTGGTACAAAACACTCAGGTAGGACGGCGTAACGTTACGATTATAACGTAAGACTGTAGAAACAATGACAGACAGCCTCAGTAAAGTTAGCTTCAGTCATTGAGAGAAAATGTGCGCCTTTGGGGTTTGTAGTCTTTGTAATTACGTATTTTCACAGTCTTATACCTCAACGCTTTTACATCAAACTGCGACTTTCTTTACTTTAAAATGTATCTTTTAAATTGGCAAACATCATGTGTAATTGAGGCACAATTCAGACGGAATAAAAAAATAAGTTGTCACTCGCCATTGACTACCATTCAATATATGAAGAGTTCAGATGCAAAAGCCTCTAAATGCCATTTGAAATTTTCTTCTAAAATGCCCATTTTTATCAAGCTTGTATATTTAAGTTCAGTAATATTTCACTTAAATGACAATTAATAGGTAATCTTCATTGCCATTTAAGTGAAATTACTGAACTTAAATATACAAGCTTGATAACAATTATCATTTTAGAAGAAAATTTCAAATGGCACTGAGAGGCTTTTGCATCTGAACTCTTCATATTTCCGAAGTTAGGTCCCATGGTGGTCGACCGGAAGGGGAGGGACTTAGGCTCTCAAAGATTGCAAACCGAACATGGACCAATCAGCTGTGAGAAAAGTGTCACATGTCTGATGCATTAAAGTCACTCCACAATTTTCTACAATTTTCTACACAGCAAATGATTTTAAAAGACAAATTCGTCAGGCTTTTAGTAACGCGTATTTATTATAATTATTTTGTATTATTTAGATATTATTAATGTAATTGTACTAATCGATCACACATATACAGATTTAGCTGATCAATTATTATTGCACACATTTTAAAGGAATAAATATATATAAATGCGTTTTAGAATCAATAGATAAAGCTATAAAATGACAACTACATGTGAGCTTAAATGTTCAATTCTCTCTACTGTACTAACTTCACAACTTTTACTCGCGCTGATGCAGCAAGACTTTTTCTTTAGTTGTCCTCTTTCAAAGACGGGTATTTTCTTCTTGCAGTGCACATTTGTGTAAATTCTGAATCACTTTCAATCTCGTAATATTCAACAGAAGAGACGTCAATCGATTCTCTCGCGAGAAATGAAACTTCTTCTCTTTTTTTTTTAAATGAAACTTCTCTTGTTTACGTTATTTTCAGATGATGACGGGTGTCTGTCGCGTTTCCACTGCAGGAACTTTCCTCAGCAACTAGGGAGTTTGGGCTGATAATATGTGTTTCCACTGCAGGAACCAGGGTCTAAATGCAGTTCCAGTGTATGTATTTCCCCTCAGAAACTCCCTGGTGAGAGGAAGTACGAGGAAACCTGGAAGAAACTAACAAAGCAACTTTAAACTATGACAGCACGTTCAGTCACTCACTGATATGCCTAATATCACGTGGTTTCCCGTGGTGAGGTTTGGTTTCGAGCAGGGTAAGTACATTACTGAAGCTGTACTTTTTTATTTTGTGTTGTTGTGAAAAAAGTTGTGTTTTTGTTTCATGCATCACAATAATTATCAGTCTACAGATTAGAGCAGAAACACATCTTTAAGTTTTTCAGTATTCAAGTGAATCGGGTTTAAATGTCAGGACGAAACTCACTTACTTTTGTACAGACAGACAAAGCAAAGGTCTGATTCAGCCAGATATTTATGAAAGGGCATTTCTAGACATATCTGTCAGGAACATCGAGATTGTTCTTTAAATAGATTTTTAATTTTTATTTTAATTGGCATTACATTTAATTTTCCACTGTCTGTAAAGCTGCTGCAACATGTAAAAATCCCCAATGCAGGATCTTATTTTATCCTAATGATGTCATAAACAATCTCCCTCTGACCTTTTGTTAATATCATTATTATTTATTACTGCTTTAGGTGCACAGATTATGAGTTATCCAGCAGATATGGCTGTGAATATCCATGGGATGGTGGGAAAGAACAGGTTCTCCTCTTTCATCAAACGAAACAACACATGATCTATTCGCTGACCTCGAGCCACCAGCACGTCCCGTTCCAGCTTCAACAAAACCTTTTTAAGGGTAAAGGATATTTGGAACGTGGATGAAACAGGTAATGTTTGCAACTCATTGCAACTAAAAATAAGTTGCACGTTCAGTGGTTTAAATCTATTGTTATATCAAATTTAATAAACTGTAGACTTTGATAATAAATACACACTGTGGCTTATACAGATAAATATACAGATTATAAAATAAGGAGGTGAATAAATAGTTGTGCACACAAAACACCGTCATTCTCCTGTCGTGTATTACATTGCTTCCTAATATCGTGTGCAAACACATATATTTAATATATATAAAACCGGTCCGGTCAAACAATGTTTAAATAAAATTCAGATTGGATTATGATGGTAATAGGCACTTACAAACTCTAAAAAGTGCGTTTAGACTTCTTTTTGATCTGAATAAAGCTTTTTCAAGCGCTAAATACTCGTAAAAAACTACTTTTAAACAGGAAATGATGGATCATTTACGTATATATGGTGCGTTCAAGTCATCTCGTAAAGATCTTATTTACGAGTTGAACGCACATAAATGGCAACACAAAGTTGTAAATACAAGTGGGAGGCTCGGATGTTTACGAGTTGTGGTCATGTCAGTGAGAAACATGGTGGAAAACCACAATACTTACAGCTATTTAGCAGTGATATTGCTAGACTTTTCTATTCACAGTGAAGTAAGCTAATTGCCTGCACAGAATATCATGGCATTATAATATAACACTGTGAAATGTAATGATAAAGTTTGCTGTGGCTCCATAAATGAATTAAAAACATAAAAAACAAACAAAGCACATCTGATGCACAATTCTTCGTTGTTCATTGTCTAGAACTAGAGTTTAAGAAACTGGTAACACTTTACAATAAGGTTCATTAGTTAACATTAGTAAATGCATTAACTAACATGAACTAACGATGAGCAATGCATTAGTTACAGTGTTTATTAATCTTTGTTAATGTTAGTTAATACAAATACAGCTGTTCATTGTGCATTCATGTTAGTTCACAATCCATTAACGAATGTTAACTAATACAACCTTTGATTTTAATGGCGTATTAGTAAATGTTGGAATTAAGATTAACTCGGATTAATAAATGCTGAAGAAGTATTGTTCATTCTTAGTACATGTTAACTAATGGATTTAACTAATGAACCTTATTGTAAAGTGTTACCAAGAAACTTGCTCTATTTTTGTTTGATTTATCAAGAGAAAGTATCCCGCCATTACTCCCGCAAAAGCGAATGCTGTCATAAACACGACTTCCCAAGAGGTTTATCGGACCTTTTAACTGAACTAAAATCTGCCGTAATATTTACTGACATTGTCCGTAATGATCACTGAGATGCACATTCAGACAAGAATAAGATCACTGAGAAGCTTTATCTCACCTTAATGTTAAACTAGTCCCGTCCGGAGGGCTTTTCTTGCCTTTCTCCAGCGCTTTGCCAGACACATGTTTGGCTTTTGCTTTGTCCTGAGTCATTTCTGAGCGATTACCACAGACTAATCCAGAGAGACAGGTCAGGAGGAGGATCCAGGAGAACACTGGAAATAACATTGCATACAATTATGTGACGAAATTTGGAAAGTTTTGGGGAATTGAAACCAAACTGGGTTGGGTTGAGAAATATAGATGTTTGTTAATGTGTACAGCAACTGATTTTGTATCTAAATGGCTTTGCTTTGGAAATTTCTTGACATTTAAGATTTGCTATCTAAGCAGATCTGACGCTAACCACATTTTAGGATATCTTTACTTGGAAAAGGCATGCTTTATGATGCCATTTCCCATAAATGTTATCGCAACCAAAAACCGGAAAAAAACAGCAGGTAGAAAAGCTATAAAGGAAATGAAAACGGCATTGTGGTTCGAGTCGGTGAACTATTTGCATCTGTTGAGACAATATGGAGCAATTCATTTTCTTCTGTGTAATTTGGATTTTAAATATGCAAACCTCTTCCAGTGGTAAATAATCACTTCTAAACTTTTAATACATTTCATATTGTAATTATTTTAAATTATTGTAATTATTATTGTAAATATTGTAATTATTTTAAATTATTGTAATTATTATTGTAAATATTGTAATTATTTTAAATTATTTTTGTGTTTATTACAAACGTCTCTCCAGATCTGTCAGCAGGAGGATCTTCAGTTGTGAGGGTTCGGATGGGAGAAAACATCACTCTGAACTGCAGCATGAGGAACCGAGATGAAGTGGCCTGGTATCTTCTCAGATCTGAAGAACTCGTTCTGTTGATTTCTGCAGAGAAGGACAAAACCGGGAGAAGACTCCTGATCAACTACAATCAGAACCGAGCTCGTATGAAAATGACTGCAGACAATTGGGTCACCGGAGTCTCTTTAACTATTACTGGAATAACAGAATCAGATTCAGGACTTTATTTCCATGGCATAAAGTCTGACGCTCCAGAGATGCACTTTGACAAACCCATCAAACTGGAGATTGAAGGTACCAGAGTTCAGTTTTTCTCATATCTTCTCAAACTGTCAAAGAGGTGTTTTTAGTCTAGCTTGGTGTTAAATAGGAAAATGATTTTGATTTTCTAGGTATTATCAAATGACCAGAACTTTGAGATCACAGTAGACGTGAAGGACTATAAGAGCTCGCTCAAGTACTGGAGCTAAACCATTTAGTGCTTTGTAAATAATTAGCAATATACAATGTTTAATAGGCAGGGTTGACAGAACCGGGCTAATATGGTCAGACTTCCTGGTTCTGGTAAGAACTCGAGCGGCTGCGTTTTGGACCAGATGGAGTTTGTTTATTATGCGCGCAGGGGAGCCACCCAGTAGAGCATTACAATAACCTAGCCTTGAGGTCATGAACACATGAACTGTGTTACGACCCTTTTATTGTGACTCATATCCGTCTAGAGCTTTCAGGAGGAGAACACGTTTAACCATCTCAGACACTTCACACTATAACACTGAATGAGGTGAGAAAACACTGAATAAGTTTTAATAAATATAATAATAAATAGAGATACCTTGACAGAACCAACCACAAAGGAAAATGGGGAAAATTAATTGTTACAAAGAAATGAAAGTAACAGAAAGGTTATCTAACACATTTACTATTATACAAAGAAAACCCAAAAGAAAAGTCTTCAACGTCCGAGACGTCTTAACTAAAAAAAAAAGAAAAAGAAAGAAAGGAAAGTGGGTGGCACAATTCAAGAACTAGTGTTTTCGTACAGACAGCTTTCACTACATGCACACCGGTGTTGGGTAAGTTACTCTAAAAAAGTAATTAATTAACAACAGTGTTCAATATTACTCTTCAACAGTGTATTATATTACTGTACTAGTTACTCTCTCTAAAATGTATTTAATTACTTTTAATTACTAATTACTTTTTCAAAATCCCATATCAATCTCAACCAGCTGAATAATACAAGGATAGACATGAATCTGTTTTGATTCTTTCAAATAAATACTATAAAATTGCATGAATTATCCTTAAACTGACCAAGGTGGAGAAGGTTACATTATAAAAACATACTTTTTAGCATCAGACAATACAATACACTCCTCGAGACCAACCCCATGTTCATGCCGGTTTGGTACTGCGGTCTTTACAATTCAGTTATTTGTTTTTGTGCACTATAAACATCTGTTTAAACACATTTCTGTGTTTTTAATAAAGTGGCATGTATTTGTCTTTCTTCAGCAGAACTTCCAAAAAAAGTTGACGTCACAGGTAATGTTGGTTGTTTAATTGATATTTGTGCATTTTGCACTACATCTAATACTGTATATTATCAATGTGTGTAACTCTTCTGTGTCTGTAGACGAGGTGACGGTGACGGAGCGTGTGTTGATGTTCACTAGTGTTGGACTGGCCGTTTTTGTGTTTTTTCTGACTACAGTCGTCGCTGGAGGAATATGCTACCATCACGGACAGCAGAAAGGATGGAAAGCAGCGAAACGAGAAGCTCTGATGGATCAAAAATCAGCTAAAATGGGCTTAATTTGACCATCTGAGTTTTGTACGGCCAGTAAAACCAGCATCACTGTTAGGAAACACTCATTAAAGAGACCGGTGTGTTTCAGATGACCTTATCCGTTCACAAGATTTCACTATCAGTTTAGAGAACCTGAGATGAGAAAAGCCAAATGGTGCATTTTAAATGAGAGCAATCATTAATGGTTGTGTGGGGATTGTAATTTTTTGTGGTTCATTTGTGTCAATGATATTATATTAAATATTATAAAACACTGCGTCACTACCTTTAATGCAATATTTATTGATTCAACATATAGGCTGTAAACAATATTCAAGCTTAGAGTTCAAGCAGTGTTCAGTTTTTACATGTAAAAAATAAGCTCAACAAGATCAGCAAACTTGCTTGAAAATCACTGTATCTTGATAGGCTATTATTTATTTATCTTGACTGCATTGATATGCACACATAAGCCGAGTTTGAGAAAACGAATACAAATTGTTTTATGGCACACTTGCTTAAAATGTCAATATATGTATTTTGATCAAATAAACAACAGTAAAACTAAGAAAGTTGATGTGTTTGTGCATTTTCTCTCAGGAAACGTTATCATTATGCTAAACCTCAAACGCTGTTGAAAGACAATGATGTCAGATCCGCCATCACACTTTCGGAGACAAAAAAGTTTAATCTTTTATTTATCGTTGGTTTTATTTTAGTTAATTATAACTTGTATATAGATGTTCATTAGTAAGAGAATTAAATGGAAACATTTGTTACTTTACGTCTTAAACTTAGAGCACAGAATTAATAATCACGAAACGTTAGCGCCACCCGGTGGTCATGCGCGTCACTGCAGTCCGGAAGTGTCACACTGTCCGTTGGAAATATAAATATTATCATGGCGTCGGTAACTTTTCGCGATTGTTTTCTGTCCATTTCAGCTTTAATCACCTTCGTGTTCGTGTTTGTGAGCGGTGCTGACTTTGTTCGCTTCGTGTCGTTTCGTGCCATCTATCATAACCTGAGCGGGGCCGCGCCTCCGTGTCAAGGTAAGGGAGCGCGCTTTCAAAGTTTACCAACAGAAAAAGCTACATGTTATACATAATATGTTTATCAACACATGTGCACATACACATAGTAGTGGAGGGATTATGTTGTGAATGGACGTAAATTCGCTTTGTAAATGTTCATTAAGTTTTAGGGCTGTTCCAAGTTTGACGTGACTCGGGTAACGTTAGCTTGATCTGTCTTTTAAAACGATTTAAAACAAATATGTGTAAATAAAATTTGCTGGTAAATCAGAATGTACAGTTGAACAATCTGTGAACCCATAAAGTAGGTTTACATTTTTTGAAAACAAATGAAAGGAAACGCACGTACGTGCGTCATGTCGTCATTACGGAATGCGTGCGTCGTTAGCATGTAGCCCGGCTAGCTCAGTCGGTAGAGCATGAGACTCTTAATCTCAGGGTCGTGGGTTCGAGCCCCACGTTGGGCGCACAACTTTTTTTTTTTTTTAAATCTGGTTTTGAAAAAGTTCTGATCGTTTTCGTGTGTGTTCTCAGACTCTGTTCCCTGGTCTGTCGCTCTGCGGGACAGAGTGGTTCTGAAGGCTGTAGTTGTGGATGTTTTCCTTCTGGTCCTCTTCAGTCTCCAGCACAGTGTTTTGGCCTGGGCTCCAGTTAAGAGTGTGTGTCAGCGTGTGTTTGGTGTGTTAAGCAGAACTGTGTACTGTTTCACAACCGCTGCAGCACTGCAGGTACCTCTGCCTATGATATTTCTTAAAAATACTAACATTTCACCGCATTTCACATTAGTATGCTACATCGTTGTCACGTGACCTCATTATATTGTATTTTTAGGTCAGAAATAAATGCTTATTTTATTTAAGGGATTTATTATTGTCAATATTTTGGATGCCACAGACTCAAATATGACCATATTTCTTAAAATGTAACATTGTAAACATTGTCACGTACAACGACTCTATTAACAGTGAAACATTTGACATTTTAAATCAAGTTAAAAATAAAATTGTGTTTGTTGGTTTAATATTATTATTTTATTTTCATTCAAACACACTAAAACTCACTAACCCTGTAATGTCAAAATCATCTTTATAATGAATTACCTGTGTAATGAGTGTTGTCGTGTGTGTGTAGCTGCTGATGCAGTTCTGGCAACCGGTCACCGGCGCCCCCTGTGTGTGGTCCGTGCGCAGTGCACCCTGGGATATCTGGTTCCCTCTCCTCTGCTTCGTCATACACTTCCTGTGCTGGGCCGTGATCTGCAGCATCCTCCTCATCTTCGACTATCCCGAGCTGATGGGCCTCAAACAGGTACATCTGCATCTATAACAACTATACGCTCTATTTTAGATATTATACTGGATGCATGAGTTTCTAAGGCCTGTAAATGATCAGATCTCAATCTCTCCCTCCTGTCTCTGACCATTATTGGTTCATGCATTGCATTATATGTTTTAAAAGTACAGATTTGATCATAAAACTACACATTTAAATGTTAAATCCAACATTATTAAAAGATATTGATAATTTAATGCATTTTATGTCAGTATCTGCTATACTCGTTATAAAGATGTCATTGAGTTTGAGTCTCTGAATAAATCCAAGCTGTTTTCTTCTCCATATTCTCACTATATATGAGCCATAAAAGCCTGATGTATCAAATATGATACGAAACATGCAAACTTTTTTCATATTTCATCTTCACCTGTCAGAAGTCATTGTGTGTGTGTGTGTGTGTCAGGTGTATTACGAGTGTCTGGGTCTGGGCGACCCTCTCCTGCTGAAGTCTGAGCGAGCCCAGCGCCTGTACTCTCACCTCAGACACCCGGTGTGTGTGGAGCTGCTGACGGTGCTGTGGCTCCTGCCGTCGCTGCCGCTGGACCGGCTGGTGTTAGCGCTGTTCCTGTCGCTGTATCTGGCGCTCGCGCACTCGCTGGACGTGCAGGACTGTGTGTACCTGCGCCGGCAGCTTCAGAGCAAACTGCACATCTTCTCCACGCCACTAGAGGTCAGCGAGCGCAGCGTCACCCACACACACAAGACTCAGTGAGGAGCGGAGCACACAAACGAAATATTACTCCAGTAAATATACAGTAAGTTGTCATTTATTCCTGAATTTATCATCATTACTCCAGTCTTCAGTGTCACATGATCCTCCAGAAATCACTCTAATATGAGGATCTGATGATTGAGACACATTTATGATTATTATCAGTGATTTTTTACATTTTTATTCCAGGATACTTTGATGAATGTAAAGTTCAGAAGAACAGCTCTTTTCCACGCCACTAGAGGGCAGCGATCACTGCATCAGCCACACATAAGATATGTGTTCTTGAAGTAATAACAATACAGAGTCGTACAAAACACTTAAATCTAAAAAAAATTAAGTATGTATCAAAAATCAATCATACGTCTAATAGCATCCTTTTCAACACCAGCTGATGTGTGTGACCGCTTTACTAGTGTTTGAGTCAGTGGACAATAGTCTACCGTTTTTACTTTTTTAACTTTTTTAGTTAAAGGTGTATTCACTTTAAAAAAAGCTTTTGCTGATAATTTACTCACCCCCGTGTCATCCAAGATGTCCATGTGTTTCTTTCTTCAGTCGTAAAGAAATAAAGGTTTTTGATGAAAACAGTCCAGGATTTTCTCCATATAATGGACTTCAATGGGGACCAAACGGTTCAAGGTCCAAAAGACAGTTTCAGCGCAAACTACAAACTGTTCAAAGGGCTTTAAATGATTTCAGACGATGAATAAGGGTCTTATCAAGCGAAACGATCGCTCATTTAATAAATAAATAACAAAGTTTAAGTTTTATAAGCTCAAATGCTCGCCTTGCTCTGTTCTGTGGCGCGCGTTCGTGACTCTCCCGTTTATCAAAATGAACGAATGGTTCATTCAATGAACGAAATGAATGAATTGACTCAAGAAAAGATTCATTCATTTTGATGAACAAGTTCGAACAGGAGAGTCACGAACGCGCATCACAGAACAGAGCAAGGCGAGCATTTGAGCTTATAAAACTTAAACTTTGTAATTTATTTATTAAATGAGCGATCGATTCGCTTGATAAGACCCTTATTCATCGCCTGAAATCGTTTAAAGCCCTTTGAACAGTTTTGTACTGAAACTCTCATTTGGACCTTGAACCGTTTGGTCCCCATTGAAGTCCATTATACACTCAATATCATTGTGGAGAAAATGACATTGGATGGTTTTCTTTTGGCCAGTAGTGTAACGTTTCAGCTGTTATCAGGACTTTTATTTTGTATTTACTGCTTGTTTTTATATAATTCTTTTATGTCAGGCGAATGTTTCAGAAGTCTGCAGGTGTCGGGATAAAAACTGTGCTTCACACTGACCTCCTGACTGTTTTACACCAATAAGTGTCATAACTACTGGAAATCATGAAATGTCTGATGCTTGAAGTGTGTTTATATGATGACCTCAGTGTTAGTTGGTGGAGAACGTATTTTTACATGGTCAAAAAACAGGAAATTATTTTTGTATAAACTAAAGACGTGAAAATATCTGCACTATTATAAGACCTGAAAACCTCCTTAAGTTTATTTGCCGCGTGTTTTCAGAGTTTATCGCACCAAGTCTGCCTCTATTAGATCAGATCGTTCTGAATAAAGACAATTTTGCAGCAATTTATGTGTTTTTGTCTTGTAACTGAATTATGTAGCAATATGTTAAAAACATGTTTGCTTATTATACAGTAGGAGTGTATGTTTTAGGTGTTGGAACTCGTTTAATATATAAAAATTAGTGTAAAATTTAAAAAATATCAAAATTCTTTAATGTGGCTATTAAACAAAACATGTTTAATATTAGTGATGTTTTTATCGTTCTGATCTCACTTTATAGCCTTTTTATGGGTTTACAGAAAGAAAATCTGACAGGAAAACTTTTTTATTTAGGCCTACGCAAGAAACTAGCAAAAATGACAACTAATAGTTTAAATGTTGAACCACGTTCAACTAATATTAGTAAAAACAAATTCCTTATTGTGTGTGTGTGTGTGTGTGTGTGTATTTGTTTTTTTAAATGAATATTCATAAACATTATTATTATTATTATTATTTCAAATAAAAAACTTTCTAGTTATGAAAATTTGAAAAATTGAGACACGTTTTGATATATATATATATATATATATATATATATATATATATATACTTTTTAAATGTACATTACTGGGATAGACTAAAAAGTATGTGATTATTATGTAATGTATAATTAAGAGCCCAATTAAGGGGAGTTTTTGAACTGTGACCGTTATCTAAGAGCTGGGTTAATTCCCGCGCCGCCGTCACTCTCCCGTTAACGGCTCGCTCACACACACACACACACACACACACACACACACACACACACACACACACACACACACACACACACACACACACACACACACACACACACACACACACACACACACACACACACACATGAGGAGATGGAGAACAGATACGTGTTTTCTCCGTCAATATGGCGTGTGTGCCTGTGATTCTCCTGCTGGAGTTTAATGTAATTATGGGATTACTCTTCCAGTCCTGCGCCGCTAAAGCCGCCCGTGTTTACGACTCTGCCGCTCCGGTCCGCGGGACTCAGACACGACTCGGGGAACCGGGAATATGAGCTAACTGGGGCTTAAACTGGAGCTTAAACTGGGGCTTAATTGCTTGTTGCGTGTTAGACAGGTCGCAGCTTCACTTTTGATGGTTTCTTTGGAGTTATATTCATGGGAAGATGAACGTCGAGCGAGTGGAAACGAGGAAAACTTTATTCCGGTGAATCAGGACTTCAGTCATCCCACAAAATAAGGTATGTAAACATACGGGGTTATTGTGTATTAAATAGATAAGAATGTCAAAATAAACATTAATTATAGGCATTTCAGTTCATGTAATTGCAGAATAATTTTTGTAAATGTTTTTTTTCCATGCAACAAATCATAATTTAAGTATTTGCATTATTAGCCTAAGTAATATTTTTCATGTTTTATTTTCTGATTGGTGTTTTTGTGTAAACATTGTTTTGCTGAGTTGTTTTTTTAGATACTTATCCTGCTGTAAACCACAAACTACTGTTGTTTTTTATTGTGCTATAAAAATCAAATTTGATTTGATATTGGGACTGGTTATTAAACATGAAAACTTAATTGCATGTAAATGTGTACGTTAAAAAAAACAATTTGACATCATTACTGTTCATGCAAAAAAGTGAATTGCAAAAACAAAATAGTGAGCAGTCACAGCATCTAAAATAAGCTTATTCAGATTAATATTTTATATCTAAAATCAGAATAAAAAGTATAAAATATTGTTATGCAGAATAAAAATGAATAAATGCGTGTACTGAAAGATGCACATGTCTCTATATTTGACTTGATTTTAAAGGTATAGTTCACCCAAAAATTAAATTTACTCACCCTCAAGTTGTTACAATAAATAACATGATTAAATGTTGAAAGAATTTTAATTTTTGGTCAAACTATCCCTTTAATAGGATACTGACAATATAAGATGTTTCATCTGACAAAGTGCATTTTAGACAAACCTAAAGTGTTTATTTATTTGACAGGATTCCTGGATGTTCCTGTGTTCCTACAAAAAAAATTCTCTGATCAGTAAAACCGCACCGTTTCATCAAGTACCGCGTGGTCATGTCTCTGTCGGCTCTACCGGAATGGAAGCAGCTTCTGCTGGAGAGAAAGCGAAGAGAGGAGGAGGAGAGAGAGAGAAGAGAGAGGGAAGAAGTGGAGCGGATGGCCAGCATGCCGGCCTGGAAGCGAGGGATCATCCAGAGAAGGAGAGCGAAGCAAGACGAGGAGCGAGAGAGAGACGGAGGACAGAATTCTCCGGACGTCCTGGGAATCTCGCAAGACGTCGTCACCGAGCAAACGGATAATAAACTCACGCATCACCTTCAGAGCGAAGTGCAAAAACAGATATCCAAAAAAGAAACCATCCAACAGAACCCCTTCATTCGCTCCGAGAACAGCTTTCGGAGAGATAGTAGAGGGAAGGAGGTGATTAGAGATGGAGAGAATGAGTGCGGAAGACAAAGGAATAGGGAAACTGAGATTTGGAGAGGACGGGATAGAGAGATGCGGTTTGAGAAGACGGGAAGCAAGAGTGAGGGACGAGAGCGAGATCGAAGCACCGGGAGAGAAACCAGAGACGCGGAAATCAGCAAATCCCAATTTTCTCCGGTCGTAGGTCTCCGGACGATCCAGGCAAACAACATTATCATCATCGAAAGAGACAAAAACGGCAAGGAAAAACCGGATAGGATGAATAAGGAGGTGGAGGAGGAGGAAAAGAGGATGCGGATGGATTTGAGAGAGTTTCTGGCTTGCGGAGGCAGCGTGACGGAGATCAGGGCGTCAGAGGTATTGATCATCAAGCCATCCGTGATCGACGGGAAAAGGGAAACGGAGATTGTCGGGATGCCGGAAAGAGGGAGCGGTGAGGAACGTTTAGAGAGAGAAGGGATTTGGAGATCGATGCGCTTGACGTCGAGGACTCTCACGCAAAGAGCGGAGATATTTCCGAACCGCAAGGACAAGGCGAGTCAAGAATGTAGCGGACGGGTTAGTTTGCTGCTCAGTAAGTTTGGGGAACATCCCAAACCTCCGATGCGCTCCAAGAGCACGGATTGCTTCAACCGACCGGGAAAGAATCGGGATAGGTACAGCACCGGAGACCTGTTCGTGCCGGAGGATCAGAGCCCGGAAACGAGTCCGAACTCTAGGGGTGTTCCCAAACGCTCCTTCAGCTTCTCTGACCGTGCGGTTTCCCAACAGGAGAACCGTGAGGGAAAGACAGACTTCAAGAAGATGGAAAGGACGCATTCCGACCGTAGGGTCAAGACACGGGTAACTGGCGCCGACCCTTCGGAGAATCAATCGAGGCTCACCAGGAGATGGGGCCGACCCAAACATGACGAGCCGACGCTTGAAAAGAGACAAAAAGAACGGAGAGTTGAAAATAAGAATGACTTTAAATGTGGCGAGACGGAGGAACGGGGTTCAAATATGGATGGAGAAGAGGGATTCACCCGGGTCTCCGTTAAAAACCAAGAGGGGGTCACATTTGCACGACGAGTCCCCATCAAACAAGATGGCAGCTCGGGAATAGAGACCAAGAGAGTGAGGGAGGAGAATGAGAAAGAAAGCAAACAGAGAGAGGTGATGGAAAGTCGGACCCTCGTAGAAGACAAAACGGAGGCAAAAACAGAATCCGACCAGGATGAGGAAACCGTCGGAGCTTCAACGCAATCCCATGGTGGATGTATCCCATCCTCAAATGACGGTCCTATCAATTTCCCTGTAGGAATTCGTTGCAAATGCGTCAGCACTCCCTTTGAAGATCCCAGTTGCCCGTCTATGGCCTACGCCGGACAAACTTGCCAAGAAAAAGCCCTATCCGGAGAAGTTAAGACGGCAGGGGATGTGTTTCCACATGGAGATGCAGACAAGATATCCTCTGAAATGAGTAAACAGGATCAAAAAGAGCACCAGAACTTCCCAAAACGAGGCACAGAGGAGATCAACTTGACCTCACAGCAATCTTTTCCACTGGGATTGAGCAAACTCTGCACCCAAGAGGGAGTCGCCATCCCTAGGACTGTGTTTTACGGGGTCGATATACTAGCAGAAAGGAGAGCGAGTCTTCCCGTCGGGGATGGACGACTGGAGAGGAGAGGGAGCTGGAAGGCAGGTCGACCTTTGACGCGAGTCGAGTCCTTGAAAGAGAGAATTCGCCAACAAGAGAAGGAAATGCAGAGAAGCAGGGAAGCTGATAAAGAAGGGGGCAACGGAGAACAGGAAGAACACACAACACAGTCTGTCAGACCGCTTGACGTCACACAGGACGCTTGCATGGCAAAGTCAAGCCCTCAACTTCCTCTTCCTGTTTCTCAGTCGCTCTTGCAGAAGTCAGACTCGGCAGAAAGAGAAGTTGGGGAGATCTCTGTCCGAGGCGCTTTCGAGAGGGAGATCCACCGAACCGAATGCCATGTAGAGATCGCTTGTGGAGCGCAAGCGGACGAGCTGTTAGAGGAAGAGTACCTCCCTCCCTCTCTCTCTCCCTCCCCGACACTCTCGGACTCGTTGGACGCCATGAGCCGGATATATAACCTCAAGACTGTCGGGTCCAGGACTGCAGTGTGCATCAGCGAACGATCGGGGGATTTGCCCCCACATAGTGGACCGCAAGGTAAATACAACCCTATTAGACAAGCGCCGTCACCGGATGTCCTTCCGGAAACGGTAAAACTGTGGAATCATGGTGAGACGATCGAGTCGACAGGTGTACAGCGTCTACAGCTGAGGGAACCGGAAGCCGGATGTGGTTCCCAAAACGACAGGAAGGTACAAACCAAAAGCCGTGTTAAAGAACCGGAGGTCCAGGAAGCCAAACGACCAGACATCCTAAGGGAAACGCAAGCGTCTAGATTCCCAAAAGCCCAACAGAAAGTACCTCCCAAACAGTCGTCGTTCACAATCAACGCCCGCAACAACGAATCAACAACCAAACCTCTGGACCCAAGCTCTCCTTCGTCCCCTTCTACGACCCCATCTCCACCTCTCTTCTCCATCAGGAGCGCCTCAGGTGGACCGGGAAAAAGAGGGACGACCATCACGATCACCCCTAGAAGACCTGCAGGGATATCAACGTCCAGTAGCGCTCCCAAAGCGGCGCCACCCGCCAGTGTTCCCACGCCGGCTCCCGGCAACACCAGGGAAACGGGGAAGAAGAGGTTTCCCACGGCAGAGGAGATCGAAGTGATCGGAGGGTACCAGAACCTCGAGCGCTCCTGCTTGGCGAAGAGTAGAGCGGCCACCAAAGCGGTGAGTGTTTGTTTCTTGTGTTTACGCATGACATTTATGACAACAATATAACACTGAGCATTAACATTAAAAACAATTGCTGACTATAAAGTCTTCCCCTTTTCTCATTTTCTCAAAAAACACATAAAATAACATGTAATTTAGACATTTATTCTCATATGCAAAGCATGCTGGGAACTAACAAGCACCGCCCAGTTTTAGTTAATGCAACACAAATCAGGTAATCCAACACAAACAAATTTGACGTATTTAAGTAGGTTGAACACAATCAGATTAAGTTCGGACAAAATGTATAGCGATTGTGTTGCTTAAGCTCATTTTAATTAAGCAATTTCAACAAGCAGCAGAAATCGTTTTTTTTAGTGTAAACGCAACTTAAACGTTTTGATCAGTTCGATTTTTTTAGTGTTTTTAAAATAAGTCTCGTTTGCTCACCAAGGCTGTGTTTATTTGACTGAAAATACAGTAAAAACGTGTAAATTAGCTGTTTTCTATGAGAATGTATAGTAAAGTGTCATTTATTCCTGAATTTATCATCATTACTCCAGTCTTCGGTGTCTGTAATCCTTCAGAAATCACTCTAATATGAGGATCTGATGATCAACATTTATGATTAATATATTTATATTCATCAATGAATCCTGAAAATAAATTTTACACGACTGAATGTTGATCAGATCCTCATATTAGAGTGATTTCAGGGGGAAATCACAAATATCTGAAAATATCTAAAAAATATCTAAAAATATCTAAAAAAAAATATTGTTGGTTTAACTTAAAAAAAATGAAGTAACCTGGTTGTCTTAAAATTTTAAGTTCATTGAAATGAAAAAAAAAGAGTTAATACAATGAAGGAGATTTATTTTTTTTTAAATTTGATTATAAATTTTGATTTAATCAGAAACTCAAGATATTATGTTATCTGAACTACATAAATTAAGTTGATGTGACAAAAGACAACATTTTGTGATTAAAAATCATGAAAATATTTTTTTACGGTGCAGGAATAAATTACATTTTAAAATATATTCACACAGAAATGTTATTTTAAATTTTCATCTTATTTTACAATATTAATTCATTTTTTTGGGGCATTTTTAATCAAGTAAACGCAGTCTTGGAGAGCAGAAGAGACTTATTTTAAAAACATTAAAAATCCTACCGATCCAAAACTTTGGATACGCAGTGAAATGAAAATGCAACTAGCGTAATGCAGTGTGTTTGTGGTTTAGTGGGATTTCCAATTTCAAAGAAACACCTGCACGCACTTAGAAAGATTCCCAAGAATGAATCAAAGTGTGATCTGTCAATCTTCAGGCCAGAATATCTCTTTCGTCTTTGATTGTGGTGAGGCTGTGCTCAGTGTTAATCCTGGATAAGCCTTATCTCTCACGCCATCACAGTTCACAGGTGAAGATTTAACACATTTAAACACTGCATAAAACAGCCCAATCAGAACATGAGCTCGGGAAACACCTGACTCGTTCTGGAGTTGTTCAACACACCTTTAAAATTCACTTCTTGACTTAAACAAAGAAACAAAACAAACAAAACACCAAGGCTGGCTTTAACGTAGTCTAAGAATAGATGGAGGTTAATCTATCGCAGTGGTGCTCCTTCAGTGCCTTTAACCCTGACACTGTCCTGTCTGACCTCCACGTGTGTGAGGCCAAAATGACCCAGAGAAGCTCATGGTGTAGACCAGTTTCATTAAACTTGACTACTAATTTCATCTATAGGATTTTAATCCACTGAATCTCAACATAAAGCAAAAGATTATAATATCCAGTACCGGTCGAAACATACGATTTTTAAATGTTTTTGTCTCTAAAAGCTCACCAAGGACGTATTTATTTCATAAATCTGTGTGATTACACATTAAAATATCTGTTAAATAAACAAATAAAATAGCCGTTTTCTGCCTTAATATAATTAAACGTAATTTATTCCTCTGATCAAAGCTGAATTTATCATCATTACTCCACATGACCCTCCAGAAATCACTCTAATATGAGGATCAAGACACATTTATGATTATTATCAGTGTTGAAATGTGTGGAAACTGAATTCTCAAGATTCTTTGATGAATAGAATGTTCAAAAGAACGGCATTTATTTGAAATAGAATCTTTTATCATTTTAAATATCTTAACTGTCAATTTAATTCATCCTTGCTAAACATTATACATTAAATTATTTATTTATTTTTATTTATTTATTATTCTTTATGGTAGTGTTTCATAGTTTCCACAAAAAAAAGTTTCCAACACTGATAATAATCATAAATGTTTCTTGAGCATCAGATCCTCATATTAGAGTGATTTCTGGATAATGTAATATTAATGTTATATTATAAATAATAGTATTTCATAATAATAAACACTAAATAAAAAATAAATATTATTATTTATAATATAATATTAATATTATAATATAAAAATAAACACTAAATAAACAATAAATGTTATTATTTATAATATAATATTAATATTATAATATAATATTATAAATAATAATATTTCACAATAATAAACACACATATATTTGCTCTACATCTATATATATATACATATATATATATATATATATATATATATATTTTTTTTTTTTTTTGCAAAATAATAAACGCAAAGCTTGTTAATATATATTTCTGAGATTATGAGATTCCTTGGAAACTGTAAAATGATCCTTAAATTGCATTGTCTTCACTGTTTATACAAAAACATAGAAAGCACAACTAATGTAGTCTTTGTTTCACGAGCGATGATGAGCCGCAACACTCGATGATGTTTACCGTGCACATCATTGCTGTCAGTCACGTCTCACGTTTATTCTTGAGTCACAGCGGGAGGAATTAAAGCTCGTAGGGAACACCGGACATTTATCATGGCATCTGATAGCAGAATACATCTGTGAGGCTAACACACACACACACACAGGACACACCGATGAACGCTTGGCTTCCCTAAACTAGCCATGCAGTTCCTCGCTCGAGCTGAAAAACACTAACACACACTCTTCTGGAAACTTTCACTTCTGGACACGTATCACATCTAATATCAGCAGAGTTTGCTCGCATGAGACGTGTGGAGGTCGCGATGTGTGTTAATGGCCGATCTCATCAAACGGAGCGTTGTGGAGTAAGTGGGACACAGCCGACACAAAAGAGCTCATCAGAGCAGAAACGGGAACGATAGAGTCTGGCAGCGTCCGCTCGGCACACAAGAATGACCTCTTCTTTTAGATGGGCTTTCACATGGAGTTAATAGAGCAGCATGTTTGCATTGTGGCCATCAGTGTAAACACACACACACACACACACACTAACTTCTGCCAGGAACCGGAGTCAAATGTACATCAAGTAACACAATAATGAAACTGGACTCTAGAGCTAGAAGAACACAAGCGTTTATGATCACAATTATAAAACAATTTCTGTTTCAATTCATGGAGGAAGCAAACACATGTCTGTTAGAAGCTACAATGCTTACACTATAAAAATTGCTAGGTTGTTTTAACTCAACTTTGGGTCAAATATGGACATTGGGTTACATTTTAACCCAAGGTTTGGTTTTTCCATATTTGACCCAGCATTTTTAAAACAACCCAGCATTTTTAGTTTATTAAACCAGGGTTTGAGAGGCGAATGCAGGAAGTTTGTGAATTGCTGAAATGCAAAAAAAAAAAAAAAAAAATCATTAAATCATCATAATAATTAAATATTAATAGTTAAAAATATTTAAATAAATAATTATAATTATTTAATAATTATAATTATTTATTTTAATATTTTTTAAATAAATACATACATTCATTTTATGCATTTTAAATAAATACATACATTTTAAATGAACATACCTTCAACATAAATTATATATAAATACACACACATGCATGTATATGTTTAAGAAAATGTGTTATTCATACATGAAATATTTATATAATATATATTATGTATATATATATATATATATATATATATACAAAATTTAAGTGCAAATAATTCTTAAATACATGCATGCATAGGTATTTATATATACAAAATAATTATATACAGCACACAAATATATTATGTAAACACAGACTTTTTATATATATATATATATATATATATATATATAAATATGAAGTAGCACAACTGTTTTAATCACTGATAATAATCATAAATATTTCTTGATAATCAGATCCTCATATTAGAGTGATTTCTGGAGGATCATGTGACACTGAAGACTGGAGTAATGATGATAAATTCAGCTTTGATCACAGGAATAAATTTTACTGTACTATATATTCACATAGAACACAGATGATTTAAATTAGAATAATATTTCACATTTTTGCTGTATTTAATGTATTTTTATTCAAATATATGCAGCCTTGGCAAGACTTTCTCTAAAAAACATTTAAAAAATAATTATTCCAAACAGTACGCTAGTGTAAATATATTCCCTATTCAAAAGTGCACATAAAAAGCATTGCATGAACCGCTAAACTGTACACATGCATGAAGGGGATCGCGTGTATTTTTACAACCCTAACTAATGTGTGTTTTATTTGTCTGCAACATTTCAGGGTTTTTAAAGCAGTCTCGTGACACTCTCGGCTACTTCCTCCTCATATCTGTGTCACTTCCTGTAACACACACACACACACACACACACACACAAGAGCAGCCTTAGTTTTATCAGTTCATGCTAATTTCAGTTGATGTGTTACATTAGACAGTGTGTGTGTGTGTGTGAATGTGTCTCTACTTCAGGAGTCATTACCCCGGTTTACACTCTGACCACATCTAACCTCCGGTTCATGCTCGCACAGTTCCCATAATGCATTGCAGCATCACCACCGACCCCCTGCAGGTCGACTGACGTCAGTCTGTTAAGCCTCGATAATGCTGCTTTCTCTCTGTATGGTGTGTGTGTGAGTGTTGTGTGTTCTCTCGGACGGTGTGCTGGTGTGTGGACTGAAGTGCACTAACCTAAAATGTACATATTACCACCTAAAATGGACATATTAGCTCATGAAATTGATATATTAGCACCTAAAATGTTCATATTAACACCTAAAATGTACATATTAGCTCATGAAATTGATATATTAGCACCTAAAATGTATTTATTAGCACCTAAAATGTACATATTAGGACCTAAACTTTACATACTATTACTTAAAATGTACTTATTAGCACCTAAAATGGACAAAAGTTTACCTTTTGAAAAGGTACAGCCCCAGTGACAGCTTTTGTACCTTTTTCTCTGAGAGTCTGTCTATCTATCTATCTATCTATCTATCTATCTATCTATCTATCTATCTATCTATCTATCTATCTATCTATCTATCTATCTATCTATCTATCTATCTATCTATCTATCTATCTATCAAAGAATCCTATGAATTTAAAACTCATGTAAACACACTTTGATCTGGACTGTCTTCACTGACTCCTCTCTCTCTCTCTCTCTCTCTCTCTGTGCAGGTGAAGGTGTGTTTCGACGAGGTCCAGCTGGAGAGAGTGTGTGAGTACCCTTCAGAAGACTGTGTGTTAGCATCGCTCCCCTGCTCTCCTCATCCCGGGCCGGAGGACGGAGCGAGGGAAGAGGAGGAGGACGAGGAGGACGAGAGCGCAGGAAGGGTCCGGGTCCTAAAAGTGGGTCAGTGGCTTCTACATTACATCACAGTTAAAACAAGCAGACTCCATGTTTGAGCTCATTCTCTTTCAGTAGTGGAGCAACAGGTCTGGGGTTTGAGTTCATGTTGACAACTTTTACTCTCTAAAAAAAATGGGTCAAATATGGACAAATCCAACAGCTGGGTAAAAATAAAAAATGTAACCCAACTGTTGGGTTTGTCCATATTTGACCCAATTTGGGGTTGAAACAGCCCAGAATTTTAAGCCAAACAGGAAATGGAGCATTTCCTACATTCACACACACTGTGCCTGAGTGTGAGAAGCAGAAATACTGCTAATATATGTTTCCTACATGCACTTTATGCACATACTCTATGCAAATGTAACACTCTAAAAAAACTATCTATCATTAGAAAAACCTTAATTGCACATTTTTAAAACCTTTTTTTTGTTTACATAAACAGTTTTTTCTAACTGTAATTTTAAATGTTATTTTTTTGTCTTTTTTCCAGATGAATCCTGTAAACGAGTCTCTAAATGACAAACCATGGCATCCTTTAGATTTAAAATTCTTTACTTTGGCAGAAGGTGTAAGTAATGATAAACTTTTTAAAATGTGGTTTTAAAATGATTTTATATAAATATATACACACATATTTCTGTTTCATGATCAGCGCTCTGATCCACAGAATGGTCTGCTCAGGTCCGATATGATGTTTGCACAATTTACAGAGTTTTATGATTAAAACCTTTTATGATCTGAAGCCTCTTCATTAAAAAAAATATATAGCTGGAATAGATTTTATTTCATTTTATTGTATTATCCCGCATCACATTGAGGGAATTTATTTTTATTTATAAATGAAAATGAAATGCTCGTCCTCTGACTGTCACATAAGAGTTGACTCTCTCTTACGAAAGTATGGTTATGATTACTGAAGATTAGAATAAATACTGTCACGGAACAGTGATATATGATATTTGTTTTAAAAATAGATCTGTTTTCATCAAGAGATTGTAAAATAGAATCTTGTCATTGCATATAGAATTATGTGTTGATGGGTCACTCCTGGATTTTTACAATGCAATCAAATAAAAATCCAATTTTTGTATATTGTTTGTACTTGAAAACCAGTTTCAACTTTACAAGGAAATGAAGCACCTGTAAAATATTAATAAACATTACAGACACAGTGTGTGTGTGCGTGTGTTGTAAAAAGGGAGCAATCTAAAATCTTTGACTGGACTGGATGTTTTATCTATCCTATTAAAACTGCTTCTATTACAGCACCACCTTCTGGTTATTCACAGTAATGATGAATGATGCTTCATCACATTACATCATCTGAAATATTGATGAGATGACAATCTGCACAGTGCCTGTGGACTCTAAAATCATTTTACAGATTTATAGATTAGCCTAGGATTATTTTCAATTTACTGCTTTTGTCAAATTTCATTAGAGATTGTTTCTGCTAACACTAGCATTGGTACTTAGCATTGGACCAAAACATGTTGAGTTTCTGATTAGGTATCCCTGACATTAAAAGACTCATTTTGGTTAATATGTTCAAAAACATGATTTGTTTAAAGCTACTGTCGATGTTTTCCCAATTAGCATTGTTGTGTAGGCTACAATCAATCATTTTCAGGTGTGTTCCCTAAAAGACAACCATTAGCTTAATACCGCGGTAAGTTTTGCAGAGTCAATGTTACTAGTGTTAGCTTGCTAATTTCTGATCTCCCTGCACTTTCTTCCCTCGAACCATAGTAGCAATTTCACATTGTCATTTAAAAAATGGGATAATTAGCTGTTTGTTCATTAGCTACACCTCTTGTGATATCAAATCACGCGGGAAGCCGAGAATCACGCGACACTTGGACATCTAAAATGTGCTTCAGAGTTGGAAAGGACGTGCAGATTGAACCAGTTTTCTTAGGTATGTTCATTTCTTCTGCACTTTTTGTCTAATTACAGTCAAATCATCACTTAAATACACATTTTCCCGAATCATTTCACTCTACATGAGCGGGAAAATCATAACGGCTCCTCAGTCAGTGAGGGTAAACCGTGTTTTGTTTTTGTTTTAATATTATGAAGCGATATTTTCACCCCACGTGACCCAAATGCATATTTTTAGGGCTTAAAAAAGTACCATAGTGCTATGTTTTGAACATTATACCATTGTAATATCATGTAAGTGCTATATAATACCATACTAGTACAGTGAGTATCCTACCAACCATAGCCTCAACATGTAGCCTACCTTACTGCTTAGTCTAACCACAATCTGTAATATTCTTAATTTTTATGTGTTTTGTATTTAAAAAGTTGTTTCAAGTAGGCTATACGCCAATATAGGCTAATAATACACTTGAATGTTTCTGAAATATTAAATTCTAGACTGGTTTGTGTGGAGCTAATCAATTACTCATAAATACCACCACTAGATGTCAGCAGAATTCTGTGGCAAACTATTTGCCTGCTTCCGTTAAAGGGTTAGTTCACCCAAAAATGAAAATTCTGTCATTATTTACTCACCCTCATGTTGTTCCAAACATTTATATGTTTATTTGGGCTGCTGAACACAAAGGGAGCTATTTGGAAGAATGTTAATCAAACAGATCTTATTCCACATTGACTACCATAGTCCCCTGATCCCCTACCAGATCTCATAATCTCTGAATCCCTCCATCACCATTCCTACATGTCAATCAACAGCCATTTTTAGACTGAGTGTCACGACACCTGCTCATGATGGCCCTGCTCCGGGACTCTCGTCAGCTCTATAATCACCTTGTACTCGTTAAGACCTCTTGTGTAGTGATTAAAAAGGGTGTAAATATATGCTCTGACAACCGTTCAAGTATGACTCTTCACTAAATGATGCCAGGAATTTGATTATATTCAATTTGATTATTTTGGATGTCCTCCACTTTTATTCCTTTAGCGTTTTTACAAATATTTTGAAATAATTAAATATAGTATAATATTGACAAAACAATAGACCTGGGACAGCCATTTTCTTAAAGGGATACTCCACTTTTTTTGGAAATAGGCTCATTTTACAACTCCCCCAGAGTTAAACAGTCGAGTTTCACCGTTTTCGAATCCATTCAGCCGATTTACTGATATTTAGAAGAATATCAGACAGTTTCTGGTCTCATTTACCATTGACTTCCATAGTATATTTTTTTTTTGCTACTATGGAAGTCAATGAGAGCAGAAACTGTCTGGTTACTGATATTCTTCTAAATATCAGAAAATCGGCTGAATGGATTCAAAAACGGTAAAACTCGACTGTTTAACTCTAGGGGAGTGCTAAAATGAGCCTATTTCCAAAAAAAGTGGAGTATCCCTTTAAGACAGTGTCTTTTAGTATAGAATCTAGCCTATGTTTTTATATAACTGGTAAGTTATGAACTGTTAAGTATTTTTTAAGGTTTATGCAAGTGGCCACAAGTTGATTTTACATTCATATTTCAGTTTTTATAAGCGATTAATGCATTTATAATTATCATTTTTTTTATTCTCTAGTAATTGCTTTGGAATTTCATCGTCAGACTGAAGCATAACGGCACATTTCTCCATCTCTATTATAGATGTTGTACGGCGTCCGTCTGATGTTGTCTTAGTTTAACAGCAGCTTGATTTAGAAATATTGCAGGTTTGTTTTTTCTGGCTTTCTTCTTGTTGTTTTGGGGCCTATTTGAGCATATGTTGTGTATTCTCTTTGCTTTATCATGGTAATTTCCACTTACCATGTGATTTGCGCTTTTAATTTGGTTCGAAACATCTGCTGAGAGCATAAACATTAAGAGTGATATTAATGCATCAGGAATCATGATTGCTGTTAATCTCATCCCATGATCCCAAAAGTTTCATGTCTTTTTAAGGCTCCTGTGTGTGTATACAAATGCATATGTCTGTGTATAGATGACAGCACATCTCTGTGTTTTGAACACGATGTGCTGTCAGATGTGGCTTTCTCACTGTACATAGGGTTCAGTCTGGAAATAGTTCTGTTCCCAAAAGGCAAGTCACACCACCGAACACGGATAGCTCTCGCAGACACTCGCACCAGTTAATTACACCTCGATTGTAGTTCTGCTCACTGTGTGTGTGTGTGTGTGTGTGTGTGTGTGTCAGATCCAGAGATTGCATTGCTCTACCTGAGCGCACCTTTAGTTTTCACCATGTTGCACAGATATGATGACTTTATTTGAGCTCATGCATCTTTGCCATAAGCTTTAGTTTAATATTGTTCATTCTTAGTTCATATTAACTTAGATGAACCGTATGCATTAATTCTTCAGATACTCTCTTGTTCTTCTTACGGTTTATCTCCAGAAATCTGATAAATGTGATGCTGGTGCATTTTATTCCGTCCAGCTTGAATGCACTAGAGGTCAATATTCTCTTTTCAGTGGCGAGCTTGTAGAATAACACATTTATTGTCAACATTTTATTGTTGCACTTGAAAAAAAACATCGATTTTGGCTTTTATATATGTGTCATACTGAGCTGCTGTCGGGAATTTGAGCGGATGCGAGCTGCTAGTCACCACAGTGATGCAATGAGTCTAAAACACTTCAGTGCCAGAGCCGTTCAGCAACAGAGACACACACACACTTTTGTACAGAAATGAAGTCTTGAGCATCTTTTATTCACCTTCATGTCCTCAGATCAGATGCTTATTGATTACCTCAGTGTGACGAATGAGAAGCTAGGATAGTTGCTGTTTGTCATTGTCATGCAATGAAGATGGTTATTTATTCAGCATCATCAGTTATGAATGACTGTGCATTGCATTATATTTCAGGTGTAAAGCACATGCATTTTTATAGTCTATTTTTGTCTTTTCTACAGAGCTGGTGTTATTGTGTGCAGATACTGAAAGCTCATTGTGCGTCATAGGTTAGGAATGACATTGTAAAAACTGCAAAGACTACGGTAAACCCTGTTAAAACATTAAATTTACAGATTTTGGAAGTGAAAAAGAAAAAGTAATTATATTAATTACCATTCAAAAAATGTAAACTGACATTCCCTGACACTTCACATTTGATGTATGTTAGTTGAAATAAGTTTTTTCTAATGCGTAATGTACATTAGAGTTTTAAATTACATTTAATGTTGTTAAATTAATGTTTATTAAATGCATGTGTGGTGTTCAGTGTTTGTGTGAACGACTGAGCGGCTTCTGTTTATTATTATTATTATTATGAGCTTTATTAGTATAAAGCTGTTTGTGATGATCTTTGAATGATCATGTGACTCATATCTCTGCTGTGATTAAACAACATATTGTACAAAACAAATATTATTATTTAAGTTATTTAATAGGTCGATAAATTATCATAATATCAGATTCTCATCCTAGGGCGTCATATATATATATATACACATCCAACGCACATTTTGGTATAATTCTCGTTTTTTGCGTTTTTTTTTTTTTTTTTTTTTTTTTTTTGCATGAGAATGTGAACTTTCCCTTTAAAGCGCATTAGTGTCTTGAGCTGGATTTGGTCCAGGAGTGTGTGTTGGAGAGGGATCGGGCGTTTCAGGGTTTAATCTGAAGTGTTTTCCAGAGGGATGTCGGTCTGGTGTTGTGGTCAGAGTTTGGCGTTGGTATCTGAGAGGTTGTAGGTTTAATTCCCACAAGGACTGACCTATGAATTTATCACCATTGTGTCTGTTATCAACACTTAACCTCGGGTTACTCCATGGAGATTGACCCTATAATAAATTAATGATGTGATGCTGTGGAAAATCATAGAGACAAACACTCGCTGTGGTGTAGAAATCAGGTTTAGATTCGACTTTATCACGACTGCATTATCTGGTCTTGATCCTGCTGCTTGTTGATGAATAATGAAGTCTCTTCTGCTCAGCAAGGCTGCATTTATTTGATCAAAAATACTGTAAAAAAATTAAAATATTATTCCAGTGTAAATCATCTGTTTTCAATGTGAATATCCAGTGAAGTGTAATTTATTCCTGTGATGAAAGCTGAATTTATCATCATTACTCCAGTCTTCAGTGTCACATGATCCTCCAGAAATCACTCTAATATGAGGATTTTGATGTTTAAAAAACATTTATGATGATTATAAATGTTGAAAACATTGTGCAATTTCAATTTCATGCATTTTTGCTAAATAAATCTATTAATTGCTTTCAAAAATAAATTTCACCGACCTCAAACATTTGAAAGCGAGTGAGAAACACATTTAGAAATTTATTCCAAATTATATATTTTTTAATAATATTTCTATATTTTCTAAAAGCAAATGCTTTCACCAGAAGTGTGTGATAGCTGACCTACAGTAGTTCAGTCTCTGCTGTAACCTGAGGTTAAGTGGCTGGTGCAATTTAAGGTCATAGGTCAATCCTTGTGGGAAACAGACCAGCAGACTTCTGATTAACAGTCGCACACTATCCTAAACCAAACTAGCGCTAACTAAACTAGCGTCCACAGATCTCCGTGAGCCTCTGGTTCTCCAGGATCCTGAAGGTCTGTCATTACTGGGGCCAAAACAGGGTCAACAGTTCAGCTCCGGAGGGGCCGCCATCTGCTGACATGTGATCATACTGTGTGTGTGCATTAACATTTCACCATCAATTATAGGTGTGTCGTCTCACAATATAGCGGAATACAAAAATGCATCAATGAATCATGGATGGTTCAGCCAAAATAAAAATGACTGTGTGAGGAAAAATTCAAGTTTTCAGAGTTTTAGTGTCAGAACTGCACGACTATATATAATGCTGAATATATTGGGCAATATGTGTGTGTCCTCATAATGATAAATATCTGATGTCACCAGTATAAAGTGGCCGACATTATTTTACATAAATCTAGTCAGTGAAAGAGTTCAAGCATATTTGTCTAAAATAATTCTAGTTTCATCTTCAGAATCATGAATATTGTTATTCTGGTGTGTCTATTGTCTGTGCACTCTTAGAAGAAAAGCTTCTATATGAAGAGTTCAGATACAAAAGCCTCTAAATGCCATTTGAAATTTCTTTTAAAATGACCATTTTTATCAAGCTTGGGGTTCCTGGGGTTCCGTACTTGGCCAATAGAACCTTTTACCAAAAAAAATAGTTCTATATAGAACCATTTTTGGAGTTCCATATATGAAGTGGGGGATGGAACCATTTCTGGTTCTAAATAGAACCATTTCTCCTAAGAGTGTGCTTTGGGTTTCAGCACCAAGTCCAAGACGATTCATTTACACTAGAACCCGACCGATAAAGGATTTTGAAGGCCGATACCGATACAAATATTTGTTGGTTTTAAAATCCGATATTCCGATATATCCGCCGATATTATTTTTATTTCCGAAACGCAACAAAATATTAACAGATTTCTCTAACATTAGTTATTTATTTATGAGATTTAATGAAAATAATATGATAATGTATTTTAAAAAGAAACTTGTTTCTATTGTCACAACAGAACGTAGGAACATCAAAATATATTAAAGTTCTGATAAATAAAATAATAATTAGTCCCTACATTGACTTATAGTTATAAGCTACCTCATAATTACAATGTCAGCTTGCTTATCCCTTTACCTGCACTTTTTGACAACACTCATGACATGGTTCAAGCGTGATTCATCCATTTTTATTTTATTTTTGAAATATTCATTTATCGGCCATTATAACTGCCGATACCGATATTTTAGAAAATGCTATAATAATATTATATCGATAATATATCGATATATATTATATCGATAATATTGATATTATCGGCCGATATTGGCCGATAATATCTGCCTGCTGTTATATCGGTCTGGCTCTAATTTACACACACAATATAATAACACCAAATACAGCAATTTAATCAACAGAACATTTTTTGTTAACCTATTATCATACATCTTGGAGTGTCGATTCGCAATAGTATCGTATCGTGAGTTTGAATCGTGACATGAGGGGATCATTGCTTATAAAGTGCAGTATTCAAATTCGGCTTTGGGTGAATATATCACTAAAACAATAGAAGTCAGTGGTAGAAAAACTAACGTGTGTGTGTGTGTGTGTGTTCAGGTTGGAGGTTATCAAGTGTGTTGCGTTGATTCCCCGCGGTGATGTGGAGATAGCATCCCTCTTTCCCTGTGGTGCCGGAGGGATGGAGGGATGATGTTTCTCTCTTTTTTCCAGTGGTTTGGACCCTACAGGGACGTCCTAAATCTGTAGGACGCTCCTCAAAGTGGCAGTGCATTGATTTCAGCCACCGCGGCTTTCCAGCCCGCCGGCTACGCCAACACACACACACACACACACACACACTTGACTGGAAGTTGTTTGCGGTCATGTTGGAAGCTTTAGTGCTCTGTGTGTCTGCTTCGGGCTCTGGGGATCCACAGGGGGCGCCGGTACCGACCCGCTGTCCTGACCCACAAACTGTTTCATTTTTACCTTTTAATCTTGTTTATTATGTCTATGAGGAGTTTTATAATACGCTTCTAGAGCCCGACCGATAAAGGATTTTGAAGGCCGATACTGATACGAATATTTTTTTGGTTTTAAAATCCGATATATCAGCTGATATTTTTATTTTTTTTATTAAATATTGTTGGATTTCACACGCGTGTAAAAGAAAAGCTAACTTTTCTGCACAAGATACGTTTGATACTTTGTCTAAATGTTCACTCCTCTTACATTTTACAACGCAGGGACTGTAACTAGAGATATGCTCGTTATAAATACAGTAATCATTACTTTATTTAGCCAGAAAAAGTTCATTGTGGTTTCCAAGCTCATTAATGTTAACGTTAGCGGTCTTCCACTGATGATAGTGGCGTTAGCTATAGCTTTGTGGTTAGCTAGTCTATGATGAGTCATAATTTTAAATGGATAACATCATACTGCAAATTGTAAAACATACATGTTCAATATAACAGGCCAAGGAGAGATGATTGAAGCGTGTTTCGTCCGTTTTTATTTTATTTTTGAAATATTCATTTATCGGCCATTATAACTGCCGATACCGATATTTTGGAAAATACCTAATATCGGCCGATATATCGGTCTGGCTCTAACGTTTTTAGACATGTGTGTGTTGATAAGTGGACAGCATTGCTGAGTATTTCCTCCGTTAAACTGCGGTGAACCAAAGACAGTCTCAAAAACACACTTTGAAATCGCTGGTGTTTCTGACGTCACAAACCACCTTCTAACCAATCAGATCAACGTGTGATCGACAACCAGTGGATCTCTGAGTGAATGAGTGAGGGAGTGAGTGGAGGCGGGGCTCATTTGCATATTTATAGAACTGTGCCAGTTGATGTGCATCAGACTGCATGCATTGACGGATACAGTACTTGGTCATCCAGGTTCACAATAAAGTTAGCATCGGTTAGCAAGAACTGGCAATTAAAAATACTATGCATCTAAGTTCATGGTAATTTCAACATTTACTAATACATTATTAAAATCAAAAGTTGTATATAATTGAATATATGTGACATACTCATTAATTAACGCACAGACCTGATTGGGAAGTATTAGCAGTTTTTCATGCATTCAGAAAAGTTGCACATGATGTAGAAAGTAGATGCTGTTCTGAACATCTTCTAAATCAGTGCTGTGTGTTCAACCTTATGCAGATGTTTGATTTTACAGTATGTGTGTGGCTGAATGTGTGTGTGTGTGTGTGTGTGTTGGGGTTGTTCTCCAGCGGTAAAGCCCGGACCCTCCCAGGACGGCGAGGGGTGTCTAAAATCAATTCAGTGTTAAGTGCAGGTCTGAGCAGAGGCCCCAACACTGTTACTCACACACCGCTGACCCAGACGTTACACACACACACACACACACACACACACACGGCAGACCTGACCTCCTCAAATCATCCCCATCAACCTAATCTGAAAATACACTTAAACATAAGATTGTCATCATTTTATCACCTTCATGTTTTGTTAAATCTGAATGACTTTCTTTTAAATGTGTTTTTTATACAGTTATTATAATCTGCATGAGAGAGATTATAGTTCATTTTTATCAAATGAGTATTTTAATTATGCTGATATGACTTCATGCTGACATCTTTCAAAAGTTTTTGTTTATATTCCGTACACTCTAAATAATGCTGGGTTGTTTTAACCCAAATTTGGGTCAAATATAAACAGACCCAAATGTTGAGGTTGAAAATGTAATTTAAACATTTAACCCAATGGCTGAGTTTGACCATATTTGACCCAAAGATGGGTTAAAACAACCCAGCATTTTTAGAGTGTATGCAATGGATAACTCATTATATATAAACTAGGGCTGTCAAAACGATTAATCGCATTCCAAAATAAAAGTTTGTGTTTACATAATATATGTGGGTGCACTGTGTATAATTATTTTAGATATATAAATACACACACATGCTTGTATATATTTAAGAAATATTTTCATGTATATTCTGTATATGGATTTATATATAATTTATATTATATATATAAATATAAATATTTTATATATAAATATTTTTTTTTCTTAAATATACATGCATGTGTGTTTTTATATATATATATATACAATATAATTATGCACAGTGCACCCACATATATTATGTAAACACAAACTTTTATTTTGGATGCGATTAATCGTTTTGACAGCCCTAATATAAACGTTCCTTATTAGAATTTGAATTTTCATAGTAAAAACAAAATTTAAAGTAATTCTGTGTGACGTCACGAAAGGTTTTTCTCCCATTCTATTTTTTTCGTTTGCACCTGAAGTTTTACAGTTTTACACCTGAAGTCATTATTTTTAACGTTTACTCAAATGAGACTCGAGTCATATCAGTATAGAGCTGTTGCGATCACATGACCAGTGGGATACTGTACTTTAGCAATCTTTTAACCCAGAACCTTTGCTTTTGCATGACACGATGTTGATGGATGCCATTATAACCCAAAACCACTGTCCTATTAGCCATAATGTATATTAGTCAGGTTAAACCATATATATTTAATTTAACATGGATGAAAACAAGGCTTTAAGGATATGACGAACTAAAGATCCTAAATCATGTAATTTTCTCAACTGTTTTGTCTTTGTCTACTGAAAAACCATTAAATGCACTGTAATCCTGTCGGTCAGATTCATTCTCATTCCTGTCAAACACACTGCCCTGACTATGCTCAATGCTTCTTAATCAAATTAACCCTTTACTTTCCTAATCTCGATTTGTTGCAGGCTAATGACTCCGGCCTTCTCCGATCTCCCGCTGTTGTTATGATGTACCGAACATAAATCCATTGCCGTTCGGATCACTTCTTCTCTGGGAATCCCTTCAGGTGTGTGATGGCCCGGGATCAGACGGCCCGTGTTTTCCTCTCCTCGTTTACATGCTGTGACTCGACATGCAGAGCGCAGGTGAAGTGTCTATTGATTACTGCCGTTCCTGCATTAATGCGTGTTGCTGTCGCAGTCGATTGACTTGTTGTAGAGTACAGTCTCCGTCCTCCCAATGCTCAGGGTCATGTGTGCATGTGATCCATTAGCTAAACGAACACGACAAGATCAGGCATCCTCGAGGACTATTCGTGAAGAGTTCAATCTCAAAGTGCCACGACACACGGAGAAAAAAACAAGAGGAAAAAAAGTGCCACTAACCGTATAGATACCGCCATGGGTCATTGAAAAACCCATTAATACTTATAATTGTGCATATGTGTCACTGATCTCCACATAACTTTGAGTTATTCAGTGTTTGTTTGCTTGATGAGCACAGTTTGATGAACGGGACATGTTCAAACTCTTGAGGCCTATTATATACGTTAGTTAGTGTTGCATTTGCTATGCTAGGAAGAGGCAGGTTACTGTATGATGCTGAGGAGGGATATTCTTAATCTAGAGTATTTGTTAAAAATGAAAATTATATGCCTTAGTGTGCAAGATTATGTCATCAATATTTTTGTTCGGTAACTTTAAAATGTGCAACACTAGCATTATTTTGTCATCTTTTAGGGGTTTGATATTTTTAGGTCAAAACGTTCGTGTCTATCAGTCATATAATGGAGGTCTATGGTCACCACCTCAAAGAGCATGCACAGAGAAGTCCAAATTAAACATGATTTAATGACTCGTAAATGTAACATTGATGGAGACACAAAACGAGCGGTTTGTGTGAGAAAACAAGCAGTATTTATATCGTTTTTACCTCTTGTTGCCACAAAGCACCCGCGCGCTCAGATCACTTGGACGTGACTGTGATTACAAGAGGTAAAACGATATAAATACTCTTCGTTTTCTCACACAAACCGCTCGTTTCGTGTCCTAGGCCATCAATGTGTACTTACATTCACGAGTCATTAAATCATGTTTAATTTGGACTTCTCTGTGCATGCTCTTTGAGGTGGTGACCATAGACCTCCATTATATGAGTAATAGACATGAACGGTTTGGTCTAAAAATATCAAAATTGAAACTACTGCGGAAACAAAGACACCTACAACTCGGATGCCCTTGAGGTAAGCTAAACGTACCAAAAATTAATTTCAAAGTGAACTATCCCTTTTAAAAATAAGGTGGACAGGTGACCTCAAAGCTAAGGTCAGGAACAGACAAAATGCAGACAGAAATACAGTAGTCAACATTTGAAGTGGATCAAAAAGACAAGGACGGGTAGGCCTATTGTTTAAAATGAATATGCTATAACTATGATGAAAGGGTTTGATCGTGTCGACTGCAGCTATTTTTCATATTTAAAGCGTCATACGTTGTGTTGTAATACTCAGGAAGTACAAAAGAGCGCGTGATCTCGGCGATCCGGTGTGGGATTCGCTGACACGAGTGTTGAAGGAGAACTGCACATTTATAGCCCCGCTACCCCATCATCAGTACCCGCCCGGGGCAGATGATCTCAGCGCCATCAGGAGCTCGGCATCATTACAGGGTGTTAATTGGAGTTAGTCGGAGTCTTCGCTTTCTGTCAAGAAGTCTGACAACAGAATTCATTAGACTTAAAAATACCGGGGCATTGAAATGAACTCAAGAGGGATTCGCTGATGAGGAAGGATTGCGAGCTGACAGACAGAACGGTGCAATTCTCCCCAAACATGCCAAAAAATTGAGGCCCATCCTCGGAAGTTTATCAGCTCGACCATCTTCTCATGTTTGATGCGTAATTTTCACACTTTCATTAAGCCTCTTCCGAAGAATATAGCAGGAAGTCACTTGCCTCCTCAATTAAGAAAATTGCACGCGTCAAAAATGTAGATCTTAAGAAGGGTGTTTAAATAGCCTATATAAATGCATCTTCATTTATAAAAACAGCTGTTTTTGCAAAGTTAACTTTCATCACAGTTAGAGGCTGGAAATGCATCCGATCCATCCTTTCTTTTTAAGAGGCTTCTGTTTTTGGACATGATAATGTTGGACTGTTTAATGCATTGCGGCAACTGTATACAGAAACGCTTCTAAGTGTGTTTAGCACGTTTAGTCTGAAAAGGAAAATGTATTTGTGTCCGTTTCTGTAAAGCGCAGAAAATAGTGGCCATAACACAGAAAATGAGGAACCGCAGGGACTTCCTCTGTCAAGTTCACCCTGAAATGCGTTTCGTATGATCCGAAATAACTCCGGGAAAAGCTGCTGATATACAGGCGACAAACTCCTGTTTGACAAAAGAAAGAAAAACGACTCGCGCGCCTTCAAATTAAGACATAACGGTGCGTTTGTGGTTTATTAAAACAGTTTTTCGGAGAATTGTTCAGTACAAAGATTGTTCTCGAATTATTTAGAATTCGAAGATGAATAAAATAGAACATTATCTTCATTGAAAAAAAAATCAACTTGGATTTTTGGTTTATTAGCCTACACAAATTGGGGTCATTTCTTAAACGGCTGTAAAACGATTAAATGTATGAATACAAATTATATGTTAACAAGGAAAAAAAAGTTTTTTCCCCGCGCTTTTTCAAACGTTTTGCTCGTTCCCGCAAAATTACCGATTGTTTATTTAAATTTAAACGTTCTAAACTGACCGTTTAAAACAAGACAACGTTATGTAAATTTACGAATTTAATTTTCGTTCATTTTTTAAAAATATATAAATAAAGCCCATGAATAAGTTTAGTTTTAAAATACATTTTCGTTATCCAGCAGAGAAACCCAGACAAAGAAAGTATGAAAAGCACATTTTATTTCACCTTTCATAACAGTGCCATGAGAACATTTGTACAAGATACATCACAATCTAAAGTGCACAAATACTGTACAACAGAGAAATCTTAAATAAAAGGAAGAAAAAAAGAAAGAAAAATCACATTATGGGCTTCTTATAAAAATAAGATTAAAAAGGGCATGCTTTAAAAAGAATACAAAGTAAAAATCCTCCAAAAAAAGAAGCGTTTGTATTTCACAAATAAACAAGCACAACCGGGGGCGGCACGAAAGCTTTGGCACTTGCAGATTAAAATATTAAAAACACAACATGGTAGAACACTCCGAACAAAATAAGAGATGAAGAGAGAATTGATAAAGGATCTGGAAAGCAGTTCTTAAGGGCTTGTGTAGAAGGCGTAATAACCCATGGCTTTATGGCTCTCTTTGTTGTACTCCTCCGAGCTCAAGTCCTCACACTTTATAGTGGGCGAAGCGTCCGTACTGGAGCCGCCGGGCGAAACGCGCCTCCTCTTACACGCCATGGCGTACCCGCTGGAGTCGCCCGAGTCGACGACTTTCAGCACCGGCGGGGCCTCCATCCAGGGGGCGGTGGTGCCGGCGGTCGGGGCCGAGGTGGAGCCCTCGTCCTGAAGCTTGTCTTTAGAGGTTAACAGGTCGTCGGTGTAGGCCGGAGGACTCGGTCGGGGTGACCAGGGCAACCCGGTGGTCATCTTCCTCTGATACGAACTCCTGCTGCTCCAACCGGCCGCCATCGACGCGAAGGCGGAGTCGGGGTAGTAGCCGAGCGCGTGAGGGCTCTGCAGCGGGAGCGGTTTGATGCCGTACGGCAGGAGACTGGACGCCGAGTACTCGCTGTCGTAGGACAGGTCTAGTTTGGAGGACGCCCCGCTCTGTTGGACGGGCCCCACGAACCAGCGCTGAGCCGAAGCCGCGCCGGAGGCCGAGTCCTCGCTCTGAGGAGAGAGCAGGCCGTTGGTTTGCGGCACGGCGCGCTCGCTGCCGTAGAAGCGGTGGTTTTGTGGCAGGTTGTTTACAAACTGGTCTTGGAAGAAGGGCTGCATTGCATAGCGGGCGCCGGGGACAATCTGGTGCGACCGTGGAGAATCAGTAGGAGAGGGCGTCAGTCTGTCACTCTCTGGAGCCGTGTACATCCTGAGAGGAAAGAGAGAGACTGTTAGCAATTTGTCGCATTGCATTCTCTAACAAGAGGTGAAACGCTATTAGATCATTTTAGTATATTGAAGTGTTACCTTATCAAGTCCTGCTTTACTTTTATTCAAAACGTATTTCTTTCTCCCTCTTTTTTTTGGGTAACACTATTTTAGTGCCTTGCTAAATCTAAAGTAAAGATCTTCACTAAATAATTCAAATGGCAACACTTTACATTAATAGGCTACTAACCACGAATAATAATTCTTAAAGCATTTCATAGTTGTATCCGTTCATATTATTTAACTAACAGTTTTTAAAATAGATACTCTTACGAATTTCTCACTGTTAGATAATTTTAGTTAATGCATTAACTAATCGAACCTTATATTGGAGTGTTCCAATATAAGGATGATGATGATGACACACTTAAATAAATAATGATGGCTCCAAAAATCTTTAGCATAAATGAAACCTTTTCTGCTGGACAAAATATGCGGAGTTGTTTTAACCGATGTTTGGGTTAAATATGGAAACAGCTGGGTTTAAAATTTTGAATTTAAAAACCAACTGTTGGGTTTGAAAATTTGAATTTAAAAATAAACTGTTGGGTTTAAAAATGGAGCTTAATTTTAAATCAAATGTTGCGTTTGTCCATATTTGACCCAAACTTGTTGAAACAACCCAGCAGGTTCTTAAGATTATTAAAATGTTTTGTGCACCAAGGATTTTTATTCTTATTTTAAGAACTTTTCACTAAAAGCTTCTTTTGGTAACTGGCTAAATTGAAAGATCTTCACTACAGAAATAATGTATAATTTAATAAGAAAATATAATAGGCTACAAAGTACGAACCATGAATAATATTGCTTAAATTTCAACATTTACTAATACATTACTTAATAATAGTTGTATTTAATGGACTAGAGCTGACAAACTAAAATTCAATTTTTTATTTGATACTGTAACAAATTGCTCATTGTTGGATAAATTTAGTTCATGCATCAACTAATGAACCTGATATTGAAGTGTTCTCATAAGTCCTGCTTTCCCAATATTGCTGAATTTGATCAACTTTGCACTGTAGCATAAATGCATGCAGAATGAAACCAGACTCATGTACCTTACAAAACTTATTTTTGTTTAAAAGAAAGGTTAGAGTCATTTTAGGGTTCATAAAATGTAGTTAACAAAAGGAACACCCTTATATTTGGGGTCCGTTTTTGTAATTCGTTCGTAAATGGGTTTTGCACTTCTCAGTCAGGGAGGGTTGTTCGAAAGGCACTTACGAATCATAATTGTCCCGGAATCCTTTTGCGAAGGGGTTGTGGTCGATCTTAAGCTGTGTGATCTGCAATTAAACACAAAGACGAGGAGTTGAGAAGGGGCATGAAAGCAGAAGTGGCTGAAAAGAGCTGTGGCTGTGTTTCTGCTTACGTCTGTGTTCTGGTAAGCCGTTACGGCGATGAACTGGTTTTCAGGGAAAGTGAAGGTTTGTGTTTTGGCTTCGCTGCTCATGTCCTCCACCCCGTCCTCCGTCACCTCCACGATGTGCAGTCGAGGCTGGTATTTATGCAGGGACTGGAGGACGATCATCTATTTTAACACACACACACACAGTGTTTGTGCAGAGTTCATGGCCAGCGCTTGCTGTAGGTGTCAAACCCACACTGAAGACCTTTGAGATGACTGTGTGTGTGTGTGTGAGGTAGAAACATCCACACACACACACTCATCTTTAAAATGTGCAAGATGCATCGGATCTCTGCAACATGCACTAAAATTAATTCAAAATAAAGTAGTATTCTAAGGTTTTTTCTCAATATTTCTATATGCATTCACAGTTTAGGAATGTCGCTCATTGCACACAAAAAAACCATGACGTTCATACGTCTTCCGTCCACAATTCCTCAACCTAACACTTAAACATTGAGTATTGCACTTCTTTAACAGAGTGATGTCGTTTACCTGAGTATTATTGTTGTTGGCACCCTTGTTGTTGGTTAGCTTCAGTTTCCCGAATGATATTTCTTGTCTCATCCAGTGTGCCCCAGTGTTTGGTGATTCAGGGTGAACATAAACCTTGTTTCCTGCAGAAAAACACAAGCATGTTTGTCTTATTAAATTATTAGTTGGGTTAAATGAAGCAGGGGACTTTTGCACTGAAAATATCCTTCATGTAAAAACAGATGTATCATGACTAAGAGCGATTTGTTTTGAATGATTATAATACACATAGGAGAATAACACGTTCACCCCCGCGTGCTCAAGTGTCATGTTGCAAATCGCTCACATTAAATGCGAAACTTCTTTCGTTGCATTGAAACTGCTTTCATTTTCAAACGAAATTCCATTTTAAAGTGTGAAAAATTATCGAAGATTAAATAAAGTAACGCATAACGTTTGTTTTAGCTCTGAAATTGTTTGAATTAATTCGTTGAATTTCAAGCGTCATACAATCATAATTATATAACGGAAGATTCTATAACTAACTAATTCGTTTATACCAGCATCGAATGACGATTAAAATCACACTCAAAAAACGAATTTCTAATTTAGTTTTTCGTTGCATTTAATTATAAAGGCCAAACTCGAATACAATTGTATTTATATTTTCCAGGAGAAAAAAAAAACATCACCGAACACGTTTAACTGCAGATATAACAGGTTGTCATGTTGCTCAAATTCTTGTCAGTTTTTCCCCTCACCTTGCATGTTGTTGTCCGCTTTCCCGCAGGTGACCCATTTCCCGCCCTGAAATCTCCAGTGGTTCGGATCGGCCAGAACAATCTCCACAAACACATTATAATGCGCCGTCAGGTTCAGTCCAGTGATGTTAAAACTTAGAAATGGGAACATTCGCCTGCAAATATGATTATTAATAAAAGAATTAAGAATGGCCGATTCGTTTTACCATCCTGAGAAAATAATATTCGTTATTCAAAGACACCTTATAAATATTGTACGTTTTTTTTCCTGTTAAAAATATTAAATTTTAAACCACGCACCCTCTAAATTATTATATATTTATGTTCATTTTAAAGCAAAATCTTAACGGCATTTTCTCGTTTTTTTTTTCAGCACATGGACAAAACCAACCGTTGGGTTTCAAATTTGAATTTAAAACCAACCGTTGGATTTTAAAAATACAGTTAAATTAGCTAACGGTTAGATTCAAACAGCGAAACAAGTGAGTTCTTGAACTTCGTCATTACCTGCCCTGTTTGGTGATGATCATCTCCGTCTGATGGCGGTGAAATTTGAGCCACAGCGGTCTGTTACACAGGTAAACCTGCGCCCTGGTCGCGGAGCCCGAACCCGGGATGGGCATCGAGCTCAAACTGGAGCCCGGTCCGGGATAGGACGGGTACAGGCACCCGGGACCCTGTCCGAACTGATAGCCGCTTCCAAACTGACTCCGACTGGCGCACACGGCGGATGAGAACCCGGCGGGTGGAAGAACCGAGCCGTAATGCAGAGACGACGAATACCTGGACCCGTTCGAGCCACTGTACACCGAGCCGGTTTGACCCCCGTATGGAAAGAGAGAGCACGGGTTGGTCACGTCGGAGCTCGGTTGGGAAGATGATATGAAATAACGATCAGTGCCCAGTTCGTCGATGTTGTAGCGGCGCGCGCTGGACAGCTCGTCATCTCCAGCGATTACCGGAGAGGGTTTCCGCGCGTCCGGCGCTGCCGCTGTTGCTTTAGTCCCGGTGAAGCTCTCGGTGTCCGCCTCATCCATCAGCGCGTTCCCGCCACTCAAGAACTTCTTGGCACCGGAGCTCTGCTCGGAATCTGTCCGGTCCATGTCCTGAAAATCGATCTGCGTTGACCCCGGGCTGTTGTTGGTGCTCTCGGAGGACGTCGACAGGTTGTAGAAGGTCTTGGGTAAGTTTACAGATGCGCCAGGGAGGATGCTTTCTAACTGCATTCTTCAATACACTGATTCGGGGGATGAGGATCAATCAAAAGCTGGTCGAGATCAATAAGTAGATCACACCAGGACGAGGCTCCGTGCGCCCCGCAGTTTGACCTCTGAAGCGACACCTCCGGATTTTCAACTATAATCTGTGTGAGTGACAGAATTGTTTGAGAGAGTTTATATATGCTATCTCACTCGAGGGGGCGGAGCCTTCGCAATTCGTGCGTTCTGACCGTTTTCTCATTGGCTCAGAGGCTTTCGTTTTATCTAGGCCTACTGTTAAAAACATATCACTTTCTCTTTTTTTAATTATTTAAGGCTTCTACACGCTTAAATAAATATTGATGGCTTCAAAATCCTTTAGGATCAATGAAACGGTTTCCATTGCACAACGATAACGATATTTGGGTTAAATATGAACCAAATAGACAACCGTTGAGTTTAAAATTTGAATGATAGTTTAAAAAATAAAAAAATCCGTTGGGTTTAAAAACAAATCACTTAATTTTAAATCAACGGTTGTGTTTGTTCATATTTGACCCAAACGTAGAAACAACCCAGCATTTTTCTGTAGTTAAAGATTCACTATATTTTGATTATTAAAATGTTTTGTACACCAATGAATATTTTTTATCTTCAGAGATTTTCTCTTGGACCAATTGTTCTTCTATATTGCATCGAAAACCCCCTTTTTAAGAGTGATTTTTTTATTAACTTAAAAACCTTGCCCTGCTAAACACCCCCTGTTTTTTATATTTACGTGGAATGCATCTAAGTTGACTAAAAACATACTTATAATAGAACGTTTCAAAATTCGTTTCAAGCCAATTAATGAGTGTTAATTTGAGACTGACATTGAACCCACTGAGGAACTTGGAAGTGGATTGACACCATTTTAGATGCACTGAAAACAAAACAATTAACGAGTCCTCCAGGCTGACCTGAGAGCGGTTGATCTAAATACACTTGAGCTCGACTGAACTTGGCAACCAAAATAATTAACAAACGATTAATGAGGAAAGCAAACTCACCACAGACTGTCAGTCAGGACCGCCATGCCTTGAGTTGCTCGTGTCGCGGAGGTTAAAGTTCACCACCCCTCTCCGGCTCAGTGTGTTTGGGCTCAATCTCTTCTCCTCTTTTCTGTAGCGGGGTCCAAAAAGCGCTCAGATTTTAACGAGCTCGAGCAGCAGCGTAAGTTCTGTTCACACACAACTAAACGATCACAAATTCCGTGAGATTTTAACGTGCATTCCCCGTATAAAAAATATTGTTGTATTTAAGTGCCTAATCTACGTGTTCTAATGTGTAATTCTATTGTGAACTCTATTTCAGTGCCTTCATGATTCGGACGAAACACTGCTGGAGATTGTTTTCAGCGTGCACGAGGTGAGTGTGAGTGAGTGAGTGGAGCGCGCACGCGTGCGTCACCTGAGGAGTTCTTAAAAAACCTGCGCCTTTAATAATAGCAGCCTATAAATAAAAATATACTCCGTTTTATTGTTGATTTTTTTTAGTTAAGGTAAAAATAATAAGTGCAATTAATCATTTTTATTTAGCCAACTTAATTTCACAAACAATAAAAAATGGATACATCTATTAATTCAAGTTTAATTGATGTTTAATTCCTAAATAAATGTCTGAACAAAGTCTTTATTTATAAAATACTCGTATTTGTTTATTAAACACGCATTTATGATTATAGGCGACGTTTAAATATTTAAAGCGAAACATTGCGTCCTTTTAAATTAAGATATTGAGCTCGAAATACGCAGGTTGCATTTATCAAAACGTATGCACGATTTAAACAATGTCTGAACACATTTTCGAAACGCGAAAAAAAAGGAAAAAGAAAACACCACCCAGGTCAACAGATGGAAAAACAATTGAGCCCCAGTTCACCATAAGGTAATATCTGATTGTCTTTATCATCAGGCGGTGGTAATAAAAAGAGAGGGGCGGGGGAAAGGCAAATCCCACCCGGCTCAACCTCTTTCCAAGCTCAGGGAAACCGGCCAATTATTTTTCCGTGTGAAGGAGCCGGTGATCGTGAAGGAAGAGACAGCCGGGCGGATAGACACCGCCTTATTAAAACCCTTCTGTACCTCAAATCTGATAAAAGAGAGAGAGAGAGAGAGAGAAACGCACGGAATCGCTGCTTTGCGTTCTTTATTTAACGATACGGAACCACACGGACCGGGTGGCGATAATGGCCGGTTACCCGGAAAGGGTCACACGCTCAGCGCGAGCGCTCTTTAATGAAAAACCCACCGGGTGTCCTCATCAAACCCATCCACTGACTCTCTTTAGCTCGGCATTGTAATTAAAACTCCATGATGACAGCCATGGGCTGCATGCTAAATTAAAGAGTCTGTGATACATTTAATAAGTCACAGGTTGTGATTATATTAGGCGACTAAAAAAATAACACCGTCAACCATTAACCTATTCACACTTGAAATGCTCCATTTGAGCTCATTTTATTCGCTTTAAAGGTGATGTCATTAATACTAATATGATTTTAGGGTCACATGTGTAAGAAAAGACACATTTGTTCCTTAAAGTCACCATGAAATCAAAATCATTCGTGTTTTTGTAATGGAATATTGCGGTGCACATCATTATTGTTTTAAATTCATTTTCCTGGTTATCTTTAATCAGAATAACAGCTTTGATGATGTGGGCGGGGCAACCTGTCACTCACATGAGATCAACCAATTGGAAACCATAACCATCCGGACAAAATCAAGCCCCGCCCACTTCCGGCACAATAGAGAAGAAAAGACTAGTGCAACTTCTGTTTAATTCCGACTTTAAATCATGAATTCAGTCTTCAAATCTGGAAGTTTACGCATTGATTATAAATGCAATGAAAAGCAAAGTTAGATTCGGACTCCGGCTCACGTCGGCTCAGCTCAGTCGCTGTGTCTAAATTATGAAATCAAATCCTGAAATGATCTCAACTGATGGTATGAGAAGGTGTGATGTAAAGACGATCCACACAGAGCACCTGCGAAACACACACACACACACAGGAATGATTATGCGTTCTCACCTGACAGATCCCGGGTCCCAAGTGCCTTGTAGTTTTTAAGGTGTGAGATTCACAAGGATTAGCTCCCAGCTAAGAGGAATATTGAGATGAGAACGAGTTCTCCGTGCAGAATACTGAATTCTGCTTCAGCGTTCAGACCAGCAGTGACACACTCGTACAAAGAACGGCTGATTAACGGCATCGATGGCTCCATAACACATCTATCAGTTTCTCATAAGCTTCTTTAGATTTGGTAAATGTTGATCCCTCTAAAAAAAGAACGTTTTGGATCCTGTATTTTTAAGATTTAACACATTAATCTTTGAAAGTGCATGAGAGGCTTTATATGCATCATGCTTTTGCATTATTCATTAAATCAACAACATTTGCAGCTTCATTCAAATGTAATATGATTCAAAAGTTGCTTTATTTTAATTGCTTTCTGTATATGCATCATATTGTTTAAATCAACAGCTTCAATCCTGAAATATGGAAGCACATATATATATATACACACATATATTAGGGCTGTGCAAAAGTTAATTGCGATTAATCGCATCCAAAATAAAAGTCTATGTTTACATAATATATTTGAGTGTGCTGTATATAATTATTTTGTATATATAAATACCTATGCATGCATGTATATATTTAAGAATTATTTGCGCTTAAATTCAGTATATATATATATATATATATATATATATATATATATATATATATATATATATAAATAGATAATCTATATTATATAAATAGAAATATTTTATATAAGAATAAGTTAAAACATTTTCTTAAACATATACATGCATGTGTGTGTATTTATATACACAAAATAATTATATACAGCACACACTAATATATTATGTAAACACAGACTTTTATTTTGGATGCGATTAATTGCAATTGACTTTTGCACAGCCCTAATATATATATGAAGAGTTCAGATGCAAAAGCCTCTAAATGCCATTTGAAATTTTCTTCTAAAATGATCATTTTTATCAAGCTTATATATTCAAGTTCAGTAATTTCACTTCAATGTCAATTAATAGGTAATCTTCATTGCAATTTAAGTGAAATTACTTAATTTAAATATACAAGCTTGATAAAAATGATCATTATAGAAGAAAATTTCAAATGGCACTTAGAGGCTTTTGCATCTGAACTCTTCATATATATATATATATATATATATATATATATATATATATATATATATATATATTGTACAAAGCTTCGGAAGTCGCTTTAATTTATTGCTTTATTTAAATGCATCATAATATTTCAAATGTTTTCACATTATTGCTTAAATCAACAGCTGGAAGCTTATATGAATGTAATGAAAACTAGCAAAGCTTGATCCAGCAAGTTGCTGTATTTTATTATCATATGCATCATCATGTTTTAACCGTTTTCACATTATTGCTTAAATCAACAGCTTCAATCATGAAATCTGGAAGTTGCTTTGTATGTTTACGCTTCACAATACTGCATTATCCGTGTGCAGATGTGTGTTATGAGCAGGGGATATGTGTGTGTATGTGTGTTTGCATGTGTGCAATCTAGAGATGTGTGAAGAATTTGGGGAAAAGGGGCTAAAAATCTGTGAAAAGACAGAGAGGGGGGCTGGAACTCAGCTGGAAACTGATTGGCTGCCAGCCTGAGGAGGAAATAAGAGTCTGCTGTCCTCTCCGGTCTGGGACCTCGGTGACCAGGCGCAAGATGTCTGTTTCGGCCCCCGAGGGCCCCGCCGCGTCTCCTCAACACTCCTCCGCCTCTGAAAGCGTCTTTCTCATTTTATTATTGACTGGAAATGCCACCCAGTCTTTCTTTCCCTCCCTTCGGTTTCTCTCTCTCCGAGCGAGTCGGGCGAAAGGCTGCGGGTGAATCAGGGTCACTCGAAATCAATAGTGTGCTTTTAGACGGGACAGATACATAAGGGACGGTAATAGTCTTAAATGTTCTTTTGTAACTCTCAGAGGCTTTGGTGGAAGATTTGGGATCAGTCACAGTGATTTTGTTAAAGTCCGTAATTTTATCCCTTAAAACTCATCTTTGATGACATATTTAAAAAATTTTTTACTTGGAAAAAAATGTCATCATGCCCTTAAAATAGCTTGAGTGTAACTCGACACCCTGGGCTCATTTAGTATGCTTGGGTCTATGAATATGCAAATGAGCCCACTCAGAAATCCACTGGTTGACGATCACACGTTGATCTGATTGGTTAGAAGGTTGTTTGTGACGTCAGAAGCACCAGCGATTTCTAAGCGTGTTTTTGAAACTGTCTTAGTTTTAAGGAGGAAATACTCAGCAATGCTGTCCACTTATGAATTTACACATGAAAAAAAGCGTATTAAAAACACCACACACATAAACGCTGTATTTACACCACAGGGGGACTTTAACTTCAGCTGTGGTATAAGATGCACATTAAACACTCATTTATGCACATGAAAAATGAACAACATAAGCACTTTGTAAATATTGTTTTATAGGTGCTGTATAGATCAAGCTCATAATTAATATTATACATGTTTTTTCTTAAAAGCATGTCTTTAGTTGTTTTAAACTTTACTTTATTTGTACAAACATCTATACATTACAGGGTTTTACTGATTAGGATAATAATTGGCAGGCGATAAAAGGCCTAAAAGGACTTATGCGTGTGTTTTAAATACATTAATTTGCTATTAATCTGCCGCGTGTCAAAGTCAAGCGTAGGACAGTCACCGTCCAGACGTTCGTGACCTTGACCTGTTGTGTCACGCATCATCATGCACTCGTGACCTTTGACCTGTCATGTCACTCCTCCGCGTACGCTCGTGATGTGACAGTGGTGTATCAGCGCAGGCCTTGCGGTGCCGTCGCTAAATGTTCGAGGCGTACTGTATCAAACGTTCCTGAGGTCAGATGATGACAGATGACATATTTACCCTCAAGCTATGTCAACACCTCGTTAGATCTATCCATCCCTCCCTCCATGAATCCAATCCAATCCATCCATCCATCCAGCCATCCGTCCATCCATCTATCCCTCCATCCATCCCTCCATCCATCCCTCCATCCATCCAATCCAATCCATCCATCCATCCATCCACCCATCCATCCATCCATCCATCCATCCATCTATCTATCCCTCCACCCATCCATCCATCCACCCATCCATCCATCCATCCATCCATCCATCCATCTATCTATCCATCCACCCATCCATCCATCCATCCATCCATCCATCCATCCATCCATCCATCCATCCATCTATCCCTCCATCCATCTATCCCTCCATCCATCTAATCCAATCCATCCATCCATCCATCTATCCATCCATCCATCCATCCATCCATCCATCCATCCATCCATCCATCCACCCATCCACCCATCCACCCATCCATCCATCCATCCCTCCATCCATCCATCCACCCATCCACCCATCCATCCATCCATCCCTCCATCCACCCATCCATCCATCCATCCATCCATCCATCCCTCCATCCATCCACCCATCCACCCATCCACCCATCCATCCATCCATCCATCCATCCCTCCATCCACCCATCCATCCATCCATCCATCCATCTATCTATCCCTCCACCCATCCATCCATCCATCCCTCCATCCATCCACCCATCCACCCATCCATCCATCCATCCATCCATCTATCTATCCCTCCCTCCATCCATCCATCCATCCATCCATCCATCCATCTATCTTTCTTCACTGAAATGTTATTTAGAATTTTCCTGCCATCATTACATTAGCTTCGTTCATTAGCGTTATATTTTACTGTTAGGTGTATTTCACAGACGACTGTACAAACCTCCATAAAAGCGCAGCACTCTCAGTCGCGGGCAGAACGGACTGGTTTTAGAGGAGCGTTTCCGTCTCTCAAATCTACCAGAAAACCAAATAAAGTTGAATTACGGCTCGTACGCATAGATTCATTCCAACTCAGCCCAAAGTTTACGTTTCCTCGTAAACCCGCTCCCGTTCTGACCCGTTCGCCGTGTTCTGTGGCCACCCATAAAAGCTGAGTGACCCCCGGTGGCCAGAGGTCAGGGGTCGCCGTCGAGGGGCAGGAACTGTTGTCAGAGTCCATCAGCACATGAAAGCGTTGCATTCCTGCTTTATGATGCGATCGGCCGCTGAAGCCTTTGCTCGGCGCTAGATTCATGAACGCCGTTGACAGGATTAACGCCGTACGTCTCATTAGAGGACCTCGATGCTGAGCGCCGCGGCGGGAGGCGAGCTGAGAAACTGAGCCATTAGTGTGTTTCGTCTGCGCTCGCGTCTGCTTTCACCTGCTCTCGTCTGCATGCCTAACACACTCATGAGAACGGTCACATCTCTGGATGCTCTTGAAAAACCGGGAACATTCCATATTGCAATCACTATGAGAATGTTACATTTGAATGATTTTTGAACATTCCGAAACAAGTAACATTCAAAAAAGTGTTACATGAACATCCAACTGAAAAACCTTCCATGAACAATTTGTGCTAACGTTTTGAAAACAACGTTCCCATTTAAACGTCATTTTTGAAGGTTCTCAGAATGTTCAGAAAGTCCAGTTTTAAAAACGGTCAAACAAACGTTAAGGGAACATTCCATTTTGCAATCATTATGAGAATGTTACATTTGAATGATTTTTGAACATTCCGAAACAAGTAACATTCAAAAAAATGTTCAACTGAAAAACCTTCCATGAACAATTTGTGCTAACGTTTTGAGAACAATATTAAAGAACGTTCATATTTAAACGTCATCTCTGAATGTTCTCAGAACGTCCAGTTTTAAAATTGGCGGGAACGTTCCATTTTGCAATCATTCTGAGAATGTTACATTTGAATGATTTCTGAACATTCCGAAACAAGTAACATTAAACAAAATGTTACACGAACATCCAACTGAAAAACCTTCTATGAACAATTTGTGCTAACGTTTTGAGAACAATATTAAAGAACGTTCATATTTAAATGTCATCTCTGAATGCTCCTGGAAAGTCCAGTTTTAAAACCGGCGGGAACATTCCATTTTGCAATCATTATGAGAATGTTACATTTGAATGATTTCTGAACATTCAGAAACAAGTAACATTAAACAAAATGTTAGACGAACATCCAACTCAAAAACCTTCTATGAACAATTTGTGCTAACGTTTTGAGAACAATATTAAAGAACGTTCATATTTAAATGTCATCTCTGAATGCTCCTGGAAAGTCCAGTTTTAAAACCGGCGGGAACATTCCATTTTGCAATCATTATGAGAATGTTACATTTGAATGTTCTCTGAACTTTCCGAAACAAGTAACATTCAAAAAAATGTTCAACTGAAAAACCTTCCGTGAACAATTTGTGCTAAGAACGTTCCCATTTAAACGTCATTTTTGAAGGTTCTCAGAACGTTCAGAACGTCCAGTTTTAAAAACGGTTAAACAAACGTTAAGGGAACATTCCATTTTGTAATCATCATGAGAATGTTACATTTGAATGTTCTCTGAATATTCCGAAACAAGTAACATTAAACAAAATGTTAGACGAACATCCAACTGAAAAACCTTCCATGTACAATTTGCGCTAACGTTTTGAGAACAATATTAAAGAACGTTCCCATTTAAACGTCATCTCTGAATGTTCTCAGAACGTCCAGTTTTTAAAACGGTTAAACGAACGTTAAGGGAACGTTCCATTCTGCAATCATTCAGAGAATTGTTACATTTAAATGTTCTCTGAACATTCCGAAACAAGTAACATTCAAAAAAACATTCCAACTGAAAGATAACTTCGAACAAGCGTATTAATGTTACTGGAAGAGCGTTTGTTCATAGCTTTGAGGGAATGTTCCCTGTTTTCTGGGATCAGGATTTATTTGCACATGAAGGTCAGTGACACTCGCTCTTTAAAGAGATGAATGTCAGTGTTTTCAATCAGCGCTCATTGAGTATCCGATGCCTGTTTGCTGTCAGAGCTTTTTGTGTAAATGTTCAGTAACGTCAAGTGACCCCTAAATGTTCCTGGACTCCACGTAACACAAGCCCCAAACAAATCAACTCTGAAGCGAGAGTTCACCCAGTTCTGTCATCATTTACTCCTGCCAAACCTCCACAACTTTCTTCCGTTGAACTCTGTTGAGATATGAGAAATGCAGTAAACGTCCATGTTGCTTTCCACAGTTAGTTCACAGAAAAATATATATATATATATATATTCAAATCCAGTTTCTCTCTCTTACTGTACTATAAGTGAAAAGACCAACCACAACATTTGAAGGAGTAGATCATCTCAAAATCACTGCATGACTTTCTTTTTTGTGTAAAAAACACAAAAGATTACAAGAAAAATAACTCTTGTTTTATCCATATAGTGAAAGTCAATGGGGTCCAATGATGTTTCGGTGAAGAAAAAGAAATGCACACTGGACTGGAACAACAACGGTGAGTAAATAATGACTTTTGTACATGTTCTCTGATGCTGTATGTCGGGCGATGTGAGTCTTAGTCCCGTTAATCTTGTCCAGTTTCTCTCTGTTTTGTCAACCAAATGTCAACCATAACATTTAAAGGAGTAAATAAGTCATTATTGTCACCATTTACTCACTATATGACTTTATTTCATCTAAAGAACATGTTTTTGAGAAACAGTTTTGTAAGAAACATGTTTTTGTGGGTATTTTTGTGCACACATTGAAAGTCAATGGGGTCCAAAGTTGGTTTTATAATATCTTCTTTTATGTTCCACAGAAAAAGAAAGAAAGAAATGCAGTTAGGGTTAAAACAACATACTGTAAGTGTAAGAATGATATGTTTTAATCATTATTAGATGAACGCTCTCTTTAATATTAATTAAGGCCTCTGTAAAATGCTTTTCTCTGATAATTAATGTTGCAGAAATGTAGCTGTTCATTCCAATCTGGTCCTTTTCATACTGTACTACCAGTAAAAAGGCCAATAGAACAGAATAGAAGGAATTTGATTTCTGACATTATTTACTCACTTCAGACCAGAATGAGTTTCTTCCAGAAAGGACGATATATTGCAAATTGTTCATTCATTGTGAACAGATGCTATCAAGCTTTGAAAATAACAAAAGCAGCTCGTGCACTATATCTTTTAAAGCCAAATGATAGTTTTGCATGAGAAACATGATGGCTTTTGCATGAACAAACTCCTTTTCTAAAACAAAATGAAATTCGGTGTTTGTTCTAAAGCACATCTGGGGAATTGCATGATATTTTTGAGCCCCGATCTCTCTCAGATGAAGCCAGTGGATTAGATGTGCGTATATGCACGGATGCAGATTGCGGATTGAATATTCTGCGGGTTTGGCCGTCGGCTCCATCTCATCTCCTGTATTCATCCAAGGGAACCACGTAATACCATTATAAGACACACGGATGAGTCCTGGATCAGCGCTCCACCAGTAACCTCACGCTGAGACAGACCGGATTTCTGTCTGGTCCCGTTTAGTTTAGTCGTGGCCTCCTAACCGGAGCTGACCTCTGCGTGACCCCGGGCCGGGCCTGACCCGTTTCTCGCCTCTGATCTCTCGCTCCTCTCCGAACGCTGAAGACATCGACCGGCGGGCCGCGGGATGACAGGTGCTAAAAGTTTGACAGCGCAGGCCACAGATACATGCTTTGAAGAAAGAGTGATGCCTGTGTGTGTGTGTGTGAGAGAGAGAGAGTGTGTGTCTGTGTGTGTGTGGGGGCATTTACACTGGCACCAGTGTTATTTAGTCTTAGGTATTATTTATGTACTGTTTTAGTATTTATTAATACTTTGAATTAGCTTTTTAGTTTTTAAGCTTAATTTATCTTTTGTCATTTAATTTATTATTTTATCTCCCCATATGTATTTTTAGAGCTTTAACAAACTTATTTCAGTTAGTATGTAGGACTTTTACTTAATATTTTAATAATATGGCAGTAATTGAACCCTGAATCAACACATTTTTTAAATGTTTTTTTTTTACACACCCTTATTTGTTACATACAGGTATTAACATTATATTTTATATTTTTAGATTATATTTATATTTTATGTTAGAACACTATTGTACATAATATCTGAACATAAAAAATATTTACAATTTTTTTTTTCAAGTTGAGAAAATTGTGCACAAAAATATCTGAACTTTTGTCTCGAAAAATAATGCATCAAAATCACAGCTGTAATTATTTGTAGTTCGTTAACTAATACTAAAACTAAAACAAAAATCATAAAAACATTTCAAATTAAGTAAATAGTATCTGAAATAATTTTTCATTTAGTTCAATAGAAAGTAACTAAAACAAAACTGAAATAAAAATCAATAAAAACTATATAGCCTTATAAAAAAATAATAACTATTAAAAATGCCTAAAACATATTTTATATATATATATCTATATATATCTATATATATATATCTATCTATATATATATATATATATTTTTTTTTACCAAACCTTTAAATAAAATAAAAATGTGAATGCAATATAAAATAACTAAAACACAAATAAAAATCAATAAAAACTATATAACCATATATATATAAAAAAACAATAACTATTAAAAATGGCTAAAACACACACACACACACACACATTTATATATATATATATATATTATTTTTTTTACCAAACCTTTAAATAAAATAAAAACGTGAATGCAAAATAAAAAAATATATATAATCACATTTCGATACTAAAACACCGTAATCTGAATTAGGGCAGGTTCAGCACATTGCCAGAAATACATGCAATATGCAAATAATAATGTGTCCCACAATGCTAAGAATAATTTTTTCAGAACATTTGCATTCGATGCAGTGTGTGTGCATACTAAATATTGCAGAAATAGTCAGAGTAGATGCTGTTCAGAAATCAGTCTCAGAGTGTTTTTAGAAAGTAACATGTTAATTGGCCAATATAAATTAGGTTTTTCTCTCGTGTGTGTGTGTGTGTGTGTGTGTGTGTGTGAATGGGCAGATGTCCCCACAAGAATAGTAAAACCTGAGATTCCCTACTTTGTGAGGACTTCACTCACAAGGAAAATTGATTAATAAACATAATTAAATGTGTGTTTTTTTAAAAAATGTAAAAATGCAGAAAAATGCAGTAGTATCAAAACCATTACGTCTATGGAGGTCCTCACACGTATAGGTAAACCAACATGAGTGTGTGTGTGCACTTTGTAGGGGTCACGCGGCGAGTCCCGCATGCGGCCCGGTGTCGGCGGCCCACGAGTGCTGTTATCCGGGAACAAGCAGGGCTTTTATCACATCTCCAGCTCTGACTCAGAAACTGCATTTCCAGCCTCTCTCTCTCCCTCTCTGTCTCCGGGACGAACGAGCGGACACGTTTCTCCACAGCAGTTCAAGCGCAGGAGCAGCCCGTCAGGCCCGTCTCTGTGAGTCAGAGGTTTTTACACCTTTCGCTATGAAACACACACACACACACACACACATCTCTCTGACTCTCAGCCTACTCAGGCATATGCTGCGTATGAAGACATGTTTATTGCTTTAAACCTGACCCCACAGAGAGAGGGAATCCCAGGCCTCAAACCACTGCACTCCGCTCAACTGATTGAGGATGAACAGATCACATTATCTGACAGTAAAGCATCATTTTCAGTATAGGCCATGTTTTCCATACTGGTTCATCCCAAACAGAGCATATTCTCATTTCTAGACGTCTTTGTCATCAGTGGCGTCTTGCTTGGCGAATCGCTGCTCTTTGATGAGGAGAATCTCAATATTGAAGGTGCAGGACAGAAGAGGTCTGTGTATTTATCTGAGATGGTGTAAAACAGTCTGGACGGGCCGCCTGTCGACTGGACTCAGATCAGTTTCAGACGCCGATCAGATGGGTCTCCAGCAGCCGCACACACACACCCGACAGGCCCGATGACAGCAGGCACTCCTGATAAACAGACCCGCTTACACACACACACACACACACACACACACACACATTGACTTAGCTATCTAAATGGGGACTCTCAATAGACGTATTGTTTTTTTGGATGAATCAATCCCATCCATCCTTCCATCCATCCTTCCAGTCATCCTTCCATCCAATCCATATTTCCATCCAATCATCCTTCCATCCATCCATTCAATCCAATCCATCCATCAATCCAATCATCCATCCATCCATCCATCCATCAATCCATCCATCCATCCGTACGTCCGTCCATCCATCCATCCATCCATCCTTTCATCCAATCCATCCATCCATCCATCCTTCCGTCCAATCAGTCAATCCATCCATCCATCAATCCAATCGTCCATCCATCCATCCATCCAATCCATCCATCCATCCATCCATCCATCCATCCATCCATCCATCAATCCATCAATCCATCCGTCCGTCCGTCCATCCATCCATCCAATCCATCCATCCATCCATCCTTCTGTCCAATCAGTCAATCCATCCATCCATCAATCCAATCGTCCATCCATCCATCCATCCATCCAATCCATCCATCCATCCATCCATCCATCCATCCATCCATCCTTCCGTCCAATCAGTCAATCCATCCATCCATCCATCCATCCATCCATCCTTCCAGTCATCCTTCCATCCAATCCATCCATCCATCCTTCCATCCATCCATCAATCCATCAATCCATCCGTCCGTCCGTCCATCCATCCATCCAATCCATCCATCCATCCATCCATCCTTCCGTCCAATCAGTCAATCCATCCATCCATCCATCCATCCATCCATCCATCCATCCATCCTTCCAGTCATCCTTCCATCCATCCATCCATCCTTCCGTCCATCCATCCTTCCGTCCATCCATCCATCCATCCGTCCATTCAGTCCAATCCATCCAATCATCCTTCCTTCCATCCATCCATTCAATCCAATCCATTCTTTTATCCATCCATCCTTCCATCCATTCCATCCAATCATCCTTCCATCCATCCAATCCATCATCCAACCCATCCTTCCATCCATCCATTCAATCCAATCCATCCATCAATCCAATCATCCATTCATCCAGCCAACCATCCATCCATCCATCCATCCATCCATCCATCCATCCAAATCAAATCACTCTAAATTAACGTGGTCCTTTGAAACACGACTACTAATCGCTGTCCCTCGAGCGAAGTGGAGTGCGAGAGAAAGTCCAGGCTGTTCTCAGATCAGCTGCTGTGGGGAAATTCCACCAGCACATGACAGGAGTGTGTTGCTTTGGATCGTCTGTTGGGTGTTTGCGTTTCCTTCTGTGCTTGTAGGTTAGCCATGACGGTAGTCCAGACACATGCGATCTGCCCGTGTGTGTGTGTGTGTGTGTGTGTGTGTGAGAGAGAGAGAGAGAGAGAGGTCTTGGCTTGTAGGATTTGGACCTCTCAGCCTAGAAACAGCCGGCCCAGTTTGGACTCAGACCTGGTGTTAATGTCCTTTTTTTTCTCCAATACAAATCTGTTGTGTAGCAACCCCCAGATTCTCCTTTACCCACAAACCGCATGTGTTTTTAAACGCACAGAAACACACATGACAGGCACACATAGAGAGAGACGTATTGCTTATTCAGGTGTTCATGCACAACTACACTAGATTAAATCAGATCCTCACAGACATTCAGAGATGGATGAGTGGATCATTTCTTTCTTTTCGGGGGTGCAAAGATCAATTACAGTACATGCATATCTTTACCGTCAGTATTACTATAGGTTTAGGTTAAAGTGAATTTACTTCCTTAAACATGCATTGCAATTCATTCTCTTGATATTTTTAGAGATTTTTCACCAAATTAAAATTCAGTCATCATTTAATTTGGACCCCATTGACTTTCATCATATGGAGAGAAAAAGACATTTCAAAATGTCATACAGGATTAGAACGACGCAAGGGTAAATGATGACCGAATTTACATTTTTGGTTGAAATATCCCATTAATTCATTTTTCTGGTCATATTGTGATTGATGCATTGGTGCATGTTTTCTTTATAATTTCATTTAAAAGCAACATCAAGTCATGCACAATATGCAAATTATGATTGACAACGTTTAGTTTCAGTCTGAAAAAGTGTCCCGTTATGTCATTAAATGTGTTTGTGAAACATGCAATTCATAGAAGTTAAATGTGTGAAACAGGAAATCCATATATTGAGGCATATTATCAATGCAATCCAAATATTGAGGATTATTACCAATGCAATCCAAATATTGAGGATTATTACCAATGCAATCCTTATATTGAGGAATATTATCAATGCAATCCAAATATTGAGGATTATTATCAATGCAATCCAAATATTGAGGATTATTACCAATGCAATCCATATATTGAGGATTATTACCAATGCAATCCATATATTGAGGAATATTATCAATGCAATCTAAATATTGAGGATTATTACCAATGTAATCTATATATTGAGGAATATTACCAATGCAATCCATATATTGAGGATTATTACCAATGTAATCTAAATATTGAGGAATATTATCAATGCAATCCAAATATTTTGGGTTATTATCAATGCAATCTATATATTGAGGAATATCATTGCAATATTATCAATGCAATCCCAATATTTTGGTTTATTATCAATGCAATCCAAATATTGAGGATTATTATCAATGCAAATCGTATATTAAAGATCATCGATCTATCATCGATCTAAAGATTATCGATCTATATTATCCAAATATTGATTATTAAGACAGTTTAGAGTTGAAAAATGTCAGATAAGGAGATGAATCAACGACTTTTTTAATTTGCACAAAGCACTCTTTATTCTGTAGTGTTGTTAAAGGAGCCAAAGCGAAAGTTTATTAATGCTTCTTGTGTGGGTGTGTTTGGGTACTTGAGAAAAGCCTTTGTGATCGTGAGGGCTGGCGGCTGGGACGGGCCCTCCTGGCAAAGCTCATGGCGTCACGTCAGCCCTGATGCGTGTGTGTTTGTGTCTGTGTGTGTGTGTGATGAATAAGAACGGCTCCTGAGCTCGAGTCTTATGCAGAAGCATCAATCAGCTCAGAATCACACCTTCACCCTCCACCCGCGCGGGGGGGAGTCCTACATGAGGTCACCGAGCCTCTAAACCTGAGAGTGGGAGGTGTTGAGACGACCAGGGAAAGAGAAAGAAAGACAGACAGAGAGAGAGAGAGAGAAAGAGAGCGCGCGACATTTGTGGTGGGCTGCATTGAACACCACAAATCTGTGCTTTCATTTTCACTCTGCCTGTTCATGCTCACCCCTCACATCTGATGCTCATACTCATTTACACAATAGCACACACACACAGTTACAGGAATTATTTGTTTCTCTAAATACCCGGCTATGTGTAAGCGTGGCCTTATTATAGCTTGTCAAATTAGACCCTTTTTGGGTGTGAGCAAAAACGCACCGTTTTTATCTGTGTCGCTTTAAATGCAAATGAGCTGGAGCTCCGCCCCCGTTCGCCTTTACACAAGCTTCAGAGATTCCGGCAATAACAAAACAGGCCAATCTCACTGATCCAGAATCAGGAATAACCAGCAGCGAGTGCAGTCTTACTTGTAGACGCTTCTGAAGGGTTAGTGGATATGTGTAGGCTATGTACTGTAGTTGTTGTGGAGTTCCATTGATTTAGCTCATCGACTTGCATGAACTGTCATGTTGAACTCTTCTACAAGTGTCCACAGTTCCTGAGGTGTTTATAAGACAGCGGTGATGTGTTCTGGTCAATAGTGCTCAATGTCGTCTGTGCTCGACCACAGAACAGTTTCAGGCTTTGCTGGATCTTCTCCAGTGCTCTGTTGGCGCTCGCAGAACCGAATGTCGGCTGGTGTGTGTAAACGTGCAGATTAGGGGCCGCTAATATAATAAATTTGCAGATTAGGGGCCGCTAATATTATAAACGTGCAGATTAGGGGCCGCTAATATAATAAATTTGCAGATTAGGGGCCGCTAATATTATAAACGTGCAGATTAGGGGCCCGGTAATATTATAAATTTGCAGATTAGGGGCCGCTAATATAATAAATTTGCAGATTAGGGGCCGCTAATATTATAAACGTGCAGATTAGGGGCCGGTAATATTATAAATTTGCAGATTAGGGGCCGCTAATATTATAAACGTGCAGATTAGGGGCCGGTAATATTATAAATTTGCAGATTAGGGGCCGATAATATAATAAACGTGCAGATTAAGGGCCGGTAATATAATAAACGTGCAGATTAAGGGCCGCTAATATTATAAACGTGCAGATTAGGGGCCGGTAATATAATAAATGTGCAGATTAGGGGCCGCTAATATTATAAACGTGCAGATTAGGGGCCGGTAATATTATAAATTTGCAGATTAGGGGCCGATAATATAATAAACGTGCAGATTAAGGACCGCTAATATTATAAACGTGCAGATTAGAGGTCGCTAATATTATGAACGTGCAGATTAAGGGCCGCTAATATAATAAACGTGCAGATTAAGGGCCGCTAATATTATAAACGTGCAGATTAGAGGTCGCTAATATTATAAACGTGCAGATTAAGGGCCGCTAATATTATAAACGTGCAGATTAAGGGCCGCTAATATTATAAACGTGCAGATTAAGGGCCACTAATATTATAAACGTGCAGATTAGAGGTCGCTAATATTATGAACGTGCAGATTAAGGGCCGCTAATATAATAAACGTGCAGATTAAGGGCCAGTAATATAATAAACATGCAGATTAAGGGCCGCTAATATTATAAACGTGCAGATTAAGGGCCGCTAATATTATAAACGTGCAGATTAAGGGCCGCTAATATTATAAACGTGCAGATTAGAGGTCGCTAATATTATAAACGTGCAGATTAAGGGCCGCTAATATTATAAACGTGCAGATTAAGGGCCGCTAATATTATAAACGAGCAGATTAAGGGCCGCTAATATTATAAACGTTCAGATTAAGGGCCGCTAATATTATAAATGTGCAGATTAAGGGCCGCTAATATTATAAACGTGCAGATTAAGGGCCGCTAATATTATAAATGTGCAGATTAAGGGCCGCTAATATTATAAACGGGCAGATTAAGGGCCGCTAATATAATAAACGTGCAGATTAAGGGCCACTAATATTATAAACGTGCAGATTAAGGGCCAGTAATATAATAAACATGCAGATTAAGGGCCACTAATATTATAAGCGTTCAGATTAAGGGCCACTAATATTATAAACGTGCAGATTAAGGGCCAGTAATATAATAAACATGCAGATTAAGGGCCGCTAATATTATAAACGTGCAGATTAAGGGCCAGTAATATAATAAACATGCAGATTAAGGGCCACTAATATTATAAATGTGCAGATTAAGGGCCACTAATATTATAAATGTGCAGATTAAGGGCCGCTAATATTATAAACGTGCAGATTAAGGGCCGGTAATATTATAAGCGTGCAGATTAGAGTAAGCAGGCCCTGTGCATGTGTGTGTGTGTGTGTGTGTGTGTGTGTTGTTGAGCAGGTACCAGCATCTGTGGTTAGTTGACCTTTGTTCTGCAGTCATGTGTGCGGGTTGGTTCACCTGTGGTGAGTTCTGGTTAAATGATCTGATCTAGAGGTGTACCAGAACATTCAACCCACCTGCGGCTCAGCAGCGCTGTGACTCATACACACACACACACACACTCGCTGCCTCATCTCGTGTCACATGATGCCCTGAAGAGACCCGAGCCACATCTACACACACACACACACCAGAACTGAAGGACTCGCTTCCACCTCCTGAACTAACATGAACTATTTACAGTTATTCACCAAGGGTTAATAAACACTGTAAATATAATGTATTGTTGGTTTATGTTAAATAATACACTTTAATGTTAATAAATGAGATCTTATTGTAAATTGTAACTGGATGAATCATGAAAAAGTAAAGTGAGAGGAATATTTAGTGGAAATGGTTTGATTTGGGTATGAAGGTGAAAATCTTCATTCTGTGTTTCGTTCTCGTTATGACTCTGTTGGCACGCACAGTAATATCCTAAATCTGCTTCATAAGCAGAAGCCCAGAGTTTCCATTTCAATTTTAAATTTAAATTCATGTAAATCTGAGGTTTTTTAACCCCGCCCACTACAGAATTTCACTGGCCCGAAATGTTGCGTCCCGCTACTGATATGATTGTGTTTTCCGAGTGAACGTCAGTGTAAGTTAGGGTACAATCCGTGTGTTTTAGCTTTGAGCTCCGCTAAATGCTAGTAAACTTTGACAATTATATTTGTAGCATTTAACTCGTATTACAATTTAGTCTTTCTCTTCTAGAAAAAATGGACAATTCTGATTGATGACTCATCCTGCACTGCACGGATTTCTGTCCAATCAGATGCTCTCTAACGAGAACGACCCTCCCCCGACGCCACCTGCCGTCAACTAGCAATAGTAAGTAGCGATTCATGACTGTGTAAACCCTGTAAATGGAAAATATGGGCTATTGTTATTAAAAACAGAATTTCCTGGTTTAATAGGAAAAACTTAAAAAACACCAAAATAAAAAAGGTTTATTTATTTATGTTTTATTGATTTTACATTTTTTTATATTAATTTATTTTATTTATTTTTTTCATATTATATATTGTTTTATATATTTATATAATTTGTTTTATTATGTTTTGTTTATTTTAAATATTGATATTTTTTTTATTTTATGTTATTTTATTTCATCCATTCTCCAAACCACTTGTCCAATGCTGGAAACCAAAAATTAAATTAATTAATTTTTTAATTTAAAATTAAATTAAATTAATTAAATTAAATGAATTATTTTATTTTTTTAATTTTATGTAATTTGTTATTTTATGTAATTATCTTTAATTTATCTTTATTTTATCTTTTTATTAATTTAATTTATTTATTTATTTATTTTGTTGTTTATTTTAAATATTGAGATATTTTTTTTTATTTTATGTTATTTTATTTCATCCATTCTCCAAACCACATGTCCAATGCTGGAAACCATAAATTAAATTAAATTAAATTAAATTAAATTAAATTAAATTAAATTAAATTAAATTAAATTAAATTAAATTAAATTAAATTAAATTAAATTAAATTAAATTAAAATAAATTATTGTATTTTTAAATTTTATTTAATTTGTTATTTTATGTAATTTTATTTTATCTTTATTTTATCTATTTATTAATTTAATTTCATTTATTTATTTATTTATTTTATTGTTTTGTTTTGCTTTGGTTTCCTGTCTTCTTTTAATTTCATTTAATTTCATTTAATTTTTCCATTGTGAATATTTTCACATGTAATTTTGTGATGAATATTTTGCGTTCTCATCCACGCCACATGAAGCAAACTCTTGAGAAAAGAGTTGATTGAATATCTGGTGTGTTTTGTGACTCGTCCGTCCAGTGTGTTTGTGTTTGTGTTTGTATCCGCTGCATTACTGATTTCACCTTCATGTGGTAACCTGGCACAGCACACACACGCCGCGCTCACTCAACGATGACGGCCACACACACACACACACACACACACATGCTGGCATGCCTTCTCGGCCCTGTCGGTCACAGGAAGGGTAGCCACAGTCTCTCTGTGTGCGTTTATCCTCGGTCACTGGCCTCCCAACGTTCCCATCGAGGGGTCAAGCCTCGTGTCGTCGAGCGCACCCTTCGCTCGCGGGCCGAGACGCTCTGACCCACACACACACACACACACACACACGCGGCCGTGCCAGCACCTGGAGCCGGGCCCGCTGATGTCATGATGGCAGGCGCTGGTGGGCGAGTTCTTCTCGCATCCGGACTCCGGAGTTCCTTCGGCTCCTGCGATATCTTCCAGATTCATGACTTTAGATTAACTCTCAATTCAACACAATCAAAGCAAACGGTTCAGCCAATAGCAGCGTGTGTTTGTGGTCATGCTGGACATTACTTTATTGCAGTTTCTGACTCCTGTTTTTACCCTTTACTTGATTTTATAGATTAATTTATTTATTTTTGGCTTCATTATTTTATTTTTATAATATAAAAATCGTTACTTTTTATTTTGGATTGAGTGTACGTTATTTTATTATGTGAGATTGTTTACTTATGTTTTCTATGGTTTCTTTTTTAAATGTAACAAACAATAATAAACCATATTTATTAATAGTAATTTAAAGTGTAAACAAATTGATTTGATTTAACTTAATTTTTACTTATTTAACTTATACTCTTTCATTTATATTATTTTATTTATTCGCGTCTGTCCATCTAGTCATTTATTTATTTTATTTATTATTTGTATTTTTTATTTTTAGATGAATTACTATGAAATATGGAGTTAATTGTTTTTATTTAATTTTATTTTTGATTGATATTTTATTTATTTTGAAATAATAATTGAATAAATAAATACATTTGATTGAATATTGAATATTATAAAATTGAATATAAAAATAAATTTATCCATCCATCCATCTATTTTTTATCCATCCATCAATCCATTCATATATCCATCCAATTCATATATCCATCCATCCATCCATCCATTTATTTATCCATCCAATTAATCCATCCATCCATTTATCCATCCATTTATTTACCCATCCATCCATCCATCCATCCATCCATCCATCCATCCATCCATCCATCCATCCATCCAATTCATCCATCCATCCATTTATCCATCCATTTATTTATTTATCCATCCATCCATCCATCCATCCATCCATCCATCCATCAATCCATTCATATATCCATCCCATTCATATATCCATCCATCCATCCATCCATTTATTTATTTATTTATTTATTTATCCATCCATCCATCCATCCATCCATCCATCCATCCATCCATCCATCCATCCATCCATCCATCTATCCATCTATTTTTTATCCATCCATCCATCCATTTATTTATCCATCCAATTAATCCATCCATCCATCCATCCATTAATCCATTCATCTATCCAATGTTCCATCCATCCATCGGGTCGAGTTCCTCCTTGTGGAACCCTCCTCCCCCCGTGTTGATGGTTCGGTCCGGTCTCCTGTAAGGGATCAGCAGGGGCGAACCATCACATTTGGTGCCCAGCGTGGGGGCGGTCGTGGGCTGTGGCGCTCCAACTCTCCCATGGAGCTTTTCTTCTGTCTTTTCTCTACGATTTTGACTAACCTCATTTGCATCTGCTAATTAGATCCTGTTAGCATAATTCATGTGCATGACACCCTCTTGAAGCTAATGAATAGACACATCTCCAGAGTCCATAATGAGCTCTGATTCCTCATACGTACTTGAGAAAAAGTATTACAGAATCGTGTGTATGAGACGGTACCTACCAAAACTCTCAGAGAGAAAGTGCATCGTTAAAGTCTTGGTTTCGCAATAACCGTTTTACCAAATAGATTTACCTTACATTTATATTTTAGGATTTAGCTGATGCAACTTACAGTACATTTTATCAGTGTGTGTGTGTGTCAACCCTTGACTTTGGTGTTGCCAGATACAGGATAATATGTTAGTAAATGGATCTAAAATGTAGATTTGAGTGTAAATGATTATGAATTATGAGAGAGTGAGGCTTCAGATTAGCTCTGGATCTAATAGAAATAAGGAAGTTATTCAACCAGTAATATCATGTATTTATAGCAATACAGAATATTAATCAGTGTATTTTTTATATTTATTTTTTAATTAATTAATACATTTCATGTTTTATCTTTTGCTTGGATATTTATTTATTTAATTATTTATGATTTTTTTTTTTATTATATATATATATATATATGCTTTTTTATTAATTTATGTTTTATCCTTAGCTTGATCATTTGATTATTAATTTATTTATTAATTATTTTAGATATATGTATACTTTTTATTTATTTATGTTTTATCTTTTGATTGATTTAAAAAATATTTATGTATTTATGTTTTATTTTTTGATTGATTTTAGTTTATTTTATGTTTTATATTTTAGTTTAGCTTATTGATTTCTAAAGCAAATTTTAAAACACCAGATGTTGAAACCAAAGTGCAGCACAAGAAATATAAAATTTTTAATAAAAGTAAAAAAAAGTTTAATTAATTTTTAATTTTATTTTTTTAATTATTTTTTTGTTATTTTATGTCTTATCTTTTTAAATTTGTGTATTTACTTGTATTTCTTATTTATATAGTTATTTATTTAGTTTATGCTTTATTTTTGATTGATTTACAATTTTATATTTCTATTTGTTTGTTTAGTTAGTTATTTGTTTATTTATTATTATATGTTTTATATTTTTATTGATTTGTTTATTTATTTATTTAATTTATTTATTTGCTTTTATGTTTATCTTTTGATTAATTTTGTTGATACATTTTATGTTTTACCTTTTGATTTATGTATTTTTATTGGTTTCATTCATGCAGAATTGCTCTTGTGTTGTCCAGACGAGTCTTCGATGAGTGGACGCAGGACGGATCTGAGGATTTATGCATTGCTGTGGATCTGAAACAGGAATAAATACAGAAGGTAAAGTCGGTTTCAACAGATTTGATCAGTTCACTGCAATAACAGTTATTGTCTTTCTTTGTATTATCCAGCACAAACATCGAAACATTCTTAAATCAAGATAAAGCAAAGTGTTTTCTGAGAAATCTATCAAAATGAAGTGAATTTATGATTAAAACAAGAAAATATCTATCAATGGGCTCAGAAAAATAAATATATAAGTTTATCTCTCTGACCTCATTGCAGATTTTGTTGTTTTATATCTTATGTCACTTTACTTTCATCTTGATTTAAGAATGTTTAGATGTTGTACTGAAAAATACTGCATAATTTGATGATTTGCTAAATAAGAGTTGTGTGTTTGTGCGGTGTGTAAACAGTGATTTACCGTGGTAAAGTGTCTAGGTTGTGTTTAGTGTTTGTGTCTTCAGTCTTTGCCCATCAGTGTGTCATTATGGAGTGTATTTGCCCACATTTCTACCACTATGAGTTTGTGCGAGTACAGAGTGTGTGTGGTGTGGGACCTCTCGGGCCCTCAGTAGGGGGCATTGAGTCATATGACAGGGCCGGGGGCCACAGGATGTGACATCAGCGCGTCTGGGAGCCCGTCTGCTCACGCCAGGCGCTTGATCTTTACCATTTGGCCGATCAGAGCGGGTGACGGACAGAATGAGTGACAGCACTCAATCACACACACACACACACACACACACACACACACTGTATGAGTAGAGCTCATTATCACCTCCTGATCTGTCTGCTGTTTCACCACACACACACACACACACATGCACACACACACACACATGCACAAATATTTAAATATTATATAGAACATATGTTGTCATTGTCATTTTAAGTGGATTAGTTTGAATGAACACTTTGAGCTGATTCGCTGAAATGAAGCGCGCTGACCAACTCTACAGCAGTTTCTCCTGAACTTTAAAAGAAAAGATCCATAAAAATATGTTGGATCTATAAAAAGGATCTATAAAACACTTTCATACATTCGACACAGGAGACGAAAACTAATTATCAAACGGTTCTAAAGTGCCTTTAAATATCCCAAAGATGTTCATCAATTTAATTTTACATCACCAGCAAAATCACTGTGAATATCTGCTGTGTGAATATCAGACATGTTCTCCAGCTCTAGAGTTATTTAGCCTTCAATTTAAGTTGAAATGATTTTTGTATGTCATGGAAACAAATTACTTGCTTGAATTTACAGGGAAAGATTTTGAAGAAACCTTTGTGGTGATATTCTATTCTATTCTATTCTATTCTATTCTATTCTATTCTATTCTATTCTATTCTATTTTACTCTTCTTTATTCTATTCTATTCTATTCCATTCTTGATTCTATTCTATTCTACTCTTCTTTATTCTATGCTCTTCTCTTCTACTGTATTCTACTCTGCCTTATTCTTCTCTCTTCTATTATATTCTATTCTACCGTACACTGTCCTCTACTCAATACTGTACTCTACACTATTCTCTACTCTGTAATCTACTGTACTTTACTCTCTACTCTGCACTGTACTCTACTCTGCACTCTACTGTACATTACTCAACTCTACACTCTACTCTAGACTGTACTCTACACTCTGCTTTAACTGTACTCTAGTCTACACTCAACTCTACTCTACTCTGTACTCTACTGTACACTACTCAACTCTAATCTACACTCTACTTTAGACTGTACTCTACACTCTGCTTTAAACTGTTCTCTACTTTACACTCAACTCTACTATACTCTGTACTCTACACTGTTCTCAACTCTACATTCAAATCTACACTGTACTCTACACTGTACTCTACTGTACATTACTCAACTCTACACTCTACTCTAGACTGTACTCTACACTGCTGTTCTCTACTCTACACTGTACTCTACTCTGTACTCTACTCTACACTGTATTCTACTCTACTCTACACTCTACACTGTACTCTACACTGTTCTCTACTCTACACTGTACGCTACTCTGTACTCTACTCTACACTGTATTCTACTCTACTCTACACTGTACTCTACACTGTACTCAAATCTACACTGTATCTACACTGTTCTATACTCTACACTATATAATACACTGTACTCTACTCTACACTCAACTCTACTCTACTCTGTACTCTACTCTACACTACTCAACTCTACTCTACACTCTACTCTAGACTGTACTCTACACTCTGCTTTAAATTGTACTCTACACTACACTCAACTCTACTCTACTCTGTACTCTACTCAACCCTACTCTACACTGTACGCTACACTGTACTCTACTCTACACTGTATTCTACTCTACTCTACACTCTACACTGTACTCTACACTGTACTCAAATCTACACTGTATCTACACTGTTCTATATAATACACTGTACTCTACACTCTACTCTGTACTCTACTCTACACTACTCAACTCTACTCTACACTCTACTCTAGACTGTACTCTACACTCTGCTTTAAATTGTACTCTACACTACACTCAACTCTACTCTACTCTGTACTCTACTCAACCCTACTCTACACTCTACTCTACACTGTACGCTACACTGTACTCTACTCTACACTGTATTCTACTCTACTCTACACTCTACTTTACACTGTACTCTACACTCTACTCTACTCTACACTGTTCTCTACTCTACACTCAAATCTACACTGTACTCTACACTGTTCTGTACTGTCTCTACCCTACACTGTACTCTATTCTACTCTGCTCTACACTGCACTCTACACTGTACTCTACACTGTACTCTACTCTACTCTGCTCTACACTGCACTCTACACTCTGTACTCTACACTGTACTCTACTCTGCTCTACACTGCACTCTACACTGTACTCTACACTGTACTCTACTCTACTCTGCTCTACTGTACTCTACACTGTACTCTACTCTGCTCTATACTCTACTCTACTCGGACTGCCCCCGTGATGTCACCGAGGAGGGTGATGATGATGTCACAGTAGCACTGGACAGATGGATTGAGAGTAGTTCTTTTGAAATTCAGTAGAGTAACTGGGCTAAATATAACACACAGCTCTAGCTGAACCAGTTGTAGTGTGTGTGAGAACAGCAGTCAAGAGGTGACCACAAACCCTCCATCAGACACCATCACCAGCGAGAGGAATCCCCCAGCATGCACTCCTCCTCCTCCTCCTCCTCTTCCTCACTCAGATGAGCTGTTATGAGGATGCGAGCCTCGTCTAGGTGTTAAACCACAGCTTGCTCTCTCTCTCTCTCTCTCTCTATCTGTCAATCATTTCATCTATAAATATTTCATCTCTCGCTCTTCTTTACAGCGCCGCTCAGGTCAGTGATGTCTCAGAATGAGGAATAAAGGTGATTTACGTGGCTTTGAGCGCGCCGTGATTGTTGGTGTCAGACGGGTTCATCTCTAGGGTTCACAGAGAATGATCTGAACTTGAGGAAATATCCAGTGAGTGAAATCTCTTGTTGATGCCAGAGGTCAGAGGTCACAGGTTCATCTGATAGAAAGGCAACCTAACTCAAATGAAGCATTAATCATCGTAAAACCATCTCATGAGCTCTATATTATGTTTTGAACATTATTTTCTGAAGTGATCGCTCCCCGTACCTCTTCCCAGCAGTCCTTGCTTCTTGTGATTGCTAGCGTGAGTGACAGTATCACTGGAGTGTGTAATGAAGAGAGGAACGCAGATCTCGGCGTGTGTGTCTCGATGTCACCTCTCATCTGCCGTTATCCGCTTCTCAAGCGTGAGCCTCTTCCTGCAACTCACTTTCCCTACTGTCAGCTGTCAATCATCCCACAAGCCCCTCCCTCGCGCAGGCCCAGGGGCTAGCGGGAACATGCTAGCATTGTAGAGCCTAATGGAGTCTGATGGGTCTCATGGTGTTCGGTTTAAGCCTCGGCCAGTGGGGAGGTTGGCGTTTCGTGGATTCTGACAGGAATCATGGGTCTGGCTTAGCGTTAGCTTAATTAACTCAACCGCGGCGGAGACTTTAAAGCTGTTTTTGGAGGGTTGTGTGTGAGGTACGGTAATGCCTCATGATGGAGGAGGGATTTTTGCGACTGGAGGCGTCTGAATTCATCCATTGCACGACTTAAAGGGATACTTCACCCAAAAATAATAAAAAAACAATGTCATTAATTACTCGTCCTCATGTCGTTCGGAACACAAATTAAGATATTTTGGATTAAATCCGAAAGGTTTCTGACCCCTCCATGGGCAGCAACATCACTGCAACTTTCAAGGCCCAGAAAGTTAGTAAAGACATCTTTAAAATAGTCCATGTGACTCCAGTGGTTCAAACTTAATGTTATGAAGCGCAATAAAACCCCCAAATAACGACTTTATTCGACAGTTTCTTCTCTTCTGTGCTAGGTCTCCTACACTCTTGGCGTTGTAAACTCAACGCAGCACTTCCTGGTTCTACGTCAGAACGCCGGCTCACTAAGGCTATGTTTACACGGAAACGATTCTGAAGAGAAAACGCAAAAGTGACGTTGCGTCACCACTAGGGTTGGGTATCGAGAATTGAGTATCGATTGGAACCGGGACTAACTTTTCGTTTTTTCCGGAATCGTTCAAAAGTTCAAATTTCGATTCCTAGTTTCGATATTCACTGTCAAAGAAGAAACCGCTGAACAACACCAACGAAGAAGCGTCTACCGGAAGTGTTGGCATAACCGCGCGAGTCGAACTTGAGTAGCTTACGTCGGCGGTCCAAAGTGTGGCTTCACTTTTCTAAAAATAACAAAATCTCGGGAAAATGCAAAATTTGTGACTGAAGGAGTATTTCCTTCAGAAAGACCGTTGGTTAGCGAGGTTAGCTAAACTTTTTTGACCCCGCCTCTTAAAAGAATCGGAATCGAGAATCGTTAGGAACCGGAATCGAAACAAGGAATCGGAATCGGAATCAGAATCGTTCAAATTCAAACGATACCCAACCCTAATCACCACTATTTATTCTGCGTTTAGACGAGCGTTTTGTGTGGGAAATCCGCGTGCAAATGGTGACGCAAACGTGTGTGAAATTCGATGTAGTATGCACTTCAGGCGGCTAGGAGTGTATACTACAACAACACGAAGTTCACGCGCCTGCGTACAACCTTCACAGTCAAGCAGACTTTTGCGTTTCTACCGTTTACACGGGAACGCGGCGGTGGAGCGTTTTTGAGATTCCCACTCTGGAGGGTGGTTTCACTTTTTTGCGTTTTTAAAGGGTTAGTTGACCCAAAAATGTAAATTCTGTCAGTATTTCCTCACCCTCATGTTGTTCAACCCCGTAAGACCTTCGTTCATCTTCAGAACACAAATTAAGATATTTAAGATATTAAGATCGCTCCTGCATACTAGTCCATAGGCTTCTTGAGGGAATGACTCTTGCTGGCCTCCAAAAGTCATTAAAGACATCGTTAAAAAAAGTTTGCTAGGACAAAAAGGCCGTTAATCGCGCGATAAAAAAAATTAACGCCGTTAAAATGGGTTTGCGTTAACGCCGTTAATAACGCGTTAAACTGACAGCCCTAGTTGTTATATTTGTTAAGTATTCTCGTCGCTTCATAACATTAAGGTCAAACCGCTGAAATCATATTTAATCACTATTTTAAACGATGTCTTTACTACCTTTCTGGGCCTTGAAAGTTGCAGTGATGTTGTTGTCTATGGTCTCGGACTTCATCAAAAATATCATCATTTGTGTTTTGAAGATGAACAGCTCTTACGGGTTTGAAACGACATGATTCATTGAGAGTAATTAATGAAATAAATTTCATTTTTGCACGAACAAACCCTTTAAATCATGCCTTAAAGCTGAAGTGCGAGAGATGGAGTGTGTTCTTTGAGTATTTTACGCTCACAGGCGCGTCCCAGTCGACGGATGCGCTTGTTTTTTTTAACGTGATTCCTCTGTTTACTTCACACTTACTGCTTGTTTTTCCGAACACTGAAAACCCGGGTTAAGTGTGTTTGTGGCCAGTGCCACTCTCTCTGAGGTCTCTCGGTGTAGTCGAAAAGGTTTCCGCGTAATGATAGGGATTAACATTGGTGTGTGTGTGTGTGTGTTCGCGCGGAGTATCTCGTCCTGAGATCCACGGGCTCATTAACACTTTCCAGCCCTTTCTTCTATGTGTGAAACAGGCCTATTGTTAATCGAACAGAGAAAAGAGGGAGAATTATAACAAGCGCTTAATATAATCTCACTTAGCGGCTCCGAGGAACGTCCTACAACGCTGACGTTACCGGTCAGTGGTCATTGTTAATTGCGTGTGAATCGGTGAGGGTTCAGAAAGAAAAAAGAGAAGCCCATCACTGACTTTGCACTTGCAGAAATGTCTAAATTTAGGGCCCTGCCACGCGCAACGTTTTTGGACCCCCACTGGGGCCACATCGGGCCCACATCGCCTCACCAACAAACGAATGGTGGGCGACAGAAAGAGACAAGAGGGAAGCGTGCCTCAGTGACAGCTTGCTTTACCGAAGTGAACAATGGAAGTATTGTTCGGTAGGGGATCTGGCATGACACCTTCCTTGCGCTTTGCAGCATCTCGAGAGATCAACTTAGAAAATAGATTTCACTACGTGTGTGTGTGTGTGTGTGTGTGTGTGTGTGTGTGTGTAAAACATGCATATGGATGTGCCTGCGAAACTCTGTCATTTTAAAGACAATTATTTTCAGTTATTCAACTTGGACTCTAAAAAAATGCTGGGTTGTTTTAACTCAATTTTGGGTAAAATATGGACAAACCCAACTATTGGGTTAAAATTAGCATTTAAAACTGTAACCCAATGGCTGGGTTTGTCCATATTTTACCCAAAATTGGGTTAAAACAACCCAGCATTTTTTAGAGTGGTCACAATTCAGAAAACACAAATAAGAGTAACTAAATCAAACACACGTTTCAACAATTTAGCTCCTAAAGATAAAGTTTTTGTGTGTGTGTGGATATTAGAGCTAGTGTTAGAAATAATCTTTTTATATGTGTACAATAAGCACAATTTTTGTCATTGAATAGAGCTGACTAGAATTGAATCTTGTCGTTTTAACTAGTCTTCTTGTTTGGTTTGACTAAATTGCTGGGTTGTTTTAGACCAACTTTGGGTCAAATATGGACTAACCCAGCCATTGGGTTACATTTTTATTATTATATTTTTAACTCAACGTTTGGTTTTGCCCATATTTGACCCAAAGTTGGGTTAAAAGAAGTGTAGTATTGGAGTATTTGTATTAGGGTTGTGTATCGTTTGAATTTGAACGATTCTGATTCCGATTCCGATTCCTTGTTTCGATTCCGGTTCCTAACGATTCTCGATTCCGATTCTTTTAAGAGGCAGGGTCAAAAAAGTTTAGCTGACCTTGCTAACCAACGGTCTTTCTGAAGGAAATACTCCTTCTGTCACAAATTTTGCATTTTGCCGAGATTTCGTTATTTATAGAAAAGTGAAGCCACACTTTGGACCGTCGACGTAAGCTACTCATGTTCGACTCGCGCGGTTATGCCAACACTTCCGGTAGACGCTTCTTCATTGGTGTTGTTCAGCGGTTTCTTCTTCTGGTCGGCGGACTGTGAATATCGAAACTAGGAATCGAAATTTTAACTTTTGAACGATTCCGGGAAAAACGAAAAGTTAGTCCCGGTTCCAATCGATACTCGATTCTCGATACCCAACCCTAATTTGTATTATAGTGACGTATGCTCATATGAGACTCATTTTGTTGTGTTTGTGCAGTCAAATTAAGTATAAAGATCTCAGATTGTCTTATGGATATTACACTCTAAAAAATGCTGGGTTGTTTTAACCAAACTTTGGGTCAAATATGGACTAACCCAGCCATTGGGTTAAATTTTTATTATTATATTTTAACCCAACGTCTGGGTTTGTCCATATTTGACCCAAAGTTGGGTTAAAACAACCCAGCAATTTTTAGAGTGTAGATTAGATTCTAGTTTATTGTCATTACACATGTGTATACATGACAGAAATACACATCACAGCATGTGTGTGTATTTATATATATATAAAATAATAATACACAGTGCACCCACATATATTATGTCAACACAGACTTTTATTTTGGATGTGATTAATCATGATTGATCATTTGACATCCCTAATAGCTTAATAATTAATATCAAATTTAAATGACTATTTAATGAATTAGAAATAAAAACAAAATCAAATATAAAACAAATCTTTAAAATAAACATACTTATACTTTAGATGGAAATCAAATCAAAATAAAAGTCCCGCTTCGAACACGTCGGCCAATCAGAAAAACGTATCAATATTAAAAATACTGAATATTTAAATCAATTCACATTTATTTGAGTCTGTTATCAGAGGAACGCATTTCAGAAATGTACACATGCAAATCACAGTTGGCTAAAAATGTATTAATTTAAAATAATTAATAATTATTTAATTATTAATAAGGCAGTAATAATAATTAAGGCAGAAACAATTAACTCATTAAAGTAATGAACACTTGTCTGTTAACAAATGATTATGACGTATAGAAAATGTTGAATGGGTGTATGTTGATTCAGAGTTATCCGCCAGTTTAACACACCACTAACTCGCTCAACCAGGCCCCGCCCCTTTATTCTGCGCATGAATTATTATAATGAGGAATATTGTGACGTGTTCCCGGAAGAAACTCAAAACTAACGGAGGCGTTTCAGGATCTGCAAACCCCATAATCGCTCCTCTTTACGGACGTTTCGATGTTTGTATTGGAAAACGAGACAAAAATACAAAGTAAGAATCATTTTTTGCAGTGCAAGCATTCACACGCTGCGACTCCTGATGTCATTGCATCATCTCTCTCTCTGTGTGTGTGCTTTGGGCAGATGCTTAACCCCCCTCCCACACACACACACACACACACACACACACACACACACACACACACACACACACACAACTCTTTCTGCGTGTTAGTCTTTGTGTGTCTTAATTGAGACGGCCACTCTGTTTAAAGAGCTCTTTAATACGCATTGAAACAGGGCAAGCGCTGGAGGTTAAAGAGGTCTTAATACAGACACTTAATCCGTTCATTACACTGGATCTGAGGCTGGTCCGGGGGCCCGAGAGCGGGGCCATTAATTAGCATGGCCTCCGGGCCCCTGCGGTGAACATGAGGAGATGCTGGAGGTTAAAGTGAGGCTGGGATCCTCAGAGACCATTGAGTCTGTTCACAGCCGCCTCTCCATTCAGCGTTTGTTGTGCTTTCTGTTTGCGTTTCTGCTCCATTAGTTCTCTGAGGGAGAACCGGGCCGGACAGAACCACTGGAGGTGGAAGATTAATGAAGGCCCGATTGAGGCCGTTCGCTGCGTTTTAAAGGGGATTGTGGGATAATTGATGTGGTGGGTGTTATTGATGAGGTTGTTTTAACCGCTAAGCTTCGTCTTCAGATGTTCGAGTCACTGCGTGGAAATCTCCTGAACTGGTAGTATAGAGCTAAATGCATCAAAATGTTAAATTGAGAGATTATTACGTTGCATACACACAATCTAGTATTTTACTTGATTGATTGATTGATTTATTATAATAAATGTTATCATAGACTTCTCTTCAGACCCAAACAATGACAGAAACTATTTATTTTGTGTTATTTTATTGTATATACAGTCATTTTTTGTGGACATTTTGACATTTGGGACGTTTATTTATTTAGGAGAATTATAAACAATATATCATAGACTTCCATTGTTTGGATGTACACTGTATGCAAATATTTTCATGATTTGTAATCACAACATTTTTTTCTTTGTCAAATCAACTTAAATAATTTATGTCGTTCAGAGAACATAATATTTTGAGTTCCTGGAGATTAAATCAATCTCCTTCATTGTATTAACTCAATTTGAACTTAAAATTTTAAGGCAACCAGGTTACTTATTTTTTAAGTTTAACCAACATTTTTTTACAGTGATAAAGTTAAGTTAAAATATGTATTTATTTATTATCATAGGCTTAAATTTGTATGTTAAGTTCCCCTAACTATAACCCACCCCTTTAATCTATTTATTTGATTTTATTCTTTAATATATAAACAGTAAAAAAAAATATTTTCATGATTTGTAATCACAACATTTTTTCTTTTGTCAAATCAACTTAAATAATTTATGTCGTTCAGAGAGCATAATATTTTGAGTTTCTGGAGATTAAATCAATCTCCTTCATTGTATTAACTCAATTTTTCCATTTTAACAAACTTAAAATTTTATTTTTATTTTTTAAGTTAAACCAACAACATTTTTTACAATGATAAAGTTAAGTTAAAATGTGTATTTATTTATTTATTACCATAGGCTTAAATTGGTATGTTAAGTTCCCCTAACTACTGTATAACCCACCCCTTTAATCTATTTATTTGATTTTATTCTTTAATATAAAATATTTTCATGATTTGTAATCACAACATGATTTCTCTTTTGTCAAATCAACTTAAATAATTTATGAAGTTCAGAGAACATAATATTTTGAGTTTCTGATGATTAAATCAATCTCCTTCATTGTATTAACTCAATTTTTCAATTTCAATCAACTTAAATTTTTAAGGCAACCAGGTTACTTAAATTTTTAAGTTAAACCAACAATATTTTTTTACAATGATAAAGTTAAGTTAAAATATGTATTTATTTATTATAGATCATAGGCTTATTTATCATAGGCTTAAATTTGTATGTTAAGTTCCCCTAACTATAACCCACCCCTTTAATCTATTTATTTGATTTTATTCTTTACACAGTAAAAAAAAAATATTTTCATGATTTGTAATCACAACATGATTTTTCTTTTGTCGAATCAACTAGTCCAGAGAACATAATATTTTGAGTTTCTGATGATTAAATCAATCTCCTTCATTGTATGAACTCAACTTTTCCCATTTCAATGAACTTAAAATTTTAAGGCAACCAGGTTACTTAATTTTTTAAGTTAAACCAACAATATTTTTTTACAGAAAACCCTTTATTTGATCATTTTGACCTTTATGAACATTATAAAGTAAATATTCTGTTTGTGAGATGTAGTGCACACACACACACACACACACACACTGCAGTTGTTTTGTTCTGAAGAGGTTGTGCAAACGTTCTCAGGACGTTCATCAGTCGATCTCTCTCATGTTGGTGTGTTTCTGCTCTCTCTCTCTCTCCCCCTCCCCCTCTCAGATCACTCCTCTCACTTTCTCTCACTGTATATTTTAGCACTTTCTCTTAAGACTCGACTCGCTTTAACAAACACGGCCAAAAACCCAGACGACTCGCACAGATCTCTCTCTCTCTCTCTGTCGTTCAGAGCAGGCGGGTTGGAAGACACTCTCTTATCAGAGGAATTTCGCACTGTATTTTTAATATGTATCTTTTAACACCTGTAAATGTCGTGTGTGATATTCCGGGTAACTAGAGTGTGTGTGTGTGTGTGTGTGTGTGTGTGCATGGTAATGAATTCTCAAAGGGGGAAGTCTGTGTATGCATAAATGCATCATGGAAATGGAGCCACGCTCTATACGTGTCATGTGAGAGCGAGTTTTGTGAGCCGGAGACATGTTTAGACAGTCTCGTTAGTCTTATTAATTAACTTTCTATTGAGGGATCGAGCCTGAGCCGCACAAAACTCACACCGAGGACGTGCAACTACGTCTGTGACATCTCGAAGCGCTTCTGTTCGTGATGCGCCGACGGTGTTTTAGCACACGGGTCATTCTGAGGAAGGCTGAAACATCTGTGTGTGTTTACATCTGATCAGCTCATGCCTTCCCTGAGAATCGAACCCAGGACACGGGCGTTGCAAGCGTCTGAGCCGCAGGAACACTGTCACATCGCAAACTGGCACTGCCATCTTTATTATTTCTAACCCGACTTATTAATATAACTCACACATTATAATTGTAATTCAGTCCATTCAACCCGTGTAGGTTCAACACACTCTAAAAAATGCTGGGTTGTTTTAACCCAATTTTGGGTCAAATATGGACAAACCCAGCCATTGGGTTACAGTTTTATTAGGGCTGTCAAACGATTGATCGCGATTAATCGCATCTAAAATAAAAGTTTGTGTTTACATAATATATGTGGGTGCACTGTGTATAATTATTTTGTATATATATATATATAAATACACACACATGCTTGTATATATTTAAGAAATATTTTCATGAATATACTGTATATATGTAAATATTTTTTTTCTTAAATATACATGCATGTGTGTGTATTTACATATATAAACAATATAATTATACACAGTGCACACACATATATTATGTAAACACAAACTTTTATTTTGGATGCGATTAATCGTTTTGACAGCCCTAATTTTTATATTACATTTTTAACCCAATGTTTGAGTTTGTCCATGTTTGACCCAAAATTGGGTTAAAACAATCCAGCATTTTTTTAGAGTGCCTGTTTTAAGCGTCCGTGTTTAAAGTTGAAGTGTCAGTACACCATAAAAATACAGATTTGATAAATAAATAACAAAAAATGTTTCCTAAAATATCCGTTTTTGGTACTTTCCTGTTATCCGGACCCCACCTCATACCATTTCGGAACTATAGTCATTCCTGATTGGTCTTAACCCACTGACGGGCAGGTTTAGGGGCGGGGTTAGGGGTAGGCCATCGTCCCTGATTTGAATATTAGTCCCTGAGTTTTTATTTTTGGATTTTTTTTTTCAATTAATTTACGATGCCGATTGAAATTTCACATGTTTGTGTGATGGTGTGCTGCAGAAAAGCGCATCTCGTGTGTTTGTGGGCGCAGACAGTCACACACACACACACACACACAGCTCTCAGATGCTGTAAGAACACAGTAATTAAGGTTCCCCGTGATAACGAGTTCAACTCGTTACAGAAACACATCCAGTGTTAGAACGCTGCCCCAATCAGCCCAATTATTCCCCGAGAGCCAGTTCATCTGCAGCGCACACACACACTTAAGGATGCGCACATACACAGGCATGCACACACACACACACACACACACATATACTCATGCACAAACACACACACACACATTTCATTGGGACTCTCCATAGACACAATGGTTTTTATACTGTACAAACTGTGTATTCTGTCCACTTACACTGACCCTACCCATCACACACACACACACACACACACACTCTAACCCGACCCCTAAACCTAAACTTTCTGCTTTTTTAAATGAACATTACTTTGGTTTATAAGTTGTTTTCTTCATTTCTTCACCAAAAATGTCCCCACAAGGACATGCTTTTCGGATATTGCCATCTTTGTGGGGACATGTTCCGGCCACACACACACACACACACACACACACACTAATATTCAGGATCACTAATGTGTGTTTGAGCTGTGAGGTGTGATCTTCCTTTGTTCAGGTCCACATGCCCAGACAGATTCCTCTCCATTGATCAGAGTGTGTGTGGATCAATCGGAGCGATCGATGTGTGATGTGAGTGTGTGTGTGAGATTTTCACCTCCGCATGTTTGAACAGAGATGCGGCTTGTTACCGCGACGACCGTCTCTCTCACCTCTCCATCCATCCATCGGTCGGTCCGGGCTTTTTTCCTCACACACTCTCAGACGGATGTGTTAATAGATACCATGTCTTATTTTCTCACTTCAGTGGGATGCACTGGAGGAGTGTGTGTGTGTGTGTGTGTGTGTGTGTGTGTGGGGTCAGATGTGGGTCAGGGGGCACAAGTTCATGTTTGGGGGGTGGGGACGTCTCTCGGGGTGTGTGTGTGCACTCATGGACCTCGGGGGGGCGTTTAGCTGTGATTGGCTGATGCCACGAGCGCTTCTTTCTGCTCTTTAACTCCAGATGAGCCGGCAGATCCGCGGCGCATCACACACACACACACACACACACACGAAAACTTTTCAGATGTTCACTTCAGGAAACACAGGCATTCTGTTCGATGTCACCTATGCAGAAGTACGATTTTATTTTTATTTACTTATATTTATTTATTAAAATATATTATTATTATTATTTGTTTTGTTTATTTGTTTTGTTTTATTTTGATGTATTCAGTTCTCTTTGGCAAACAGTATTTTTTATTGTTATTATTTTTTTAGTATTATTATTATTATTTATTATTTTTTTAAATATATTAATTTATTTTGATTACTGTATTTGTTTTATTAATAATTTATTTATTTATATTATTAAATAAATATTAATAATATAATATTTTAAATGGTATGATTTCTTTGTTTTATTAATTTATTTTTCTATTTATTTGTTTGTTTGTTTAAATTATTAAAATAAATTATTAGTTTGTTTTGTATTTTTATGTATGCGTGTATGCATGCATTTATTTATTTACTTTTTAAAATTTATTTAACGTAATTTACTTTATTTGGCCCTTTTGGAACATACAGTAAATAATGTATATAATACTGTACTTAAGTCCTATTTAATTTAATTCAATTTAATTAATTTATTTTAATTTAATTTATTTTTTTAAAATTTATTTTAATTTAATCTATTTTTTATTTTATTTTATTTTAATGTATTTTTATTTAATTTATTTTTATTTTTAAATTTATTTTAATTTAATCTATTTTTATTTTATTTTATTTTAATTTATTTTTATTTAATTTTATTTTAATTTATTTTAATTTAATCTATTTTTTATTTTATTTTATTTTATTTTATTTTATTTTATTTTATTTTATTTTATTTTATTTTATTTTATTTTATTTTATTTTATTTTATCTCTACAGTGCTCTATCCAGAGCCAGCAGTAGATTTACAGCTGGATAGAAATATAGTCAATATTTAGTGTGTGTGTGTGTGTATGTAAATGTGTGTTTAATTTAATTTAATTTAATTAATTTATTTAAATTTATTTTTATTAAATTTTATATTTTTATTTATTTTAATGTAATCTATTTTTTATTGTATTCTATTTTATTTATTTATTTATTTAATTATTATTATTATTATTATTATTTTTCCCATCTGTGCAGTGCTGTACCCAGAGCCAGCAGTAGATTTACAGCTGGATAGAGATATAGTCAATATTTAGTGTGTGTGTGTGTGTATGTAAATGTGTGTTTAATTTAATTTAATTTAATTAATTTATTTAAATTTATTTTTATTAAATTTTATATTTTTATTTATTTTAATGTAATCTATTTTTTATTGTATTCTATTTTATTTATTTATTTATTTAATTATTATTATTATTATTATTATTTTTCCCATCTGTGCAGTGCTGTACCCAGAGCCAGCAGTAGATTTACAGCTGGATAGAGATATAGTCAATATTTAGTGTGTGTGTATGTAAATGTGTGTTTAGCTGTGAAAACAGTTTGAGTCGCACCGCAGACCACCGCAGCCGATCAGATTTGGCTGTTTCTCATCTCTCCGTCTCACACACACAGGTGAGTGTGATCACGATGAGCCTTCGAAGACCCTTCATGTGACAGCATCAGGACCGCAGCATCATCACTGCTGATCATGTGACTCGAGCAAAGGTTACACAGATCACGGAGGATAAGAGTTCACACACTCTCACTGACGGAGAGAGAGACTGAAGAGCTCACGGTGTCGCTTCTGCTCTAAATTCCTCAATCTCTTGTTTTCCAGACGCTGTTTCCTGTTTTATTAAGCAGACCAGACCAATGAGAGAGAGAGAGAGACTGACCTCAGACCAGTGAAAGTGAGTAAATACAACCACATCATCCGAACGCACTTGACATTGAGAGACACAAGGTCACGACACACACACACACACACACACCTCCTGTGTAAGGTGTGTCCGTCCCGCTGTGGGTCACTCATCTGTACAGACAACAGATGCTCTCAGCAGAAAGTCCACCTGTAACACACACACTCACACACACACACACACACACACTCACACACACACACAGACTTATTCAAGTCTTGCATAAACGTGTGTTGTTGCACCAGTATATACAGCTGGATTGTAATACAGTTTATAAAAGCAACGGAACTGTGTGTGTGTGCATGACCTTTAACCCCTCGACCTCTGACCCCACTTCACACGGCTAATGTGGCTCTGAGAGACGTGACGATGACACGAGGGAAAGTTTGCGCTCGTTTTACATAATGATGCAACATGATTAGATAACGAGAGTTGTGTTTACGGAGGTCATGTGATCGGTGTGTGTGTTTACGGAGGTCATGTGATCGGTGTGTGTGTGTGTGTGTGTGTCTCTCAGGGTGGCAGAGCTGGCTCAGGTCAGTGCCCTACAGAGATGCATCTGATTAGCTGGACCATTGGGCAGCTTGTGCCCTCGGCTGGCATCAGCAGGGCAAGGGCAAGAGCTGTGCCAACCTGAACCTGGAGATGACACACACACACACACACACACACACTCCAACCTGGACCTGAAGCTGGAGATATAGATGGCATCATGCCTGCGTTCGTGAGCGACAGAAGATGCTGAACTGAACAAATCAGGATCATTTATGAATATTTATGAACTGAGTGAGAGCAGAGGAACTGGAGACACACACACACACACACACACATCTATATATTAGACACACACATACACATAGACACACACTCAATCACACGCACACCCTCACACACACACACACACACACACACACTCAAACACACACACACACACGCGCGCAAACTCCCTCACATATGAGTAAACACACTCACACTCTCTCTCTCACACACACGCGCACACACACACACACACAGACTCAAACACAGACACACACACACACAAGCACACATGTACACACTCTCTCTCTCACAAACACACACACACACACACACTCAAAAACAGACTCACTCACAAAAAAGCACACACTGTCTCGCTCTCTCACACACACACACACAGACTCACACACACTCAAACAAACACACACTGTCTCGCTCTCACACACACACACATTCAAACACAGACTCAAACACACACACACACACACTCAAACTCCCTCACATATAAGTACACACACACACACACACACACACAAACACTCAAACTCCCTTACATGTAAGTACACACGCACACACTCTCTCTCTCACACACACACTCTCAAAAACAGACTCACTCACAAACACACACTCAAACATACACACACTCACAAAAAAGCACACACTGTCTCGCTCTCACACACACACACACATTCAAACACAGACTCAAACACACACACACACACACTCAAACTCCCTCACATATAAGTACACACACACACAAACACTCAAACTCCCTTACATGTAAGTACACACGCACACACTCTCTCTCTCTCACACACACTCTCAAAAACAGACTCACTCACAAACACACACTCAAACATACACACACTCACAAAAAAGCACACACTGTCTCGCTCTCACACACACACACACATTCAAACACAGACTCAAACACACACACACACACACTCAAACTCCCTCACATATAAGTACACACACACACAAACACTCAAACTCCCTTACATGTAAGTACACACGCACACACTCTCTCTCTCTCACACACACTCTCAAAAACAGACTCACTCACAAACACACACTCAAACATACACACACTCACAAAAAAGCACACACTGTCTCGCTTTCACACACACACTCAAACACAGACTCACACACACTCAAACACAGACTCACACACACATACACACACACACACTCAAACTCCCTCACATATAAGTACACACACACACACTCTCAAAAACAGACTCACTCACAAACACACACACACACACACACACACAAACACTCAAACTCCCTTACATGTAAGTACACACGCACACACTCTCTCTCTCACACACACACACTCTCAAAAACAGACTCACACACACACACACACACACACACACACACACACAGTGCTGTCAGAGAGAGTGAGATCAGTGTTGTGTTTGTTCTCTGCGTCTGTTTTCTCTGTTTCAGGAGGAACACGTCCTTAAAACAGCCTCGCTTAATTAATACGACTCACAGTTTCACAATAATCAACCTCATCTGAGTCCTGAATATTCACATGAGGATGATGACGAATCACTTCTAGTCTTCATCATCGCCGTCAGCGTTAGTGATGGATGAATATATGAATATATGAATACATTTCTGGTACCTTACGCCGCTCTGTGTGGCGTCTTACCAGTCTAAGTGTTTTTAGACATGAAAAGTGTGTGTTTATGACCTTTAACCCCTCGACTGCAGAGCTGCTGACCTCTGACCCCACTTCACACGGCTAATGTGGCTTTTAGCAGCTCTGAGAGACGTGACGATGACACGAGGGAAAGTTGCGCTCGTCTTTTACATTATGATGCAACATCGACTGATTTTACATCTTCTGAATGACGCGTGTGTGTTGCTGGGATGTTTTGAGTGGTAACTAGGGTGTTTTTTGGGGTTGCTAGGGTGTTTTGGGGTGTTGTTGGACTGGTCTGGGTAGTTGCACGAAACAAACAGAGGAACTGTCCCTTTAAATCTCTCAGAGCTCAGACTGAAACGAACAGGGCTCTTGATCAAATCAATGACGAAACACATCTTGGGTTATTTTATCTACCCAAATCCTGGGTCGAGCCTTTTGGGTCATTTCTTTGGGTTGCATTTTCAGTGTTTGGGTAGTTTTTGTGTTATCCAGATCCTGGGTCAGTCGTAACAACCCAGTGTTTGTGTAGTTTTGTGTTACCCAGATCCTGGGTCAGATATAGTAACCCAGTGTTTGGGTTGTTTTTGTGTTACCCAGATCCTGGGTCAGATATAGTAACCCAGTGGTTGAGTAGTTTTTGTGTTATCCAGATCCTGGGTCAGTCGTAACAACCCAGTGTTTGTGTAGTATTTGTGTTACCCAGATCCTGAGTCAGATATAGTAACCCAGTGTTTGAGTAGTCTTGTGTTGCCCAGATCCTGGGTCAGTTGTAACAACCCAATGTTTGGGCCGTTTTCTTGTGTTACCCAGATCCTGGGTCAGATATAGTAACCCAGTTTTTGGGAAGTATTGTGTCACCCAGATCTTGGGTCAGTCGTAACAACCCAGTGTTTGTGTAGTATTGTGTTATCCAGATTCTGGGTCAGATATAGTTACCCAGTTTTTGGGAAGTATTGTGTTACCCTGATCTTAGGTCAGTCGTAACAACCCTATGTTTGCGCTGTTTTCTTTTGTTACCCAGATCTTGGGTCAGATATAGTAGCCCAGTTTTTGTGTAGTTTTGTGTTACCCAGATCCTGGGTCAGTCGTAATATCCCAGTGTTTGGGTAGTTTTTGTGTTACCCAGATCCTGGGTCAGTCGTAACAACCTAGAGGTTCAGTTATTTATTGCAGTTATATCAAATAATATACAGGATATAAATGCTTTGGATGTTCAGTTATGTCCTCATGAGTGTACACTGGTTGTTTTTGGACAGGTTATGGCCTATAAATAAATGCTGAAATATACAGCTTTTTTATTATTTTTCTTATTTTAGAGGATTTAAGTGAATCCGTAAACATTCATTCATGTACAGTATGAAGTACAAAAAAAAAGGTTTTACTATGGTAAAAATTAACCATCCCAGTTTTCTGGCTGAAAACAGCCCATTATACTGGGGTAAATAAATAACCCAATTTGCTGGGTAAATGAACACAACATGTGTTGGGTTAATGTTGGGTTGTTTTATCTCAGTGTTTTTAGAGTGTGGAATGAAACGATTTTACATTTTACAGATGAATGAGATGCTCAGGTCAGCACATCTTTAACACACACACACACACATAATCAGACCTGCTCAGAGATGGTGTGATGGAGAGACTGACAGGAGAGAGAGAGAGAGAGGTGGGGGGCTTCTGCCTGGTTAATCATAATGTAGTTTTAATTAAAAACTCTGTGTCAAAGGGTTTAGCTCAGAGATCAGGGCCAGATTGCAGCACGGCAGCAGATCACTGAGAGCACAAACATCTCACACACACACCGTGCTGTATTAAACGTGTGTGTGTGTGTGTGTGGAGGGACAGCTTGTCATGTTGATCAGGTCTCGGTGTGAACGAGGTATCAGGGAAGGACATCAGGCCAGTTCCTTTGGATTATTCTCTCTCTCTCTCTCTCTCGTTCTCCCGTGTGCTTGTTGAGGAGCGTTTGCCGGCGTGTGCGGTTAGTTACTGTGAAAGCAGCTCTGGGGTCTGTGTGTGTTTACCGCACATGGAACAGAAACATCACACTACCCAGAAACACAAAGCCAGAGGTGATGGTGTGTGGACTTCACTAGGCTTTTACGTTTTCGGAAGAACATTTCATGGAGCGGCTTCTTTCAGAATGGTTTTAGGTGCTTTCTTATATTTATGTGTGTATTTCTCTGTGTGTTTGCTGAGTGTCTGTTACTGTGAAAACAGTTTTAATAAATATAAAAATATAATAGTCAACTCAATTGTACAGTTATTCTGTATGCAAGTATGTACTGTATGTGTGTTTGCATGTGTATATGCAAGTATATATATATATATATATATATATATATATATACACTCACATACATACACATTTGTTTATTGAATTATTGCCATTCTGCACATTTTATTATTATGAACATATATATATATATATATATACTGTATATATATATATATATATATATATATATATATTGATTGATTGATACTTTATTTATCCCAAGGGAAATTTAAGGCATCCAGTAGCTTAGACAACAGATTTCCACATCTATCACACATCCATCCATCCATCCATCTATCTTCTTCCACTTATCCGGCCTATCACACATACAATATAAATAAAAAATAAAAAAATAAAATAAAAAATAAAATAAAATACAGTATACAGTATATATATATATATATATATATATATATATATATATATATATATAATTTATTTATTTATATTTTTCTATCACACATAAAATATAAATAAAAATAATAATATTAATATTGTAATTAAAATATTGAAATATATCCTAAAATATTGAAAATATTAAAATATAAAATAATAATTAACATATTGTATGTGTGTGTATATATATATATATATATATATATTAGCGCTGTCAAACAATTAATCGTGATTAATTGCATCTAAAATAAAAGTTTGTGTTTACATAATAAATGTGGGTGCACTGTGTATAATTATTATATATATATAAATACACACACATGCTTGTATATATTTAAGAAATATTTTCATGTATATACTGTATTTAGATTTATATATAATTTATATTAAATATAAATATTTTATATATAAATAATATTTTTTCCTAAATATACATGCATGTATGTGTATTTATATCTATACAATATAATTATACACAGTGCACCCACATATATTATGTAAACACAAACTTTTATTTTGGATGCGATTAATCGCGATTAATCATTTGACAGCCCTAATATATACATATATATAATGCATGGCTCACATTATAATGCATTCTATACGGTTTTACTAATTGTAAAGTCATAATAAATTCTATAATTTTCAACTCCAACATACTACATTAAATTTGACGTCAACAGGGTATTTTTATGTCTCAAACTCTTTAAATGAGGAAGTATGATGACATTAGTGTTATAATGCATAATTGAGGTTCTTTAACATAACCGCTAATTATAAAGTGTATTTTAAACCATTATTGATTCATTAAAAGGCAGAAAAGACTCGTATAATGCATTACAAATACAGATATCGTAGATTGTGTTGGCTGAGTGAACTTACACAGTCGTTGGACACAGTTGGGCTTCATGTCGCTTAAATAAAGAGTGTTTTATGACAGATTAAGAGGATTACAGTACAAGACGTGTGTGTGTGTGTGAGAGCAAAAGCACACAAATATCACTTTTTATCTGACATAAATGATATTCAACACCCATTTAGTAAAAAAAATGTTTAAAATATGCAATATAAATGGAGAGAGAGCTGTAGTGTGTGTTGTGTTAATATTGTTCATTAATATCTCCTCTCTCTCTCTCTCTCTCTCTCTCTCTCTTATTGGGGTTGTTGACCTTTAAGCAGGGGGCAAAGGCTCTGCTCCTGGGGCTTCAGACATGAGAGAGAGAGAGAGAGAGGTGAGAGACCATAAAGACCTCCTCATGAAGTCAAACATGCATTTGATTTGTGCCCTGCAGGTTTGCGGAGGCCATGACGGTCACCACACCAGGAGATTCACATCGACAGCTGCCCGTCACTCCTGATCACACACTCCTCTGCTGTTCAGACAGGTACGAGAGTCTCCTCTCGTCTGCTATTGGCCAGACACACGGATAGCCCCGCCCCCAAACTCATGTGATTGGTTAAACAGGCAAGTCCCAACAGGCAAATGAGCGTTTAAAGGTGCAGTGTGTACATTTTAGTGGCACCTGGTGGTGAGGATGCGAATTGCAACCAGCAGAAGTTACGGCGGCCGACAGGAAGTGATGTCGTCATCTGAGACGGAGGTGAAAATGAGGTTTCTTTGCAAAAATAAAGGAATTATATTTACATAATTATTTAGTAAAACAATATATTTATTGTGAATATTACTCTTACTTGTTCATCGTTGTGAGAGAGCTTCTTTGCATGGATTTTTTATTTATTTTTATGTATTTTTTTAGACACCTCACCCGTCCACCACACCCTGAAGGACCTGCTGAGAGGTAAGACTCGAACCATTGCAGTGCGCTTCCTTTCATCGTGAGGGTTAACTGGAGGATGTGGTGGTTAAACATGTCATGGGGACCAAAAATGTCAAGGATTTTGTCCCCAAAATTGTCCATATTTTTGTCCCCAAAATGTAGGGTTTATCAGGACACACACACACACAGAGAGAGAGAGAGACATCCACATGCATACACATTTGCTTGCGTAAACATACCGAGAACTTGTATTTTAACACTTGACTGATTAAAATCAGTTTTCTATGAACCCAGAGGACAGTTTGCTGGTACTTCAGTGAGTCAGTGGTGAACGTCAGTCCTGGTGTGTGTGTGTGTGTGTGTGTGTGTGTGTCCTTCATGAGCCACCCGCAGCTCGTCTAAATCGCTCGCTCAAAAACCCCATCTGGTCCATCATTATTGCCCTTGTGTGTGTGTGTGTGTGTGTGTGTGTGTGTGATGCTGTAGGCCGGGTCACCTGAAATATTTCTGATCTTCTGAGATTACAACAAAGACTTGCATATATAAATACTTTACAATATATATACATGTAGATTCATGCATTAACACACACTTTTGTCCTGAGAGCAACATAAGCAGAACATCACTGAGCTGACAATATTTATAGTGTACGATGCCAGCATATACACTGTAGACATCTGTGTATGCGACACAAGCTTTCCTTCGGGCGTATTATAATACAGTTACACTGGGAAAAATGGGTGAATGGTTTAATTAGTGCTGGGCAACGATTAATCGCATCCAAAATAAAAGTTTGTGTTGACATAATATGTGTGTGTGTATAATTATTTAGTATATACTGTATAAATACACACATGTATATATTTAAGAAATATTTGCATGTATCTACTGTAAATATATATATATTTATTTATTTATTTTAAAAATAAATATTTTAAATATAAATAACACATTTTTCTTAAATATATACATGCATGTGTGTGTATTTAAATTTACAAAATTAATATACACAGTAAAATCTAATAAAACAACAAAAATAAAAAAATAAAGTTAATATACACAGTAAAATCTAATAAAAAAATTTAAAAAAATTAAAAAATAAAATTAATATACACAGTAAAATCTAATAAAAAAATAAAAAAATAATTAAAAAATAAAATTAATATACACAGTAAAATCTAATAAAAAAATAAAAAATAATAATAAAAAATATTATACACAGTAAAATCTAATAAAAAATAAAATTAATATACACAGTAAAATCTAATAAAACAACAAAAAAATAAAAAAATAAAATTAAGATACACAGTAAAATCTAATAAAAAAATAAAAACAAAGAATTATTATACATAGTAAAATCTAATAAAAAATAAAATAAAAAAATTAAAAATAAAATTAATATACACAGTAAAATCTAATAAAAAAATAAAAAAAATTATAATAAAAAATATTATACACAGTAAAATCTAATAAAAAAATAAAAAAATAAAATTATTATACACAGTAAAATCTAATAAAAAAAAAATAAGAATAAAAAAATAAAATTATTATACACAGTACACTACACACACATATATTATGTAAACACAAACTTTTATTTTGGATGCGATTAACTGCGATTAATCGCTTTTTATTCAAAGAGACTGAAAGTTACACATTGAATTAAATGTGACATTTTGAACTGAAATAGTATTTTCTTGTAAAACATAATCCAATAATATGTGTTTTATTTACAATTTTGGAAAAAAAATGTACAATGCATTTTGCACACACAGTACTTTTGGTTGATTTGCCACACTGTAAACAGCAGGTGCATTGCATTGTGGGATCTAGTGCAGGTCGATACATATGTACCTTCACGTACTGCAGGAATAGTATGCAGTTCTGAACGTGTTTTTGTTTCTTATACATCAGGTGTTTTTGCGGCGTCACCCGCCTGGACATACATGCTGATGTACTCTCAGCGTTGGCATGGAAACACACTCCGTGTGTTTGGCACCGTGACACGTCTGAGGCGGGAGAGGCAGGTAACACTTTAACTTTGTTATGCTTTTATCTGCCAGGTCTGTGGGAGACCCTTTGCATGTGTGTGTGCGTGTGTGTGTGCATGATGTCACTGCTGTGTGTGTGTGTGTGTGTGTGTGTGTTAGCCAGAATCCCTGCCTACTGCAATAATATAGAGCACGCTGTGACCAAACCCTCCCGCTGATATTACATTTTCCACTGAAGCTGATGCCCGGTGCACGAGTGTGTGTGTGTGTGTGTGTGTGTGTGTGAACCTCTGGAACGTGTGCACACACACTCACACTCCATAGTCAGAGTCGAATTCAGTTTAGAAACGGATTCTGGATCCTACACCCGAATTGAATTAATTATATTAAGAATATTTATTTATTATGATGCATTTAACTATTTTTATTTAAATAAAAATTAAAAAAAAATAATTTTATAATTTTAAAATAGTAGTTTTTAAAAAAAGTAAATAAAATGTAACAAATTTTAAAATCAAACATATATATTTTATTATTTCTATATTTTTTATTATTTATATTATTTTATATTTTATTTACACACATATATATATATATATATATATATATATTATATATATATATATAATTTTATTTAATGCATTTAGTAATAATATTACTGTTTTTAAATGAATTTGACTATTTTAAAATCAAACCTCCATATGAAATATATTTTAAATAAAATGTAATATATTTAGCTTTTTATTTTGTGCATTTATTTTATTTAAAGCATTTATTATGCGTAGGCTTTTAAATAAAATTAAAAACTATTAATTAAAAACTAAACTGAATGTTGTGTATCTGTAATACACTAATGACTATTGCATTTGTAATGTAAACATTGAACGATATTCTATTAAATTAAATTTTCTATTAATTAATTTTAAGTAAATGCATATAAAATTATAAAAAAATCATATTATCTTTGAACGTTGTGCATCTGTAATATACTAATGTAAACATTGAACTTTTTCTTGATTTTTAAAGATTTTCAATTAATTCATTTTAAGAAATGCATATAAAATTATAAAAAAAATATATGTAATTGTATGCACTGATGCAAACATGTTTTCGATTATTAATATTTTTCTTCAATTATAAAGTGTGATAATTTAAATGAAAGTTTCTGACTGATGATGTCGAGTAATATGATAAATATGGAGGATTGGGACGTAAGTTTCTCTTCTCGGGCCTGAGGAGAGCACACAAACGTTTGGTTTCCTGAGAAGGAGCCGAAAGCCAATCACAGCGGGTGATTTAATTGCGCGTGTGAGCGTTCATGAATCCAGCGCTAAAGGACAGCGACAGAAACGGGCCGCTGAATGACATAATCGGAGAGGCTCCGACTCTAACACCTCCACTCGCTCGCCGTGAGGCTGAAAGGTCAGCGAGATGTTTTGGCATTCTGACCCTCGTTTGAGGCGCTGATGATGATGATGATGATGCTGATAATGATGATGCTGATGATAATAGGTCATGTGACACGCGGTGTGAGGATGATCGCAGTTGTCGGAGTGTCACTACGGTGATCAGGGACGGGACGTTTGATCCGGTATAAACTCAGATCACGAGAGTAGTGTGTGTGTTTCTGGTGTGTGGCACAGATATCTGCACTGGAGCGCGTGCCCTTTCCCTGTGTGTGTGTGTGTGTGTGTGTGTGTGTGTGTGTGTGTGTGTGTTGGGATCCGAGCTGAATTCTTCCACACCTCTCTGTGTTCTGCCTGAAGGCTCTGACAGGTTCGATTTCTTCTCCCCTGAATGTGGAGCTGCGAATGAGATTCTCCAAATGAGACATGAGACACACACACACACACACACACACACACAGTCGAGCTGGAACTTGACCTGGCCTTCTCACCTCTGGTTCCCCTGAATCTGTGAACACACACGAAAAACACAAACATCACCAGACCAGGAGAGATCACATTCTGTTCTATTCTATTCTATTTGATTCTATTCCATTCTATTCTATTCTATTCCATTCTATTCTATTCTATTCTATTCTTGATTCTGTTCTATTCTATTCCATTCTTGATTCTTTTTGATTCTATTCTATTCTATTCTTTTTTCATCTGTGTTGTTTCTACATTAATTTGTAATTAATGTAATTTAATGAAATTATATATTACAATATAAAAATATATTACAGATTTTAATTTTAGCTGGAATTAATCATCCTTAATATATGAAAATATCATTAATATTATGTCATAAATATATAAATATAATAAATAAATATAATAAATATCAGAAATATATATCATTAATAAATATGAAAATACAGAAAAATATCTCTCTATCTGTCTATATCTATAGTTTACAATGTTATATATATATATATATATATATATATATGTATATGTATTTCAATATATATATTATATATAATATATATTATTATATAATATATATATATATATATTAAAATTGTTCATTTTTGGTTCTGTGTGATGCATTTTGATGCATTTCTTCTAAATATTGAATACATATCAAGTCGAGTCAGTTGATTATTGAATATCATATTATATTAAATATCATTAATATTATATCATAAATATATAAATATAATAAATATCATAAATATATATCATTAATAAATATGAAAATACAGAAAAATATCTGTCTATCTGTCTATATCTATAGTTTACAATGTTTAATATATATATATATATATATATATATATACACACACACACATACACATTACATATATATATTGTATATATATATATATATATGTAATGTGTGTTTATTAATATATATATATATATATATATATATATATATATATATATAGTTAAATGTACTTGTACTTTTTTGGTTGTGTGTGATGCATTTTGATGCATTTCTTCTAAATATTGAATACATATGAGGTCGAGTCAGTTGATTATTTGTGTAGCACATTTCACACTTGTTTCAAAGCAGCTTTTTTAATGATTTAGCATCTTAACAAAAGAGGGATGCCGATCATACAATAGCTGGTTATATATCTGCATATGTCTTCTGTTCAGATTAAAAACTTGAAAAGCTGCTTTGAAACATTCAGCAACGAGCAGAAATTAAAAAAGATACATAATAATAACGAGGAGTGAACAGTACAGCATAAAAACAAAATGACAGACCAGCACCAAACAGAAAATAAGTGTGTGTGAACGGCCTGTTAATGAGTGACAGAACAGCTCAGAGCTGCTGAGTGTGTGTTTCTCAATCAGGAAACACACACACACACACACACACACTCTCACTGAATCACCGAGGCTGATCTCAGTATCGGACTATCATTATAAATCTAATAATGCTGGAACAATAATGCATGTTAAAAGAGTGTCTGGAGTGTGTAGAAATGCAGTTTAACCACAAACTCTGACACCTCGTGTACTGGAGAAGGAAGATAACTGTCCTCTCTCTCTCTCTCTCTCTCTGTCGGTGGGGAATGTCTTTCTCTCTAAAGCTCAATTTAAATATAGATCATGTATATTTTGTTGCTGCCACATCTTGAAATGTCACACTAAACGACAGATGAAAGCAAAGGAGTGGAGCACAAATGTGGCAACAACAACAACAGACAGAGAGAAATAAAGAGCCATACGAGCAAACAGGATGTGGAGAGCCGAGACGGCGTCAGAACAGAGCTAAAGTAGCAGAAAAACCCTCAAAATAGCCCAATTTATTGTTTTAAATCACTGAAATGTCATTCATATATCATAAAGTCCACTATATTCAATTTATACCTGTATATATGCGATAGAGATGAGACGAGAATGAATCGAAGCTGAAATAACAAAATATCAACAATTCTGAAAGACTGAAATAGTGCATTTACGTTTTTTAAGGTAAACTATACATTGAAAAGTTGTTAAATCCAATATAAATAGTATATTATTATATGAAATGTTGATGTATAGTCTACATGGATAAATACTGATCACATTTTACTGTGCAAATATTACAGTATTTGGTCAATGTAAGACAATAGAAGATTATATAATATCCGTAATGTTAAAAGCGTAGACTTACAATACAATACAAGAGCAGTTATGATGTTTGTATTTTAGATTTATTGATTTTATCAGATTAAACACACGTCACACACTTGTCACCTTTGAACCCTCTTTACATGTGAAAGCGTGTGGTGACAGTAGATATGATGAGAGATTGTCCGCAGCTGTTTGTTTATATGAGGCTTTGTGGAAGCGGCCTGAACTGGAGCGAACCCTTCACGAGCCGCTGACCCAGAGGAACACACTCAAACACACATCAACTCACTTTCAGACGCGAGAAAGGGCCATTGTGCTGAACGGAGGACTCATTTAGAGCTCTCTGTGTGTGTGTGTGTGTGTGTGTGAGAGAGAGAGAGTGTGTGTGTGTGAGAGAGAGAGAGAGAGTATGAGTGAGAGAGAGAGAGAGTGTGTGTGTGTGTTTGTTTTTGTGTTTGTGAGAGAGAGAATGTGTGTGTGTGTGTGTGAGAGAGAGAGAGAGAGTGAGAGTGTGTGAGAGAGAGAGTGTGTGTGTGTTTGTTTTTGTGTTTGTGAGAGAGAGAGAGAGAGAATAAGTGTGTTGTGTGTATGTGAGCTTGTGTTTGTGTGTATTTTGTGTGTGTGTGAGCTTGTGTATGCATGTTTTTGTGAGTGTGTGTGTATGTGTATTTGTGTCTGTGTGAGCGTGTTTGTGTGTGTATCTGTGTGTGAATGTGTTTGTGTGTTTGTATGTTTGTGTGAGCGTTTGTGTGTGTGTGTGTGTGTGTGTGAAAGAGAGTGTGTGTATGAGAGTGCATGTGTGTGTGTGAGCTTGATTGTGTTTGTATGTATGTTTGTGTGAGCGTGTTTGTGTGTGTGTGTATTTGTATTTTTGAGTGTGTGTGTGTGAGAGAGAGAGAGTGAGTGTGTAAGTGTGTTGTGTGTATGTGAGCTTGTTTTTGTGTGTATTTTGTGTGTGTGTTAGCTTGTGAATGCATGTTTTTTGTGTGTGTTGTGTGTGTATGTGTATTTGTGTGTCGGTGTGAGCATGTTGGTGTGTTTGTCTGTGTGAGCGTGTTTGTGTGTGTGTGTGTGTGTTTTTGGGAGTAAGTGTTTTGTGTGTATGTGTGTGTGAATGTGTTTGTGTGTTTGTATGTATGTTTGTGTGAGCGTTTGTGTGTGTGTGTGTGTGCGTGTGTGTGTGTGTGTGTGTGTGTGCGTGAAAGAGAGTGTGTGAGAGAGTGCATGTGTGTGTGTTAGCATGTTTGTGTGTTTTTATTTGCATGTGTGTGTGTGTGTGTGTGTTTGAGAGAGTAAGAGAGTGTGTGACAGAGTGTGTGTGTGTGTGTGTGTGTCTCAGCAGCTGTTTAACACACAGAAGGACGGATTGAATCCATTCAGCATCTCGGCTCTCACACAAACCTTCACAGACTCCTACACAAGACTCCTGCGATGCTATTCTACACACACACACACACACACACACACACACTTCTGCTTTATAACACTCACGGAGGCCTAACAGTGTTTTAGACACACTTAAAAACACCCGACTATGATGCGATACATCACTAATATCAAAGCAAGTGTAACTGACTGTAGATCAGACATGTCCGAGTTTGTCATGGTTCATAACTATAGATCATTTATAGTCGTTAGCATGAACAGAACGAGAGCGAGAGTGTGTGTGTTGTGGTTTTTCACTCTCTCTTAATATCACAGTGTTTGAGGGCCTGTAACTGCTCTGATCTGGGGCCTGTTAAGCTTCTGTCAGACTCACTTCTCGTTCACTGTTCCTCTTTCTCTCCTGACGTGTGTCTCACCTTCACGAGAACCGGTGCGATCATTAGATTAAATTGCACAACGCAGTCTCGTAACCACAGACCATCAGAATGAGGATGTTCGCTTTTATAAGTGTCCCAGTACAGAGTTCAGCGAGGTGTGGATCCATCCTGAAGACCCTAGCAACCGCATAGCAATTCCCTAGCAACCGAGTCTAGTGCGTCTAATATGAGAGTCCCGCACAGATCCAGTTTGATGAATTATCACTTTTATTGATGAGCACAGACTTGACACGGAAGCCTCATGGTGACACTTTCCCTCACGCTTTTGTTTTGTCATGTTTCACTTTCGTCAGAGTGTCTCTGTGATCTTCTGGGTTGTAGATTCGGCTCGTTCCCTCTTTTATTCTAGGTTTGAAGGATACGTTTCACCTGTTTCATGGCTAAATTAGTAAGAATTAGTACGTAAGTGATGATTGGCCTCTCTGACAGCACTGATTGTTGAACAGGCCGCGTATTGTGTGTATGGAAGTGCTGTGGAAGCTTATTTACGCCACTGAATATGAAAATGACATGGTGATGGAAAAAAATATTTCAGTGCTATTGCATTCCCTCGAGAAACTTTACGTTCCCTAAGAAATTTTACATTCACGTTTCCTCAAAGAACTTTACATTCCCTCCAGAATCTTTACGTTCCCTCAATAAACTTTACATTCCCTTGAAAAACTTTCCCTTGAGAAACTTTACGTTCCCTCCAGAATCTTTACGTTCCCTCAATAAACTTTACATTCCCTTGAAAAACTTTCCCTTGAGAAACTTTACGTTCCCTCCAGAATCTTTACGTTCTGAAACTTCACATTCCCTTGAGAAACTTTACGTTCCGAAACTTTACATTCCCTCCAGAAACTTTACGTTCCGAAACTTTACATTCCCTCCAGAAACTTTACATTCCCTCCAGAAACTTTACGTTCCGAAACTTTACATTCCCTCCAGAAACTTTACATTCCCTCCAGAATCTTTACGTTCCCTCCAGAATCTTTACGTTCTGAAACTTTACACTCCCTCCAGAATCTTTACATTCCCTACAGAAACTTTACAATCCCTCTAGAATCTTTACATTCCCTCCAGAAACATTACACTCCCTCCAGAATCTTTACGTTCCGAAACTTTACATTCCCTCCAGAAACTTTACATTCCCTCCAGAATCTTTACGTTCCCTCCAGAATCTTTACGTTCCCTTGAGAAACTTTACGTTCTGAAACTTTACGTTCCCTCCAGAAACTTTACATTCCCTCCAGAAACTTTACATTCCCTCCAGAATCTTTACGTTCCCTCCAGAATCTTTACGTTCCCTTGAGAAACTTTACGTTCCGAAACTTTACATTCCCTTGAGGAACTTTACATTCCCTCCAGAAACTACGTTCCCAAGAGTAACTTAATGTTCCTCCCAAAATCTGTTTCCTTGAGAAACTTTGTTCCCTCAAGAAATTTTATGTCCAAAAACTTTACGTTCCCCCCAGAAAATTCATGTTCCATAGAGAAATTTTACGTTCTTTCCATAAACTTTACATTCCCTCCAGAATATTTACGTTCCCTCGAGAAATTGTACGCTACCTCTAAAAACTTAACGTTCACAGTCGCTTGCAGAACCATCAAGAAACTTTATAATCGCTTGCAAAATCTTAGCGTTCCCTCGAGAAACTTTACGTTCGTGTCAGAACTGAAGCTGCTCCTACAGAAGACCCTTCATATTGAGTAAAACTAATGAGATGGTTTTGTAGGGCAGCAGTTGGTAGTTTCCATGTGGTGGCATTGTGTGTGTGTGTGTGGTGGGCATAGTCTCCAGGGCAGATGGGTTTGTCTTGCGCTGGACTCTGGCTCTCTGGTGTCTCTCCGGGGAGCAGATCCTCCTCAGGGACTGGAAATCCTCCCACCGGGTGCTGACCAAACCCTGAGGGCCCGTGGAGATGCCAGGAGGACCTCGGTGCCAACGCATGAGTGCCAGCGAGGGACACGGGCAGCAGGGGCCAGACCAACACACACAAACACACACATGCACAAATCCACACAGGGAAACTCTTCAATACTGGCATCATTTTATTAAAGGGATAGTTCAACCAAAAATGAGAACTATCCCATGATTTATAATCTCTTCACTGCTTTATAATAGCAGTGAATGGATGTTTCTGTTTTCAAAGTCTATCAAAGTGCATCTATCCATCATAAAAGTGCATCTGTCCATCATAAAAGTGCATCTATCCATCATAAAAGTGCATCTGTCCATCATAAAAGTGCATCTATCCATCATAAAAGTGCATCTATCCATCATAAAAGTGCATCTGTCCATCATAAAAGTGCATCTATCCATCATAAAAGTGCATCTATCCATCATAAAAGTGCATCTATCCATCATAAAAGTGCATCTATCCATCATAAAAGTGCATCTATCCATCATAAAAGTGCATCCGTCCATCATAAAAGTGCATCTGTCCATCATAAAAGTGCATCCGTCCATCATAAAAGTGCATCTATCCATCATAAAAGTGCATCTGTCCATCATAAAAGTGCATCTGTCCATCATAAAAGTGCATCTATCCATCATAAAAGTGCATCTATCCATCATAAAAGTGCATCTGTCCATCATAAACGTGAATCTGTCCATCATAAAAGCATTTACACTACTTCTGACGTCACAAGTTGCACTTTAGGCGTAAGTAAACTGTGTTTGGCTGAATTTTACTTTATAAAAATGTCAAATATGGATATTTTTCTCAAACTCATCACTTCACTTCAGAAGGCCTTTGTTAGGTGAGTAAATCACGTGGTAATGTTCATTTTTGGGTGAACTCTCGCTCTCGCTCATAGTGAGTAGAACAAACCTGGCACACTTACTTTACAGATCCAGAGGGTGGAGACACCCTAGCAACCACTCAGATCACCCTAGCAACCAGACAATGCCACAAACCAATGTGCTAACAACCTTCAGAATGCATTTTGCATTGGTAAAAACACGTTTTCTTCAGTGAATGTAAAACTCTATAATAATGTAAATCTATAACGCTTGATTCGTATGTCACATGATCAGTGTCGCTGTACGCTAACACACACACTCAGAATAATGTACTTCCATTTCAATCCCAAACTCAGTTTGTTGTAGCAGTGTTTTTGTGCTTTTCTTTGTCTGCATGCGTTTGTGAGTGCTCTGTGTGTGTGTGTGTGTGTGTGTGTGTGTGTGTGTGTGTGTGTGTGTGTTTGCTGTTTCCAGCGCTGCAAGGCGAGTTATTTTGAGCGTTCTGGTGAGAACTGTGAGTTTCTGAGCTGAAGTGTTACTTTTCTGCAGGACAAGCCACAGACCCAAGAAGTCTTGCGTTGTGTGTTTGTGTAAGTGTGCAAGCTAAAACACACACACACACACACACACATTTACCAGAATGCTGTATTTAACACAATTGTCGGCCATTTTCACTCTCAACAATGTAATGTGTAACCAGCAGTTTACAGTGCACAGAGGTCACACACACACGTCTGATTCACAATAAATATATCATATATTTCTGTTTGTCTCTCACATCAGGTTCGTCTCCGGACCAGAAGCCTCCTGGATTCCCCCGAAGCTCTCGAATGTAAGTGTCTTTACGAAGAACTGCAAAAGTTCTCGTACGATAAACCCTTTCTGGTTTATTTTTGATAAAAGAGATGTGATGAACTTTGTGAGAACATTATATTCCTGGGGGATAATAAAAAAAGTAGTTCTGTCATTTTGATTAATTGCGATGAATCACATCTAACATATAAGTTTGTGTTTATATAATATATATGAGTTTGTGTGTGTGTGTGAGAGAGAGAGAGAGTCTATATACACATATCTTACATAAACACAAACTTTTATGTTATACATTTATATTTATATTATATGACAGCACTATTAAAAATAAAATAAAAATAAAAATAAAATAAAAAAAATATATTGTTTTTTCTTTAATCAATTATCATAAAAAATATATAATTGTATATTTATTTATAATTATTTATATTACATGACAGTACTATGCTATATAATTATATATATATATATATAGTTTACAATTAAAATAAAATAAAAAAATATATTGTTCTTTTCTTTAATCAATTATCATAAAAAATATATAATTGTATATTTATTTATAATTATTTATTTATTTAAATTTATTTTTTTTAATTATTTCAATTTATTTATTTTTATTTATAATTATTTATTTATTTAAAGTTTTTATATTACTTTATTTCAATTATATAGAAAATATTTAAGTACAATGCAAACATTTGACGTGTCGAAGATCATAAACTTACAGTATATCAAAGGTGATTCGATTAAAAAATTAAATAAAATCCAAACAAAATTCAACAGTGATCGATGACGTTACATTCTCAGGAATATTAAAGCAGTTCTCAGTTAATTCTATTGAAATATCAACATTTTCCTCAGGATAAATAAATAAGTAAATAGATGCAAATTAATCAGAGCTAGGGAATGAAAGTCATTGATGAGAGGTTTGGTGAATACACACTGAGACCTCTGGCACACACACACTCTGTAGTCTGAGATGGGGTGCATGTGTTGTTCTGTGTAATCGAGTGGTCACAGGAGTGTGTTGCAGACTGACGGAGTGATAGTGTGTGTTCAGGGTAGTTGTCAGTAAGACACGTGATTTGTTTTGTTCTCTTGTTTGTCTTCGGGACGGGCTGAAGCTGCTTGAGTTTCCTGTCACACGACCACAACTCACTCGACTACTGCAGAATCACTGATCACACACACACACACACACACTCAACCAGCAAACACAGAACGTTCCCCTAACGTTCCCGAATGCTCCCATGAGGTCATTTTTTTGGGAACCAAACAAGAACGTTACAGGAACGTTCCATGTCGGTTATTTTTAGGTTCCATTTTTATAACGTTAGGAGAATGTTCCGGGAGCGTTCCCTTAACCTGAAGAGAAAGTTCTAGGAACGTTCTGGGAACCAAAAACTAACGTTCCCAGAACCTAAATTTGTTTGCTGGGCACACACACACACACACACACACACTGCTCACACAGCTCGACTCCTCACACACACTGAACACTTATATCAAATATATCAAAATGTATATAAATATAGAATGTTCTGCTTTTTATATTTGTATATATTTTATATTTTTATTATAGAATATTATATAAAAAGGACAATATATTTACATAAATATAAAGAATAAATAAGTACATTATAAAATTGTTAAATATATATCACATTTTTTAACTATATAAAATTAAATATAATTAGAATACATATGTGTATATATGCATGTGTGTGTATTTACTTCTTTTTATAAACAGTTTTTATTATATATATATATATATATATATATAGGGAAAATAACATTTTTATTAAATATAAAGACTATAATAAATAAATACATATTACTATATATATATATATATATATATATAAATTACAAAATTTGGTTTATCATATAAAATATAATAAACATACTTTTAAATATATATACAATTATATTTATATTGTAGAATATTATATATATATATATTATAATATAATATAAATTATAATTATTTAATTATTTTTTAATTACATCAAATATAATAATAATTGTAAAAATATGTAAAAATATATTTTATCTAAATATATATTTTTAAAATATCACTAGAGAATATATATGTATATATGTATATATAAATTACAAAATGTGGTTTATCATATAAAATATAATAAACATACTTTTAAATATATATACAATTATATATTGTTAAATATTATATTTATATATATATATATATATATATGGTTCTTGATTTCTCGTGATAATTTCTTCAGATCTGAACGATGTTATAATTAAAGCACCAGTTCTGAAGAAATTCTTGCTACAACTTTTCAAACGTGAGTGTGTAACGTGATGTTGAGTGTTTGTGTGTTTCCTTCCTCAACGAGACACTTAAACGCTGCCGGACGACACACACACACACACAGGTACAGCATTAGGGCTGTGTTTACATCAGACGACACATGTTCAGCCCCGGGGCCGTGTGTGTGTTCAGAGAAAGCGAGTGAGATGTAGTGGGCGTATCGGGGCTCAATACACTGACATGTGGCGCTTTATGAGTGTACAACTCTCGGACTGAAGATTATCATTCGTTAATGAGCGTTTGGGCTGCTCTCCTTCGCTCGTTCTCTCACGCTCTGCGATTCTTTTGCTTTGTTGCGCAGCTTCAGATGGAGGATAGACGCGGGACAGACACTGGTAATTAAAGCAGCGGGTGGCGTGTGTGTGTGTGTGTGTGTGTGCGTCTCCTCCTCTTTTCTGTTCACTCCAGAATTGATCATTGTGTAAAGCCAATGTGGCCTCGGGCAGTTCTGACACATTCTAATGACGCTTTTCACACACACACACTCACTCACTTTCTCTGTTCTTGCAAACTCGTTCGTTTGGCCTCTATAAGTATAATAGCTATATTAAATCCTCTGGTTAATATAGCACACACACACATCTCTACGGCCTGTGGAGTGTGTTTGACACGGGCTTCATCCAGGCCTGTAGGGACCGTCTCACACATGTCTTGATTATAGCCTGGATGAGTCCACACACACACACACACACACACACACACACAGTTCATCTCGACACAACCAGAGCAGAGATTATTGTAAAGTGTTTCTGTTTAATTTTAGTGTTTAATTTCTAGGTTCTCTTAATTAAAAAGTCAAAATTCGTCTTTCTACTATTATTTATAGTTATTGTTATGGTCTTGTTATTATTTTCACTTGTTGTGATATTGATTAATTGACTTTAGATGACTTTTTTCTCTTAATTAGGACTTTTACTTATCTCATAATTATGATTAACCAACGCATGAATGTGCTTCTAGATGTGTTCATATCTATATCATAAGAACATCATCATCATCATCTTTCTGCTCTGTCTGTCATGTTTTCTCAGTTCATCCTCTCCTGATTTGACCTTTCAAATCCTGCACTTGATGCCTTTGACCTTTGACCTCAGCTGGCGATCCTTCCTTGATCATAATATGCTAGTTGTGTGTTTTTACAGTTAGCCTGTGTATGATTCCTCAAATCACGTGTTTCTTAATCAACTGATCAGACACGCATGGCAACCGTTCACAGCACCCTAGCAACCGCATAACACCCTATACATGAGTTTCTAACTTAGAAGGAGATTCTGAGGGTTTAGGGACACTGTGTGTGAGTGTAAGATGCCTGTGTGTCTTCCTGCATCTCGCTCTCTGGAAATAAACCAGTTTGTCATTAAACCCCCTGAGCAGAATGAGCAGAGTGTGTGTGTGTTTGGGCCTCGGAGACGAGCTGGCATGACCTCAGAGTGTGTGTTCAGGCCTTGGAGTGTGTTTTTGGGTCTCAGAGTGTGTGTTTGGGCCTCGGAGAGTTTGTTCGGGCTTCGGACTGTGTGTTCAGACCTCGGAGACGAGCTGGCGTGACCTCAGAGTGTGTGTTTGGGCCTTGGAGATGAGCTGGCGTGACCTTGGAGTGTTTGTTCAGGCCTCAGAATGTGTGTTTGGGCCTCAGAGTGTGTGTTCGGGCCTCGGAGACAAGCTGGTGTGACCTCGAAGTGTGTGTTCAGGCCTCGAAGTGTGTGTTCAGGCCTCGGAGTGTGTGTTTAGGCCTTGGAAACGAGCTGGCGTGACCTCGGAGTGTGTGTTCGGGCCTCAGAGTGTGTGTTTGGGCCTCGGAGTGTGTGTTTAGGCCTTGGAAACGAGCTGGCGTGACCTCGGAGTGTGTGTTCGGGCCTCAGAGTGTGTGATCGGGCCTCGGAGTGTGTGTTTGGGCCTCGAAGTGTGTGTTTGGGCCTCGGTGTGTGTGTTCGGGCTTCGAAGTGTGTGTTCAGACCTCGGAGTGTGTGTTTGGGCCTCGGAGTGTGTGTTCGGGCCTTGGAGTGTGTTTTCAGGCCTCGGAGACAAGCTGGCGTGACCTCAGAGTGTGTGTTTGGGCCTCAGAGTGTGTGTTTGGGCCTCGGCGTGTTTGTTTGGGCCTCGGAGTGTGTGTTTGGGCCTCAGAGTGTGTGATCGGGCCTTGGAGTGTGTGTTTGGGCCTCGGAGTGTGTGTTTGGGCCTCGAAGTGTGTGTTCAGACCTCGGAGTGTGTGTTTGGGCCTCGGAGTGTGTGTTTGGGGCTCGGAGTGTGTGTTCGGGCCTTGGAGTGTGTGTTTGGGCCTCGGAGTGTGTGTTTGGGCCTCGGAGTGTGTGTTTGGGCCTCGGTGTGTGTGTTCGGGCTTCGAAGTGTGTGTTCAGACCTCGGAGTGTGTGTTTGGGCCTCGGAGTGTGTGTTTGGGGCTCGGAGTGTGTGTTCGGGCTTCAAAGTGTGTGTTCAGACCTCGGCCGTACTATAATTTACACCTTTCCTTCATGTGTATTTGGGGAATTATATCTCCGCGGTGTCCGTTTGAGACGACCATCATTACTGAATCTACTGCAAACACACACACACACACACACACACTGTTTTTCTCCCCTGGTAATTCTGACACTGCCACTCTATTAGAGTTTCACATGTTAGCCGGTCATTATCATTAAACTCCCATTGTGAATCACAACACACACACACACACACACACACTCAACCAGCAAACACAGAGCGTTCCCCTAACGTTCCCGAATGCTCCCATGAGGTTATTTTAATGGGAATTAAACAAGAACGTTACAGAAATGTTCCATGTAGGTTATTTTTAGGTTCCATTTTTATAACGTAAGGAGAATGTTACGGGAACGTTCCCTTAACCTAAATTTGTTTGCTGGCCACACACACACACACACGCACACAGGTTCATGCATATTGCTGCTAGTCATTTTCGTGTGACAAATCTTGACAGACAACCATGTAGCGGGATAACAATTTCACCACACACACACACACACGTGCACTTGTGAAATCACCTGCAATAAAACTCCATCACTGATGCACACACACACACACACACCTACACACACATTACTGCACGCCTTTGGAGAAAGGAAAGACCGTGTTCAGCCAGATCATGTTCATCTTCATCATTAGTCCTGCATTGATCTGTGATGCTCAACCATATTGTGTAGAGTGCATTATTTGTTCCTCTCACATCACACTCGACCACACACTGTGTGTGCATTGCTCATAACGAAAGTGAACAAAGCACAAACTACACTAAACACACATGCATCTAAAAAAATTCTAATATATTTATATATATATTACACTCTCGGAAAAAAAAGGTACAAAAACTGTCACTGGGGCTGTACCTTTACCCAAAGACTGCATATTGGTACCTTAATGGTACATATTAGCAAATAAAATGTACATATTGCCACCTAAAAAGGACATATTAGCTCATGAAACTGACATATTAGCACATAAAATGTACATATTACCACCTAAAATGGACATATTAACTCCTGAAATTGACATATTAGCACCTAAAATGTACATATTAACACTTAAAATGGACATACTAGCTCATGAAATTGACACATTAGCTCCTGAAATGAACATATTAGCACTTAAAATGTACATATTAACAACTAAAATGTACTTATTAGCTCATGAAATGGACAAAAGTTTACCTTTTGAAAAGGTACAGCCCCAGTGACAACTTTTGTACCTTTTTTCTGAGAGTGTATATATATTGTCTGTGTGTGTGTGTATACAGTATATATATATATATATATATTTTTATTTATATTATCATATTTAAATATGTTTATTTATTTGAATTGTGTAAATAATGTTGTACAGGTGGATTACGTTTAAAGACATTCTCAAAGCCCACCCAAACACTGAGACACTATTATTAGCAATATTTCTTTGGGAAAGTTGATTGTAGGAGAATGGATCTGGATATGTGAGCTGGTGCGGGTTTAGCAGCAGTAGATGAAGTTGGCAAACGGCGCAGGAGTTTAATCAGTTTTGACACATCTGTGAGGGTTCAGCTATAGTTAGAGAGAGAGAGCAGAAGCAGCGTCTCAGAGACAAGGGGTGCGAATCTGTGGTCGCTTTATCATTGACACCAGAGCACACACACACACACACACACACAGCTGCACTGCAGAGGAGCACTGACACACACACACACACACACACTGCTGATCCGCTGACCTCTGACCTCACGTGAGGCTCTCAGCCCGCACTTAAACACGTGTGATGTCATGGACTAGTTGCTGCATTTCACAGCGATCACAAAAGTCACATGACACTTTCCCCTTCATATTCAACACTTATTATAGCGTTGCGAACACAACAAACTGTGTTTGTGTGTGTGTGTGTGTGTTTGCCTGTGTATTTGACTGTGTGTGTGTATGAGTGTGTTAGTTTGTGTGTTTAAATATAAATGTACAATTATATATTTGTTTTATTTTAAATTATATGGATGCATAATTTCTTAAAATAATATATTTATATATTTTCTTAGTTTTATAAAATAATATCATATATAATATTTCATTCAAATATAATATTGTGTATTTATATATTATATCATTATATATATATATATATATATATATATATATATATATATATATATATATATATTAGGGCTGTCAAAACGATTAATCGCGATTAATCACATCCAAAATAAAAGTTTGTGTTTACATAATATATGTGGGGGCACTGTGTATAATTATTATATATATATAAAAAACACACATGCATGTATATTTAAGAAAAAAATATTATTTATATATAAAATATTTATATTTATATATAATATAAATTATATATAAATCTATATACAGAATATACATGAAAATATTTCTTAAATATATACAAGCATGTGTGTGTGTTTATATATATATAATAATTATACACAGTGCACCCACATATATTATGTAAACACAAACTTTTATTTTGGATGTGATTAATCGTGATTAATCGTTTGACAGCCCTAATATATATACATATATTTATATATATATCAGTCTTCTATTTTATGATGATATTATGAGACATTTATGGACTTTATATTTGGAAATTTATACTTTTTTATATACGTTTGGCCACACACACTCATACACGCGTCCTGAAACTACAGCTCCTCCCCCAATCACACACAGTGCCTACACACACACACACACACCTCACACACACACACACACACACACATTCTACATTCACGTGGCAGGAATTGAAGTGAATGGAGAATATAGATATTCCATATACAGTCTTGACATATATAAATATATTACTAATAAATCATAAGATGTTTTAATGCAGTTTGAGATGAAGCGCGTCACACTGCTGGACAGTTTGCATGTCGACGGCCCACACACACACACACACACACACACACTCGCAGTGAGTGTCCAGTCTCTGAGGACAGTTATTGTTCTTATATTGTTAACATGTAAATGCGGATGATGATTCAGAGCCGTGAACGCACATGTGCAGAACACACAACGGCTGCTTATTTGATGATGTTTGTAGGCCACTGTGTGTGTGTGTGTGTGTGTGTGTGTGTGTGTGGTGACCATCTTTAGTGACTGAACTTTATTGCGTGTGCTGTCAGTCACACTGTCCGGGGGCGGAGTCTGAGTCACAGCATCACATGAGCGGGATTTGACAGATATGAGTCGAGATGTTTTCATCAACACACACACACACACACACACACACACACACGAAACAACGAGCGCCGGTGATGATATATTTGACGAACCCTTGGCTTCGGTCGACGGGTTTGACCCTGAATGAGCCGACGCTGGTCTACTGGACCGCGAACACAACACACACATCGGTTCCTCCTAGACGGAAATGAGATAAAAATGGGACTTTTGGAAACCAACACAATAATCTCTCTCGTCTCCTTTGAGTTTTAAATCTCAACAGTGTCTCAAATTGCGCTCAAAAGTCTCAATATGAACTCAAATATTTCTCATCAAATGATCAGACCCGATTTACGCAATTAAATTTATAGCTTTATACTCTTACTGAATGACAGAGGTTCTCAAACCGGCCTAAGAATTACTTAAAATTATTATTATTCATTTAATAAAATGATAATAATGACAATAATAATATTATTAATTTAATTAGAAATAATAATAATAAATTATAATTACAAAATAAATTAATAATAATAACAATAATAGTTATTGTTATCAATTTAATTAGTAAAAATAATAATAATTTTTATTATTATTAATTAGCTCAAACATTCTAACCTAATTAAAATATTAAAATAAAAAGTACACAATCATATTTCCCTCTACAATTTTATTTTTCTTTTATATCAAAGATCATACAGTGCATTTCTGCAAACTTTATTTTTTTTCTGCAATTTTAATTTACCTATATGTATATAATAATTATTATTACTATTAAGCATAACTAATAAATTGTTTTAAAATTATTAATGATTATTATCAATAATATTCATGAATTAAAACCATCCAACTTAATCAAAATGCTAAAAGCATACAATTAACACAAGTAATTTATTATTTAAAAAAATTTAAACTATATTAATTTTTATCTCCTCAATATATATATATATACATACATATATATATATTAGGGCTGTCAAACGATTAATCGTGATTAATCGCATCCAAAATAAAAGTTTGTGTTTACATAATATATGTGGGTGCACTGTGTATAATTATTTTGTATATAATAATTAAATACACATGCTTGTATATATTTAAGAAATACTTTCATGTATATACTGTATGTAGATTTAAATTTAATTTATATTATATATAAATATAAATATTTTACATATAAATAATATTTTTTCTTAAATATAGACTACATGCATGTGTGTGTATTTATATATAGATAATAATTATATAATATAATAATTATACACATTGCATCCACATATATTATGTAAACACAAACTTTTATTTGGGATGCGATTAATCGCGATTAATCGTTTGACAGCCCTAATATATATATATATATATATATATATATATATATATATACACACACATACACTCTTTTAACTCAGTCTTCTGATCCAAAAACATTTATCTTTAGTCATTCTTAGTGTGTTAAATCTCTCTCTCTCTCTCTCTCTCTCTCTC
>CM075878.1:31174934-31239370 GCA_038021265.1 Cyprinella venusta
AAATTTATTTTGACCTGCATTTTATGTTTCTTTACATGAAGCCATCTGTGGTGTGTATATGACATTGCATTATATAATCAAACTAAGGCAGTTCTGATGTCATGGTAGAGCAGCATATCATTAAGTTCATATTTTCATTTCATTTTCATATTTCATATTTAAAGCATGAATTTCATAATAACTCCTTGTCTGTGCCACATTTGCAGTGCATGAACACGAGCTGTGAGATCCTGTGCCGAGGATACAAAAAAAGCTTGTAAAGTGTGTGTGTGTGTGTGTGTGTGTGACAGGTTTTGTAATCCAATAACTCTTTTCATTCTTTACTTTACTTTCCAACGGCGTCCCTGATTCAACAATGCTTTATTTTTAATTCCCCCTGATAAAAATAGCTATTAAAATGTAATATATTTACGACCTGTCCCTGAGGCTGTGTGTGCTGACCTCCAGGTCAAAGGTCACCCCAGTCAAGACTAATCGTCTGTTACAGTGAATATCTGGGGTCAAAGGTCATGTTGTGGTCAAGTTCAGGGAGTGCTGTGTGTGTGTTAGAGAGAGACTGCTCTGCTCAAGGCTTTAATTAGAAGTCAAAGTGACAAGATTTATGCAAATTAGATCATTAATATGCAAGCTCGAAATCAACTGCCTAAAAAAAGCATCGTATCACTTTAGGGAGTAGAACCTTGATAATAGACAATTAAAAACGGCAATGTCTTTAAGATCTGTGTTTGTTTGTGATGGACGAGCCGCAGCGTCTTAGGCTCATTAATAACGGCTCTAATATCTGCAGGGCTTTTGCTTTTTAATTAGATTTGAGGAGGACGTTTGGTGTTAATTACTTTTTACACTCTTAGAAGAACGTGAGGCAGAGAGAGAGAGAGTTTAACACATGACAGTTTCACTCACGTCCACATCATGCCTGTCATTCAACACGTCAGGTAAACGTGTGTGTAATTACATCAGTTAAAAACCAGATGATGATGCTCTGGATTATCTTCAGGAACATAAGTGATATATGTGTGTGTGTGTGTGTCTGCTCGTCGTCTCTCGCTCAGACTCTTTGCTGACAGACAGTGTAGAATTGGATGTAATGACGTTGAGTTGCCAGATGGTCCAGCACAGTCCACATCAGGTAACCGTGACAACCGCCTCCTCTCTCTCTCTCTCTCTCTCTCTCTCTCTCTCTCTCTCTCTCATGGACACTCAGTAACGTCACTGGTCAGTTTAGAACAGATGGAGTTTCTTTGACAGAAGAGTCATAATATATATATAATAAGTAGGGCTGTGCAAAAGTTAATTTCGATTTTAGAAATGATTGGCTTTTTATGGGGGAAAGGTCTAACCTAAAGCTCAAATGAATAAAGAAATACATTTAGACATCTTTTTTTATTTATTTCTAGATTAAACAATTTATTTATTTTGTTTTATTTGTATTATTTATTTTATATATTTTATTTGTATTGGTAGTTTCTATATGTATTTTTTTAATGATTTAAAAAAAATCAATAATGAATTATTTTTTAGTATTAATTTTTATTTTGTAATTATGTATTTATTTACATTTGAATTATTGTGTGTGTGTGTGTGTGTGTATATATATATATTTCTACACACACACACACACACACACACATATGTACATATATATATATATATATATCTGACATATCTGATCAGACAGTGTTTGTGTTGTTCTTCTTAACCTGTTCATTAACTTTGTAGAAACCTACTCGTTAACCCTGGAGAAACCCATTCATTAACCCTACACTCTCAGAAAAAAGGGTCTGTACCTTTTCAAAAGGTAAACTTTTGTCCATTTTAGGTGCTAATAAGTACATTTTCAGTGCTAATATGATTTTAAGTGTTAATATGTACATTTTTGGTGCTAAAATGTACATTTTAGGTGCTAATAAGTACATTTTAGGTGCTAATAAGTACATTTTTGGTGTTGATATGTACATTTTAAGTGTTAATATGTAAATTTTTGGTGCCAATAAGTACATTTTTGGTGTTGATATGTACATTTTTGGTGCTAATAAGTACATTTTAGATGCTAATAAGTACATTTTTGGTGCTAAAATGTACATTTTAGGTGCTATTATGTACATTTTAGGTACTAATAAATAAGTTTTAGGTGTTGATATGTACATTTTAAGTGTTAATATGTATATTTAATGTGCTAATAAGTACATTTCTGGTGCTAAGAAGTACATTTTAAGTGTTAATATGTACATTTTAGGTGCTAATATGTACATTTTAGGAGCTGTTATGTCCATTTTAGGTCATAATATGTACATTTTAAGTGTTAATATGTACATTTCAGGAGCTAACATGTCCATTTTAGGTGTTAATATGTAAATTTTTGGTGCTAATATGTCCATTTAGCTGTTAATATGTCCATTTTAGGTGCTAATATGTTAGGTACCAGTATGAAGCGTTTGGGTATAAAAGTGTACCTTTTGAAAAGGTACAGCCCCAGTGACAGCTTTTGTACCTTTTTTTCTGAGAAACCCGCTCGTTAACCCTGGAGAAACAGGCATAAAGTAAAGGGTCTGTGTTGTTTATTGCTTTATGAGAGTCTCGTTTCCTCCAGTCAGTAAGAAAATCTCACAATTCTGACTTTTTTTCACATAATTGCATGTTTAATTCTGAGACAGAGTGAATTTTGAGTTAAAAACTATCAAGAGAGATTTATTAAGTGCATATTGCAAGATTTAACGTCATATAATGTCTCTCAGAAATAGAGTAAAACATGTTGAGACTTTTGAAGGACTTAAATCTGCTGTTTTCTCACAAACTTTTCAGATCTGGATCTTTTGCTTTATTATTTCAGACCTACGTCTTTAGTTTACTTGGCTTTGAATGTGTGTGTGTGTGTGTTGTGAAAGAGCTCTACAAATGAAATAAAGTCCTGTCTGGATGTAATCAGACATGTTCTAGTTTGACTTGTGTTCTGGATCACAGACGGTTCTGATGTGTGTGTGTTGCGTAACTCGTATGATGACAGATGTGAATAATGAAGAGCAGATCGCTGGAATGTGTGTTAAATGATTTGACTGTGTTCAGTGTGTTTGTGTGTGTTTCTGTCTCGTTTCAGATCATTTGGATCTTCAGATACACAGAAATGAGACTGTAAGAACCAGATCTGAACTCACAGTTACTGCAACTCAAACTAAAGTCAGAGAAACTGTTTTTTACTTGAAACAAACTAAAATGTCTTTAGAAATGAAGCTTACTTTATTTCCGCTGCCAAAGCCACATTTCTATTTTCATTTAGATTAAACATGAAAGAAGTACACAATCATTTAAAACATTTGTCCTTATATAGAACCTTTTTCTTTATAATTGAGCCGAATGTTTTCTAAGAGTGTGTGTGTGTGTGTGTGTGTTTCAGCAGCGAGTGGATCAGAACCGGATCTGTTTTCTGATGAAGCTGCTGATATGAGGCCGATTCAGTGTCAATAAGGTGATCTGTTCAGTCATGTGTGTGTGTGTGTGTGTGTGTGTGTGTGTGTGAGTGCTCTGACTTGAGTGTGTTTTCATAAGATGTAAAGCAGCTCCTCCTCTTGTTTATGGGAAATGATGAAACTGCTCAGTTTTCTGTAAAACATCTGGTATAGATGACCTGATATCGAAACTAAATGTGTGTGTGTGTGTGTGTGTGTGTGTCCTCACATTAGTTGCGTAACGTTGTTGTAATGCTTTCTCGTCACTTGTTGTTTCTCAGATGCTAAATCTTGATTTCTGCATGAATGATTTGAATTTGAAATCTTTATTTTGAACATAAAAAGAATGTGTATAAAATAAAACAATGTTTAAAAAAGTTATGAAAAATCAAAACAAATGAGCAGCAATATATATATATATAATTTTTTGCTGTTGACGATGATCATCTACTGTGGATCTAGAGCTAATCTGATCTAAAGCGGAGTGTGTGTGTGTGTGTGAGGGTGTGATGTTGATCATAGTGATCGTGTTCCCCTGGATCAGAGAGAGAGATGGAGAATCATGGGTAATCTGTATGTAAGACTTGTTTTTACAGATTGTCTTTAATACACTGCAAAAAAATATTGTTGGTTTAACTTAAAAAAGTAAGTAACCTGGTTGCCTTAATTTTAAGTTGATTGAACTGGAAAAAGTGAGTTAATACAATGAAGGAGATTGATTTAATCATCAGAAACTCAAAATAATAAGTTATCTCAACTAAGTAAATTATTTAAGTTGATTTGACAAAAGAAAAAATGTTGTGATGCTGATGACAAACCTTGAAAATATTTTTTTTGCAGTGTATGAGTGTATTTTATGTTTGTGCACAATAACCAAGTTAATATATTTGATAAATAAATCTAATTTGTTTCAATCTTACATTTTAACAGAATATTGTCATATTTTAACCCCATAATGTTTTTAATGTCACCGTTTTTAAAATGAACTGATTCTAAGCAATTTGAATGAATGCATTTTGAAAAATATGGTTATTTAAATAAAATCAAATAGATTTTATTATTTTTATTTTTTATTTCCTGGGAGCTGACTCGTTTTATTTCATTTCATTTATGCTCGGGAATTTTCGTGTCATTTTGCATCTCGAGTAAATGTTTCTTGATTTCAGAATATGGAGACGTGCCGTCAGTGTTTGGATGATGTTCCTGATGACTGGCGATCGCTGTTCCTGGAACAGTGCAAGGCTTGCGACACACACGGATGGAGCCGTCCCGGAGCCGGAGATCTCGTCTAGACTCTCTCTCTCTCTCTCTCTCTCTCGTCTGCACCGCTGGCGACTCCAACATGATTAAACACAGATGAGTTTGCTTATCAGTCTTCATAAACACTAATATTTCAATGTGATGATTATAGATTTGAACAGTTCACACTTCTATATAGGGTTCTTTACTCAACTCCAAAGGACATTTAATGCTAAAAACAGGGTTTCCGCGGGGTCTTAAAAAGTCTGAAATTCTGAACTTTAAATTTAAGGCCTTAAAAACGGCTAGATTTTCATCTGAGGTCTTGAATTTTATTTAGTCAGGTATTTTAATGTTTATGTAAACAAAAAGTGCATATTAATGCTAATTTTATTTATTTGCTGGGTTTTGAAATACATTTGGCAAATTGATTTCATAATAACCATGAAATGAAATGTTCATGCCATTTCATCTCTAGGTATGATCAACTAAAATCAACTATAATTGTGTTTTTACAGTATAAAATGCAAAGTACAAATTTCACCCACACACACATATATAAAATATTTTTTTGCAAATATTTTTTATTTATTTAAAATTTTGGTTATGCATCGTGTAGGTCTTAAATTTCAATGTTTATGGTCTTAAAATGTCTTAAAAAGGTCTTAAATTTGACTTACTGAAAAACCCTGTAAAAAAGGTTCAATAATGACAAGAAAGAACACTTTTGGCACAAAGGCTATTATTCATTCATATATTACATTATTCTGCAACATTTTGTAGTAGTTATTAAATGATTATTAAACTGTTGTAGTAACTTAATATCACATTTTAATCATGCAGATTTTTGGAGGATAAAAACTGAAATGTCACTCTTCGTGTGATATCGATTAATTACATTTTTTAACCCCCATATTTTGAATTTTGTGATCATTCACACTCATTGCATTTTAGGGGTTCCAAATACGTTGCGCTTTAGAACCTTTTAAGCTTCTATATAGAACCTTTTCTTCTAAGAGTGTTGTGTGTGTGTGTGTGTGTGTGTGTGTGTGTGTGTGTGTGTGTGTGTGTGTGTGTGTGTGTGTGTAATATTCCCCAAAACAAAACCTAAAGAAATCTGAGAACTTTCCTTCTCTGACGCCTGAAACATGCCGACTCAGTGAATCACACATTAACTGAAAATGTGTGTGTGTTTATAATGTGATTTTGCATATTAAACCCAGGATAAATGTTTTATGTGTGTATTCAGTCAATCCTGTAAACACAGTAAATCTGTCAGTGTTTTACAGTAAGAGCTTCACACACACACACACACGCACACGACTTGCCTAAAGATTGACAGATTTCGGGGTGAAATAAATGATATCTTTGTGTTATTCACATCTTCCTCCAGCGACTGATGAAGAACATCCAGTAGAATATCATAAACTATATTAAAGTGACAGATGATCATAATGCAGAAAACATGTTTCATGACACACACACTCGCTGACGTCACCTGACCAGACAGAGTGTGTGTGTGTGTGTGTGTGTGCTTCACTGTAGGCGGTGTGCGAGGTTTCGAGATGTTAGAGAAGTGTGTGTAGGTGTACACTCACTGTGAGACACACACGTGCTCAGAAACACACTCAACCGGCAGATTGTAAGACTATGGAAACTAAAAGTGTTATCTATGTACAGTAACTCGCTGTGTTTTGGGACTATGACCCCCAGAATGTCATCTAGAGAGAAAATGCGGTCTATATAGGCAACTCAGTAGGTTTTGCGATCTATATTGAGTCTATAACTCGGTTTTTGTGATGAATGTAGGCAGCTCAAAAGGGTTGAGACTGATGCTGTCTAATTATTTCCAGACTTTGATGTCAACGTTATTTGAAGCATACTAGGTTTTGGGATTGATGCATAAAATGCTGTCTATATAGGCAAGTAACTAAGTTTTAAGCCATCTAGTTCCCATAAATATTGTTTATGAAGTAAACTCAATAGGTTTTAATAACCTAAAAATGTGTTATATGTAGGCAGCTCACACTATGATGCCCATGCTGTCTATGTAGGGTGCTTACCAGCTTTCGAGATGCCCACATGTGTTGTCTAGTTAGTGAGCCCTGAGGCTGAGCAGTGTGTGTGTGTGTGTTTGTGTGTGTACACAGACAGTAGTTAGCAGTTTTGAGAGAGTAAAGCAGGAAAAGCGACGCTTCCTCCTGTTGAACATTTCCTGCCTCAGTGTGACTCACGCGCGCTTCCTCTCAGATGAGAACGAGACGCGCGCGCCCGCGCCGGTTTAAGAGCGCCGGTCTGGACTCGAGTCACACACGCGACGCGACGCGTTGAGCTGTGATGGAGCGGTTCGGTTCTGTCGGCTGTGGCTCGGTTCTTCTCGCGTGTCTGGTGATGTCTGGTGAGTGAAATCCCGCTTCAGTCTTGAAAATACAGCGCGACGCGATGACGGGAGCGCGCGTCAAAGTGTGTCGCGTCAAACGCGGTGTTTAGGGTGTAAATATATTGATTATAAGTTTCTCTTTCAAAACACGAGTGTGATTGACATTTGCTCGTGTGTGTGTGTGTGTGTGTGTGTGTGTGTGTGTGTGAGACTTAGCTTACTACTCAAATTCTGTTCCTGTTTTATTAACGTTAGTTCTTTCTGTTTTTCTTTATACTTCGACATTTATAATTAAACTAAATTCACATGTAAATTATTTAATGTTTTGTGAGTGTGTTGTTACTACATTAAAACTACTTTGAGTTAAAAAACTGCACATTTTAAAGTAAACTAGTGCAGTGATGGAAGGATCATGGCACTGTAGTTAGCCAAAACCATAAATACCTGTTCATAACTTGAAATAATATTTTAATATAATAAATGTTAACTAAAAATTAAGTATATTTTAATTAATTAATTAAATATGTTTAATATATAGTATTAATTAAATATATGTTAAATTAAATGTATTTCAGGTAGTTGCCAAAGACATCTTTTCTCACTTTTACATTAAGTTGAACTTGATATACTAATATAACTAAAATCGAAATAATAATGAATATAAACTATGTTGTCATAAAATGACAAAAACATATAACACTATTACTAAAACTTTAAGATTTACATTTTTTTAAATATAGGCTACAAATGAAAACTAATTCAAAATATGAATTGTTATTATATATATTACTGATATGCAACATACTACTGAACGTTTAACATATTTAATAACCATGATGTTACATTAGAGAATTATTTTAATAATATTAGACTAATAGTGCATGTATTGACCTTTATGAAAGGAGCATTTGCCACAACAGCAACAACTACGATAATATAATGTATTATAAAATATAAATATAAGGAACAAAATATAAGTCCTTATCCATTTAATGTGACTTGAGCTTGTTTGTTTGTATTTAGATTAAGTTTCATACTGTTCCTGAGCTTTGCTGTGTTTGTGTGCATGTGTGTGTGACAGCATAAACCTGCTGTTGTGTTTGAGAGATCCTGACGAGACAAACATCGCTCAGTGTGTGTTTCTCGTGTGTTTGTGTTCTGGCAGACAGTCTCTGAATGTGGAGACGGTTACATCATGAACTCCAGATGATCAAACTCACTTTAAATGAAAGCATGTGTTTGGAGTCAAACTAACGTCACTCCTCTTCACGTTGCCCCCGAATCAGCTGGTGTGTGTGTGTGTGTGATCTTTAGAGACATTAACTCTCAACATCATCAACAAACGCAACATCGCTGACATGCATGTGCTTTCTATGTTAATATGTGTGTGTGCATGAGAGAGAGAGAGAGTGTGTGTGTGTGTGTGTGTTTACATTAGTGGTGGGTTGCATAAACTGCTTAGATGACTCTTTCAAGTGACTCATTAAGTTTTTGTTCTGGACTGCTCTTAACAGTTTTTAGACAGTCGCATAAAAAGATTATGTATTATTTGTATTATGATTATTTAGGGCTGTGCAAAAGTTAATTGCAATTAATCGCATCCAAAATAAAAGTCTGTGTTTACATAATATATTTGTGTGTGCTGTATGTAATTATTTTGTGTATATATAAATGCACACACATGCATGTATATATTTAAGAATATATGTTATTCATATATAAAATATTTATATTTATATAATATAGATTATGTATTTATTATGTACAAATAATTCTTAAATATATACATGCATGCATAGGTATTTATATATACAAAATAATTATATACAGCACACACAAATATATTATGTAAACACAGACTTTTATTTTGGATGCGATTAATCGCAATTAACTTTTGCACAGCCCTATTATTATTATTATATTATTTGTCTGAATCAATCAATTAGTTTTAATCTGAAAAGTTTGACTGATGAGCTGTAACTAATTGCTAGTTGGTTGGACACAGTCTTATCGAACCCCTGATATGTGTGTGTGTGTGTGTGTGTGTGTGTGTGTGTGTGTGTGTTTTACAGGTACATCCGCTATGCTCCCTTCCACCAATCAGCACAGTCGGTGTAAGTCATGTGACCCTCAGCCGGCCGCCTGCAGGGCCAATGAGTGCATCTCAAACTGCAGCGTATCGAGAGTCTGCCCGAATCCACAGGACGTCTGCGCCGCTGTCTGGTATGACACACACACACACACACACATGTGAATCACTGACGTGTTCAAACACGACCTCATCACACCACAGAGCAGAGCGTAGAGAAATAAACACATCCCAGGTCAAACCCTTTTCAATCTTTCTTAAAGGGGCAGTGCGTCATATTTAGGAGGATCTGTTGAGTTATATATACATAACTCTAATTACCTTAGAATGAGCATTTCTGTCTACACACACTCACATCGACGTGTTTCTACGGTGGCCCTAAACGGACAAATGTGTTTCGTCACTATGCACTATGCAATAACATATCATTTTACTGAATAATTAGGTAATCCTAATTTCCTCTGTGTCCAACGACGACATCACTTCCTGTCGGCCACTGTTGTGCAGTTCGCATCCTCACCACTAGATGTCGCTAAAAATTACACACTGCACCTTTAAAGGGATTGGGCGTTAAAAAAATTACATTTTTTGCAGATTCGTAAAGTTCTCTAGGATTCTTTTCAGATTCTTCGGATCATATCAGATCTTTATAGATACATATTTACTTATTTGTGATGATGTGTGCCTGTACACTGCTGCATTATGGGAGTTGTAGTTTGGTTTGTAGTGATTACAGGAAGCGACTCGACACACAGGTGTATATCGGCAGAGAGTGTGTTATTACAGCAGGCCTACTGACACACACACACATTACTGTAGTAAATACACACGTGCACTAATTAATGATAAACATTTCATTGTGACAGTAATTCAGTATTTCACTAATTTCATAATCAGTGTTATTTAAGGATTGACATACTAGTATGGATTTCATTACTTTATATTAATATTTTCAATGTGCATTTACATTTTTTATTTAATTATTATTATGCATTTTGAGTTTAAATGTTTATATTTTCTATTTAAATTGCATTTTGTTTTTATACATGTTGTGTTTATATTTAATTATTATGTATTTTGAATTATAATGTTTATATTTTCTATTTTTTTTATTTATTTATTTTTGAACATGTAGAAAACTTAAAATAAAATAAAAATATACAAACATGAATTCATTTATAAAACAATAGTTATATAAGTTAATGTGCTTCTCAGCACAACTTCCGAAATTAATATAGGTTATTCAAATTAACATTAATTTTAAATTGCATTTTGATTTATAAATTTTGTGTTTTATATTGTTTTCTTTTTTGTTGTGGAGTTTTTGTAAATGCGTCTATAGACCATTTCAAAAGATGTAAACAACACTGGCCCAGAAGCACTTCCTGTTTCAGTTTTTAAACACTAAATAAAAGGTGGGATAAAATACAACCAACAGAACATTTAAAACTGAATCAAAAAGTTTAACAAACATCTTTAAGAAGTTTTCTTTACATGTGAAATAAAGAAAACAGTTACAAACTGAAACAGGAAGTGCTTCTGGGCCAGTGTTGTATACATCTTGTGAAATGGTCTATGTAGTCTATTCGTTTTTATTTTATTTTATCTTAGAACATCAAGTTAAAACTTAGAAATGTTTTTTATATTTATATGTTATTTCTTATATAGCTTTTTATATTTTATTTTAATTCTGTTAATGTTTATTTCAAGTAAAGAAAATTAAATTAATTTTTATGGATTTAGTTAATAAAATTATATATATATAATTTAATGTATCATAATGCGTATTATTATCTTCACAGTCTGATGAGATTTTACAGTTAAAATAGTTTATTTGCAACACTATTATGAAAGATTGAGCGCTTTGCATTCTGGGATGCTGTATCACACACCGTGAGTGTGTGTGTGTGGTAAAGATGTGTTATCCTGACCTCTGTCGTGCAGGTGGAGGAAGGCTGGGATGGTTACCGTGGAGACGATGTGTCACGACCCCACGCGAGCGCTGCGCGGTGTGATGTTGCAGGATTACAACGGCTCTGTGTGTGTGTTGAGCGTCAGACAATCCCTGCGTGTGTGTGCCTGTACGGGACACGAGTGTAACGAGCGCCTGCTGCTGGACACACACACTGAGGGGGAGGACAAGATAGAGACATGTGAGTGTGTGTGTGTGTGTGTGTGTGTGGTCTCTTATGCAAAAATATGCTATAATATCATCAGCACTGAATAGATATGTATTTTTGTGCTTGTAGACATTTCATCTCTCTCTCTCTCTCTCTCTCTCTCTCTCTCTCTGTGTGTGTGTGTGTGTGTGTGTGTTTTGCAGCGAGTGCATCAGAAAAGAAAGAGTTCAAGCTCGCTCAGCTCTGTAGGTTCTGCGACATCGAATTAACGACGTGTAACGCCACCGGCGTCTGCGAATCCTCCTGCAACGTCTCAGCGATCTGCGAGAATCCTGAGGAAGTGTGTGTCAGTTCCTGGTAGGTCAGCGCAGCTCTAGTGTACACACACTTCCAGATCCATCCGTTTCACATCTCAAGATCACTGTGAGAAAATCAACGCCATAAATCTAAACAAATCTGAGCTTGATATCTAAAAATATATGAGGTATTTATATTAGGTAATACCAACATATATTAGTAGGGCTGGATAATAAATATCGATTTCTCGATTCTCATTTTTACGAACCGATATCGATTCTTAAGTCTCAAGAATCGATTAGTCATCCTGTTTCATTTGAATGAATGGATCATTGTATCGCGGCTGCGCGCATCAAAAAAATCTCAATAATCTTTGTCCTTTGTTACTATTGATATGAAACAAAGTCTCAATTTTCAAATTACGTCCATTTTCTTTATAAATTCAGAAACATAAATAGTGTTTTGTCGCTGTGGCGTGAGATGGCTCTGGAGAAGCAGCAGCGCTGATCTCTCTTCCGGCTTAATAATACCAGTCACAGCGCCAAATAAACATGAATGAGCATCTGAAAGTGTGTTAAAGATAGAGGACAACTTATCCAAATCCAGATCATGACACATTGATTCACTCAATCAGCGTTTCAACCGTGGAAAGACGTCAGTTAAACAGCTTGTAATCAATGTATCGTCATATTTACCTCAGAAAACCCACATAAACTCGTTAGTCAGCTAGAAAAAATAACTCTAGAGAGGAGCATTTTGATAAATATATACACCATATTACATATGCATTATAATCTTAATGTTCTTAATGCATATTTGAATAAATCTGGCAAGTTTTTATGACAGCCACCATTTAAATGTTTATATTTCATATAATCTTCTTATTATAAAATAAATAAAAGTGTAATTTAAGTGTTTGTATAGCTACAAAACAGTTGATTATGACCTTCATATTAGGCTAATGAAGCCTATAGGCTACAACTAGACTCCCATAGTTTACAGCATTAGTTCAGAGATTTGATTCCCTTGAGAAAAATCGCCATTTATTGGAACTGATATCCAAAATAATCGATATTGAATCGAATCGAATTGTGAAATTTGTCTCAATACCCAGCCCTATACAGTATATGAAGTATTTTTCTGCTTTAGTAGAGTGAAAAGGTCACATACAGCAGTTTTACTGTTACAGTATGATTGTAATGATGTTTCAGGAGGAGAGAGGAAGGGAACGCGGCCATCGAGACGGTGTGTCACCACCCGGCGCTGAGGTTTCGTGGCCAGATCCTGAAGGACTTCAACAGCAAAACCTGTGAGATGAAGCGAGTGAAGGGGACGGAGGACGAGTTCATCTGCTCCTGTAATGAGGAAGAGTGCAACGGCCGGCTCGTCTTTCCTGACGGTCAGTTTCACACACTCTCACACACTCTTGAGTCCAGTCTGCTTTATTTATACAGCGCTTTTCACAATACAGAGTGTTTCAGAGCAAGAAAATAATGCAATAAAGTTTGTTTCTAGAAGAAAATGGCGTTATAGTGCAGCTCAGTGATGGTTCATTTTTGTTGTAAAAGTTGTAGTACTTTAGTTCATTTATATATAGCCGCTCTATCCGTGATGTCATCATCCAGCTCAGCTCAGGTCTCACATAATGGTGTCAATGCAGCAGATCGGTAATATTGTTGAATATTATATTTATATAGCGATTTTCTTGGCACTCAAAGCACTTTTACATAGAGAGGGGGAATCTCCTCAACCAACATTAAATTAATTTTAAGCATTTAAAAGAAAAAAACAAAATAAAAATAAATAAAAGTCACTTAAACTCTGAAAACTTGTTTTTTTTCTCTCTCACAATAATTTTTATTTTTTTAATTATAATAAAAATTATAATTTTTATTAATTTTTATTTTATTTTTATAACTGTTGCATTTTTGTATTGCGATATATTGTGACACGGATGGTATATTGTTACACTCCGTCAGATAATTTATTTTATTATTTTTTATTATAGTTTATTTAGATAGGGACAGATACAGATAACATAGATACACTTTTAGCCAGAGCTAATTTGCAACATTAGTCCCTTGAAGGGCTTTTTTAGTAAAATGTAATACATGCGATAAAATACATGAGCAATGCAATACAATAAGGGCTTTTTGATAAAATGCAATACAAGGGTAAAAATACTAGTAGAGAGAAAAATACTAGAATATAATATAAATGACGAAAAGAAAAAAAAATACAAAGAAGGCAGAGTCGACAAGGACTAAATATGCGAACAACACTGCTCCTGAATTAACCACAATTTGTTTTTGTTTTTTTGAAGATGTCTAATGTCGGGATAATAAGGTTCAGATGCTTTCTTGATAATCTGAAGACTCGCGCAGTTCATGTGGAGTGTGTGTGTGTGTGTGTGTGTGTGTGTGTGTGGATCCGCTGACGCTCCAGACGTGTGGTTTCCTCCTGTCTGTGTGTAAAGATCATCTCGTTGTTTTTATAGCCACGTGTTGTGTGTGTGTGTGTGTGTGTCTACGCACATGCGGTTGTGTTGTGCTGCACTGTGTTTACTGTAACAAGGGGCTTTTTCTGAAGGAAAAGCATCACTCGCGATTTTTTCTTTCTGCAGAAATGTCTCGATCTAGATTTAGATCGGTTAAACAGGAAGCCGCATCATGTGACTCTGAGAGGAAACTTTTGATGCAGAAAATATCCGCCTGTCCATCCAAAATGTGTGTTTTCCAGTACAGAAGATACGTTTATAAACACGATACATTTGAGATGCAAAATGACATCAATATTAAGTTTGTTTTCTGACAAACTGATCAAATTGAAGCGAGTTTGTGCTTAAAACAAGAACAAATGTCTGTCAAGAAAAAAATAATCTTGTTTTCCCTTTCAATTAAGATTATTTTTATGACCTTTTTCGTTTTTACTCTTTAACTTTTTTTTTGCTATTTGTTTTCGAATTTTCTAATTAATTAATTAATCCACCAGATCCACTGGAATTAACCCTCAGGTGCTCTTCGTTTCGGAGTCACACTTGTTATCCTCCCGGTCAAAAGTGACCGTACACCTAAAAATTAAATTTCCTCCATCCCAGTAAAACCAATGCAATTTATTTTTGTTCTATAATATTTATTCTTCGTAATTTAGTATTTTGAGACAATTTGATTGAACTTATTAATATTTATGCAATATTTATGGTCTATTTTGCCATGGAAAAATATATATTTTAATTATATTATTATATTATTAATATATATATATATATATATATATATATTATTATTTTTATTTTTATTTATTTATTTTTTTTCAAAAAATTATTAATGCAGTATTTTAGTTTAATATAGAGTCTAGGCCTTTAGAAAAAAATATTTTTTGAAGAAAATAAGCACCATCTGGTGACAGTATAGAGAAAAAGTGTAGAATCATGGTGTAACCACTAGATGGCATGTACAGCTCTCTATGGAGAGGCATGTCAATTCCCCAGATGTTTATCAACACATTTTTTTTTTTTTGGTGGATCTGAATATACAGTTGAAACAATCTCAAAAACGATTTTTTTATTTAAAAAAAAATGTAAAGAAAATAAATAAAAAAAATTGTGAATTTTTGTGTTTTTGTCAATTTCCCATTCGTTTCCTATGGGGGTCACTTTTGACTAAAGAGCACAAGTGTGACTATTTTTTTACGACCACTTAGCATGCTCAGATCATGACCTCAATTTTTGTGTGTGTTCACATTCATAATGCCATAAAAGTCACCAAGTTTCACAACATTCCGATGAAGCTGTGATTTTTAATAATTCAAAACAGAAAATTTTTCGAAGAGCACCTGAGGGTTAAAAACATTATAACAAGCTTACAGTTTTGAATGAGCTAATCCATATTTTAATGGATAAATTAAAACAACTATATATATATGAAGAGTTCAGATGCAAAAGCCTCTAAATGCCATTTGAAATTTTCTTCTAAAATGATCATTTTTATCAAGCTTGTATATTTAAGTTCAGTAATTTCACTTAAATGACAATTAATAGGTAATCTTCATTGCCATTTAAGTGAAATTACTGAACTTAAATATACAAGCTTGATAAAAATGATCATTTTAGAAGAAAATTTCAAATGGCACTTAGAGGCTTTTGCATCTGAACTCTTCATATATTAATATAAATAAATATAATATAAATAATAAATATAAATATTATATATATATATATATATATATATTTAGAATTGCCTTTACAGGGACTTCAATGAATGAATAAGAGCAACCAAAAAAAAATCAGTAAACTGCTTCAATAAAAGTAGTATAGTAATTCTGGTTGGTGTTCAGGTACGGATCCTGATCCGGTTTCTCCCAGATGGGAGGAGCCGAAGCTCCCGTTTCTGATGCTGGTGGGTCTGGTTCCCTCTGCGGTCTCGCTGGTCCTGCTGGTCTCGCTGCTCTACGTCTACTGGGCGTTTCGGCAGCACAAAGCGCCCGCGACCAAAGGCGAATCCTGCCCCATCATCCTGATCGACGACCAGTCCGACAACAGCCTGAACCACAACCTGGAGCTTCTTCCCATCCAACTGGACTCATCCGTCGGGAAAGGCCGATTCGCGGAGGTCTTCAGAGCCAGACTCAAGCAAGCCAGCCAATCCTCCCAGACGGTGGCCGTGAAAATATTCCCGTATGAGGAATACGCCTCGTGGAAAACCGAGTGGGAGATTTACTCCGACGCCGAGCTCCGGCACGAGAACGTCCTGCACTTTCTGACCGCCGAGGACCGGAAAGCGTCGCGACAGTACTGGCTGATAACGGCCTATCAGGAGCGAGGAAACCTGCAGGACTTCCTGTCGCAGCACGTGATCAGCTGGGACGAGCTGTGCCGATTGGCCGGTTCGCTGGCGAGGGGCGTGGCTCACCTTCACTCCGATCGGACGCCGTGCGGACGGGCCAAAGTGGCCATCGTCCACCGAGACCTGAAGAGCGCAAACGTGCTGGTGAAGGCAGACCTCACGTGCTGTCTGTGCGACTTCGGCCTCAGTCTGAGACTCGACACATACACGTCACCTGAGGAACTGGCCAACAGCGGACAGGTGAGGCCCTCACACGCGCTCAGGAGGATGGAAAGCCTTTAGGGACAAATACACACGTATTTTACACGTAAAACTGTTTACAAATGTAATTTGAAAGCTGAATTTTCAACATCATGACTGTTGCTGATTACACGTCAGTGTTCAGTGTCACATGATCCTTCAGAAATCATTCTAATATGCTGATTTTATACTCAAAAAACATCAATTATTATTTTCGATGTTGAAAACAGTCGTGAACCATTTTTTCCCAAAAAATTCTATGATGAATAGAAAGATCAAAAGAATAGCATTAATCTTTTCTAACATTATAAATGTCTTTACTGTAACTTTTGATCAATTTAACTCATCCTTGATGAATAAAAGTATTTTCTAATTTCTTTCCCCCCAAAAATAAGAAATAAATTCTAACTGACCCCATAGTAGTGATTTAATGTAACAAAATCTTTCCATTTCAGATCAATTCTGTTCTTTTGAACTTTCTATTCATCAAAGAATCCTGAAATAAAAATGTAACTGTTTTCAACACTGATAATAATCATAAATGTTTCTTGAGCATCATATTAGAGTGATTTCTGGAGGATCATGTGACACTGAAGACTGGAGTAATGATGATAAATTCAGCTTTGATCACAGGAATAAATTACACTTCACTGGATATTCACATAGAGAACAGATGATTTACATTAGAATAATATTTCACAATATTACTCTTTTTTTTTAGTGTTTTTTATCAAATAATTGCAGCCTTGGTGAGCAGAAGAGACTTCTTTTAAAAACAAAAAATCTTACAGATCTAAAACTATATATATATAGTTATATATATATATATAGTTATATATATATATATATATATAAGTATATAAATATCTAGTTTATACAATTGATTAATCATAAAATATTAATTAATAGGTAATTGATCAAATAATTTAAATTACACATACTCATTTATAGCAATAAATTTACAATTTTATTTGCTTTAAATACAATGTGAGTTTGGTGTGTTCCTCATGCTGGTGTGTGTGTGTGTGTGTGTGTTCCTCAGGTGGGCACGGCGCGGTACATGGCTCCAGAAGTGCTGGAGTCCCGGATGGACCTGGAGAACATCGAGTCCTTCAAACAGGCGGATGTTTACTCCATGGCTCTGGTTCTGTGGGAGATCGTGTCCAGATGCAGCGCCACCGGAGGTCACAACACCCCACACACACACACACACACACACACACACTGATTCTCCATAGATCTGACCTGATCCCAGTCCACAGAAATGTAGTGTCATTCTTTAAATATAACACGCCTTTCCAATATGGTTTTGTTTTTGTTGTTTCAAAGACGTGTTTGTCAGTAGTGTAAAACTTCCCATAATGCCAAGTTTCTTCAGTGATTTCCCCGCCCACTCTGTCAATCAAACTCGTCACATGCTGTCAGACTTTGACATGTTTGGAGGTTTGACGTGTGTGTGTGTGTGTGCAGATGTGCGGGAATACGAGCCTCCGTTCGGGAAGCTGAAGGAGCATCCGTGTGTGGAGAGCATGAAGGATGATGTCATCAGAGATCGACTGAGACCCGAGATACCGGTCAGCTGGAGCAACCACACGGTAAAGCCGGAGTTTACTCCTGTCACACACGCGCATTGAACTGGGTTTGCAGTAATCAGTGATTCCACAAGGTGGCAGCACCGGCCCAGCTGATGATTCAGAAAACACAACTAAAGAGACTGAAACAATTGATTATATACGTCTGCAGAGGTGTATTGCATTCACTTGAAGAAAAAAAAAATCTACTCTGCTTTTCTGAATTACATGAGTTAATTTTTCCATGAGAGAAAAAAAATTTGCTCCTTTTTTCTGAATTAACGAGTTAATTTTTCATGGATTTTTTTTTGCTCTGTTTTTCTGAATTAACGAGTTAATTTTTCATGGATTTTTTTGCTCTGTTTTTCTGAATTAACGAGTTAATTTTTCATGGATTTTTTTTGCTCTTTTTTTCTGAATTAATGAGTTAATTTTTCATGGATTTTTTTTTTGCTCTGTTTTTCTGAATTAACGAGTTAATTTTTCATGGATTTTTTTTTGCTCTGTTTTTCTGAATTAACGAGTTGGTTTTTTTTGCTCTTTTTTTCTGAATTAATGAGTTAATTTTTCATGGATTTTTTTTTTTTGCTCTGTTTTTCTGAATTAACGAGTTAATTTTTCATGGATTTTTTTTGCTCTTTTTTTCTGAATTAATGAGTTAATTTTTCATGGATTTTTTTTTTTGCTCTGTTTTTCTGAATTAACGAGTTAATTTTTCATGTATTTTTTTTGCTTTTTTTTCTGAATTAATGAGTTAATTTTTCATGGATTTTTTTTGCTCTTTTTTTCTGAATTAATGAGTTAATTTTTCATGGATTTTTTTTTTTTGCTCTGTTTTTCTGAATTAACGAGTTAATTTTTCATGTATTTTTTTTGCTTTTTTTTCTGAATTAATGAGTTAATTTTTCATGGATTTTTTTGCTCTTTTTTTCTGAATTAATGAGTTAATTTTTCATGGATTTTTTTTTTGCTCTGTTTTTCTGAATTAACGAGTTAATTTTTCATGGATTTTTTTTTGCTCTGTTTTTCTGAATTAACTCTGTTAACTTAATTCAGAAAAACAGAGCAAAATTTTTTTCTCATGAAAAATTAACTCATTAATTCAGAAAAACAAAGCAAAAATGTTTTTCTCATAAAAAATAACTCATTAATTAAAAAAAACAGAGCAAAAACTTTTTTCTCATGAAAAATTAACTCGTGTAATTCAGAAAAACAGAGTAGATTTTTTTTCTTCAAGTGAATGCAATACGCCTCCATACTTTTGAAGCCTAATAATCTCATTAGACCATATTGTAATTCCCATGTTATGTCCTGTTAATGTATAATAATGTGATGAAACGAAACGAAAGTGTTTGTGAGGCTCTCACTGAGGTTCTGATCATGTGTGTGTGTGTGTTCAGGGCGTTCATCTCCTGAGCTCCACCATCGAGGAGTGCTGGGATCACGACCCCGAGGCCCGGCTGACGGCGCAGTGTGTCGTGGAGCGTCTCAGTGACATCAGCAGCTCTGACATCATCAAGAGCACAGGGGATTCTGGGAGCGACGACAAGTAGAGCGAGCGCCGGATCACGGACGTCCAGACACACGCGTGACACGTGCACTTTACAGGAACAGGAACATTTACACGCGTCAGGTGACTTTATTCAGCTCTTCCTCAGTGTTTCGGTCTCGTTTCCCAGCGTAAACATCTAAACACTCTTAAATCCTCATCCGTTTACTGGAGATTCAGATATTGAGTTGTTTTCTGAAAAACGCATCAAAATTAATCCAGAAAATCTGCGAATGGAGTCAGAAAAATAAACTCAAGACAAAGGAAAACAACAATCTGTGGCAGATAATTGTTGTTTGAAGCACAAACTTGCTAAATTTTGTTTTATAGCATTTTAATATCTTTGTCTTTGTGTTTCTCTTGTAAATGTATCTCGAATTAAGAGTGTTTAGATATTAGTTCTGGAAAACTAGACTTTTTTGCAGCGTATGAACTATTATTCAGTATCAGGAGCACGTGTATGACGTCAGGTGCTCGTTACGTATCATTAAGCTTCAGGGAAAATCTGCTTCGCTGACGTGAAACAGTCAAACATGGAGGAACAGGAAGTGAGATTGGATGTGAACAATATTCACACGCAAAGGATTCTGGGACATGTGAACTCTGCATGAGCATCCATAATGCTCTCTTTGAACTTACAGTATTATAAAGCCTCAAAAACCTGTCAGGATTATAAATCAGATCAAATCCAGCTGATTTAAGTGTTAATAATAGGAAAATGCATGACACGACCAAAGAGATGAAATATGAATGTTGAGACTCTCAGGTCAAGCTGTTTATTAATGTGAAAATACAGTCTTACTGTATACACACGTGCCTTACAGAGCAAACACTGATGCACATCTCATCTGTAGATGATCAGTTCATATCTGTTCATGAGTATATGAGACATCAACTACATCCAGTTTATAAAAGCAACATTTATAAAAGAAAAAGCACTTTTTGTAATACATATATCATTGTGTAAATGTATCTGTCATTGTGTGAACTCATAAAATCAATGATTGTTTGTGAATGTTATTGTGTGTTATACATTGAAGCTGATGCTTTAAGTCCAATTTACTTTAGTCATTAGTCCAAATTAGTCTTTCGAAAAACCACAAACCTCTTTTACTTTTTACTCTTACAGCATCATGACCTGATCAGGTCTGATAACACACTTTTTAATACCTACTTTCTAAAACCGGGTGATCACACGCTCTCGTTGAGAAACATTGACTGTATTTGCGTAGTATTGTCTGGGCTTATTTTCTGGGCCAAGCAAACGTCATAAGTTGACCTCAGATAACGATAAAATAAAATTTAAAAAGCCAGTTAATAATAGCTAACTAATAAAATGAATTGATAAATAAAATCGATGTACGATTTTGAAAACATTCTCATTTACAGCATTTTTACACAAGTCCTTTTTCACAGTACTGTAGATTTGCACTACCTTCGAGACGTTGCCGTGGTTCACGGAAAATAAAAAAACACGGAAAACACGGAAACGACATCACATTGCCAGGGACTTTATCGCGTCACATTATGTTCGGTGTTTTTGCGCAACGAATGGACGTGTGTGACATGTTTAATTTCCTAATATCTATATTTAGCTGCTCTACGAGTGTCCGGGTTCATGCGGTCAACCGAGACCACAGGAAGAACTGGAGTTATTCACAGTCTGAAGTACAAGACCTGGTCCTTCAGTCCCCTAATAATCACACACACACACACACACATCTGCTCAAACCAATGGAAGACCCGTAAACCAGACCACATGATCTAGGCGGTTTGGGGAAAACAAACTAAACAAAACCTCCATTTGCTTTCTTAAAGGAGTAGTTCACTTTAAATAAAAAAAAAACTTTGCTGATAATTTACTCACCCGCATGTCATTCTTTCTTCAGTCGAAAAGAAATTAAATAAAAAATAACAAAGTTTAAGTTTTATAAGCACAAATGCACGAAATGAACGAGTTGACTCGGAAAAAGATTCGTTCATTTTGATGAATGAGTTCGAACAGGAGATTCACGAACAGAGCACGGCGACCATTTGAGCTTATAAAACTTAAACTTTGTTATTTATTTATTAAATGAGCGATCGTTTCGCTTGATAAGACCCTTATTCATCGTCTGGAATCGTTTAAAGCCCTTTGAACAGTTTGTAGTTTGCACTGAAACTGTCTTTTGGACCTTGAACAGTTTGGACCCCATTGAAGTCCATTATATGGAGAAAAATCCTGGAAGGTTTTCATCAAAAACCTTAATTTCTTTTCGAATGAAGAAACAAACACATGAATATCTTGGATGACATGGGGGCGAGTAAATTATCAGCAAAAGTTTATTTTTTTTTTTTAAAGTGAACTACTCCTTTAATACACACTCCCGAGTCTTCACTTGGAAATGTAATATGATTACTAGGGGTGTAACAATATATCATGTCACAATTTTTCGCAATACAAAAATACAGCAATGTGTATTGTGGGTAGTTTGTGTGTGTGTGTGTGTGTGTGAAGGGGCTGAAGAACAGGTTAGGGTTGGTGTTCATCATTCACACCGCTACAGGAAGTGTCTTTGCTCTCACATCACTGGATGTTTGCATGCATAAGATATTCCGGAGAAGCCTCATCCGGTGAAGGATGTACAATGCCGAGGTTTGCCGTTATTATTGCCACACGCGGCGCTCACAGTGCTGGAGGATGATGGCGGGAATCAAAGCTGGAGGAAGTGATGTCACTGAGGGCAGGAATTTGAAACTAAGAATAGAATTAAATTGAATTACATTTATGGCATTTGTCAAATCAATTGGCATCAATTCATGTTAGTTAACGCGTTATTTGTCAAATTTTCACTTCAGTTTTTTAGCTATTATTATTATTATTATTTAATGGTCCTATAATACAAAAAAAATATGTATTATAGGTGAAATATGATCCAGACGTGTCCCACATCTGAGATTCATCATCACATTAACAGTGATATAGGCTCATGCACCAATGTTTTTAATACTTTCTTATGGACTTTTAATACTAAATGATGATGCATCGTTTGAGATATTTCAACAGATCTTTGGCATGACTCTTCCATGTGAGATATAGAAGAAGCAAAAGAAAATCAGCCTGTTTGTGCGTGTCGGAGCGTTTGGACCCATAGTGAGTGATGATGATGATGATGATGATGATGATGATGATGGGTCAGCGGGTCATTCTCTCTTGTCGGCTTGCGTGAGGTTGGGCGACGTGTGGTGAAGCACCAGAAGACCCGAGAGAGTGAGAGAGATGCCCGTCCACCACAGAGCCACGTGTGTCTCGCCGAATATCAGCTGCCCCAGAAACGCCTGTGAGCAAACGCAACATCAGCACACACACACACACACACACACCTCATACTCATATTCGGCTATTGTTTTCTATGCTACAATGACTTTTAGTTTTATTATGTGATCTAGAGTAGTCAACTTCTGAAGTGGATTTTTGAAGTGGTTTTGATCCACTTCAAACGTTGACTACTCTATTTTATCTAAAGCAAAATATTTTTTTTTATTTTAATTTACATTTATATTTAATAAAACATTTTTTTATTACAAATTTATTAATTTGCAACCCAAATCCAAACTAAATTTTTACCACAATTTGTCATTTAAAACACTAATATTTTATGATCTTTGCCTTGACCTTTCTATGATTTTTCAGGATGATTTTTAAACATATTCAATTCAATTCAAATTAGCTTTATATATAAATATAGCACAATATTACCAGAGCAATAGAAACATATAGATAAATACAAGTGAACAGTAATAATAATAATAATAATAAGATTATTTTATTGGAGCGTTTTACAAGCTGAGGAATTATTTCATTTAATTTTGTTATTAATAATTGATTTTATTATTATGATTAACCTGAGCATATCTAGAGTGTAAAGTTTAGATTTATGCATTTAAATTGCATATAAAATTTCCATCCATTTGAATGCAATAGTTTTAACGTAAACAAACTGTCGTCAAATCAATGAATGCATCTAACGTAAAGTGTGTATCTATGTGTCACACGTGTATATATATATATATATATATATATATATATATATATATATATATATATATATATATATTATACACATTATATATTGACAAACTTTAATGTTAGATGCGATTAATCATGTTTAATCACTAAAACAAACTAAAAAACTGATGCATATTTCTTAGTCACACGTTAAAGGAAAAGTAAGATTTCTCCACAAAAAAATCTATGTGCATCTATTTAATTTGATTTAAAAAACGATTTTTTTAAATGCATAATCATTTGGCTTAGAATCCGCACAAATCTGTTTATTCTGAAAATAATGACATCATCTCAGTTAAAAAAGTAGCTGTTTCTCGTATGACTGACAAATATGCAAAAGTCAAAGTTTAGTGTGGCCTAATCCGAATGCATGGACATTTCATATTTAATCCCATGCATAAATTCGTCCCTCACTCCTGAGGTGTTTATCTGAAGCTGATGCTCACAGAAGAGATGAAGTTGGAGGCGGTGGTGGTCACAGTGGTGCGCGCGGACGAGCACGAGCTCCTCAGGGCTTTGGCCAGGAAGGTCCACATCACAGCATTACAGGTGAACAGCAGACCTCCACACAGCAGGCGGAGAGGAATGTGCAGCTGTCACGGGGAAAGTGGAAAACACTTGTAACTACTGCAATATTCAGCAGCCATTAATATCTAATGGGATTCACTAATGCATCAGGATGAGCGATGGCACGTGAGCGCGCGCGCGCGGCGCTGAAGGTCATGATTGCCTGTCACGTAACAGCATCACCATCATTATGCATTAACTGCGCAATATGAGTGTGTGAAACGTGATGATGATGATGATGATGAGAAAGTGCGGGTGTTTGCTGTGTGTTTTCCAGCAGTGACTCTCACACACACACACACACACTCACCCAGTCGCACGCGCTCGTGTCGTTGTGCTGCGTGAATTTCCTCTGCTCGCCCCAGGTTCGCAGGCCCGTCTCACACACACCCTTCAGATAGTCGGTTCCGAGAGACAGTTTGGCGGACGAGGACGCGACGGCGCCGAGAAAGCCCGCGAGCAACGCGTACAGGACACCGGGAAACATGACTTCAGCAGCAGACCCATCACACCACCTCATCCTCCAGCACTGCGAAACACTCACGCAGCAGCAGCATCACGGAGAGCAGGTGCATTCTGGGAACTGGAGTCCATGCTGCGTTTTAGTTACTAGTGTAAAGGGATAGTTCAGCTGAAAATGAAAATTAGCCCATGATTTACTCACCCTTATGTCATCCTTGGTGTATTTGACATTCTTCTTTTTACATGAATATAATCGGAGTTATTTTAAAAATGTTATTGTTATGTTAGTTATTTTTTAAAATGCTCTTCCCAGCTTTATAATGGCAGTGAATGGATGTTTCTGATAAAAGTGCATCTATCCATCATAAAAGTGCATCTGTCCATCATAAAAGTGAATCTATCCATCATAAAAGTGCATCTGTCCATCATAAAAGTGAATCTATCCATCATAAAAGTGCATCTGTCCAGGGGTGGGTAATTTTTTCCCTTAAAAAAATCTGCGTTAAAAACTTGATTTTATTTTTATTTTTTAATCAAATAGAATTTCTATAACTCTCTGTGTTGAACTGATAATAACTCTTTTTGTGTGTTAAACACAATAATACAACTTCATTATAAAGAAAAACAACAAATCCCCCCCAAAATATGATCATAGTCTATGACAAAATGCTATTCTAAACTAGATTAATGGATAACTCAGCTGTAAAATTCAGTCAAGAAAAAAAATCACAAGTGCACAATATCGTAAACTTCAACTTATTTTATCCAGTTAGTTGCCAAGGCAACATTTCAATTTTTTTATTTGAATTCATCTGTTTATACCTTATTCTGTTTCAGCTTTATTTGTAAAGTGTTATTCTACTCAACTGGGTTCTCATGTATAGAACTTTAAATAGATAGTTTCATTCTAAAAGTGTGTGTGCTTGTGGTCTAGTGTCTGTACAGTGCACATAGTTAATTCTTTTTATGTGTTTATATGTGTCTGGCTGGTGTGTGTGTGTGTGTGTGTGTGTGTGTGAGAACACATGCAGCGCTTCACTCTGAAACACGCAGCGCATTGATGTATCTGATGAGCGCACTGATCCATGTTGTGATTTGGGTTTATTTGGTCTTGTTTTGCAGTAATGCGGCTGACCTGAGCTTGACTTCAGTCACACACACACACACACACACTCTTTCTGCTCGTATCGATCTGGAGTGTGTTTGCTGGCCGAAGGAATGCATCTCTGGTCTCTTGTAGTGAAACCTGACGCGAGAGCTCTGGTAAATACGCAGATCCTCTCTCTCCATTTCTCACAGTGATCAGTGTCTCTTTATCATCCTAATGGACAGAGAGAAGGAGTGTGTGAGAGTGAACAGGCCTTTTGAAGACATTATGCTATAGTCATGTTCTGAGATGCAGTTTTTCTTCTTCAGAAAATTTGTTTGAAAATGTAAAAGATATTCATTAGTAGATGCTGCCAACTGAAACAAGTCACTTTTTGAAGCATTTACAGTAGCATGCGAACAGTTTCACATGCTATTCATGAATACAGTAGGCTATTCCAAATGTGAACGGTAAAGATGTGAAAATACGGCTACTTAAAAAAGTAAAGGTTCATTAAAGCTTCCTTAATGATATCATTAGTTCAATTGAAGGATACCCTTTATCTATCTTCTTAAACTATAAAGGCAAACGGGTTTGAAGGGTTCTTTAAATAGCAGCAGCAACAACAGCAAAACCACAAATGGATTGTTCTGATGGGTTTAGACAGCAGTGGCACAAAACTAAAAATATTCAACAAACCATTTACAGTAATAGTGGACTAAATTTAGAATTAAAGGCCGAACTCCCCACTACCACCAAAAAAAAGAAAGAAAATACACATTAAAATATAGTTATATTAAATACACAACAAGGATAAGCACAGTTTTGTGCCATTAAATATTGTCTGTCAAAAGCATGAGAAACAAGCTTATCCAGTTAACAAAAATGTTATTTTACTAACATAACATAGTTATGAAAACGTTATTTCTGAAAGTTCTCTGAATGTTCAAAAAATATTTTTTATATAAAAAGTTTTTTTTCTTGATTATGAGAACGTTAAGGGAACATTCCTATGTTATCATTTGACAAACAATGGAACGTTTTTTTTAAAAAAAAAAAAAATCTTTTAGTTGCGCATTCTTCGAACGTTTTTAAACGTTGTTTCAGAATGTTCAAGGAAAATTCAAAAGTAACGTTCCATTGTTTTAGATTGCCAATGTTGAACGATGAGAACATCATTACGAATTCGTACGAGTGATTAAAAAGTGGCTAATTTTCGCAAAAACTAATTTGTACGAGTAAGGTCGTACGAATTGCTACGAATTAGCAGTGTTGCCAACTAATTTTCAGCGGAAGTTGCTAAAGGCAGTTCGATTTGTTGCTAAAAGTTGCTAAATTAAGTTATGACGTCATTGCACTATGACATCATTAGGCTACATAATCCAAACGCAAAAATACGCCATTATGTAATATGTAGATATTAGGCTATTTGATTTAGTCTATTTATCAAATAATATCTATGAACCAGTTTTCCATTTTCAGATTTTTAATTTTTTTAATACAACATTGATATTGAACAGTTGAACACTTTGACCCTGGCTAAGTGGCTATATAGACCTAATTTAGCAACAAATTTAGCAATTTTTAAAATTTATTTAGCAAAGTTGCTAAATAAATTTTAAAAATTGCTAAATTTGTTGCTAGGTGCTTTTTGAAAAAAAAAGTTGCTAGGGTAGTCTGAGAAGTTGCTAAATCTAGCAACAAAATTGCTAAGTTGGCAACACGCCACCTTGTAAAATTCGTACGAATTCTCGCGAGATCGTGAACGAACGTTACTCAAAGAACATTTGCCAGAACGTTAGGATACCGTTCTAAAGTTCTAAAGACATTCCATGTTAACTGGTAAGTAAATCACCTCTGCCTTAAGCGTTTAGAAATATTTTATTATGCAGTTCATGGTAATATTGAATATAATTAAAATATGATTCTAAGGACATATTTATTTTGAGAGACATCGTGATATTTGAGTGTGAATCGGGTCCTAAAAAAACAATTGAAAGACAAAAATTTCTCATTTACATAGCTAATCGTTTTTGTAATGGGTTCTAATATTGTTCTTCGTGGAAAATAAAAAGGGGTTCGGCTGTTCATACAATCAAAAGAGCACAAATAGTGGTAGTGTTTGAAAAATCCATCTTCACAAGAGTGTTACAGTCAATGCAGATGATGCACGACACGTGCTCATGAGAGAGAGACTGAAGACTCGGTGAATCAGCGTTCACGCACGCGTCGCGCTCACGGAGACAGAAGCGTTGAGATGTGTTTGTAATATCCGGGGTTGGACTGAGAGAGGGTGGGAGTGTGTGTCTCAGATTCCCACAGAAACACGCTGGAGAGAGACGAGCTCCTCGGGAACATGGCACTGGGACGATGGGAACGGGTTCCAGCTCCTCCGTCATGATCTAGATCGGGATCGTTCCCGCAGCGCGATGGAAAAGACGCCGGCGGCTCGGACGGGCTCGGGCTCGGCCTCGCTCGGGTTCGGCAGGACTGAGGGAGTGCTGAGCAAATACACCAACCTCATCCAGGGCTGGCAGAACAGGTACTGAACCCGAACACATGAAGTGTACACTGACACTGTGTCATAACGCATTACCAGAACACACAGCCTACGTGGCACTGACTGTTCTTTACGTCGAAATAGGATTTTTATTATTTTTGTTTATTATTATGATTTTTTTCCCCCAAAAAAGTTCATTTTTTTAGTTCAGGTCATTAATAGTTCACAGTTTTCAATAGTTCAGTGATCCAATAAGCAATTCTACTCACTTACTTTATAAACACACACACATACACACACTTGCTTAGCTTTATGGGGACTCTCCATAGACATAATGGTTTTTATACTGCACAAACTGTATATTCTCTCCTCTAAACCTACACACACACACTCACTAACCCTACGCCTAAACCTACACACACACACACACACATACTAACCTGACCGCTAAACCACACACACACCCACAGATATAACATTATTCAAAATAGTGATAGGTAAATTTTACTATAACATTATCTTTACTTGAGTATCTGTATGTTATTGACACACACTTTAATCTGGCGTTTGACCTCATATATGCTCATTTTCTGTGGTTATGATTCTCGAAATCATATTTTGGCGTATGTTTTCCTAAAGTCCATCTTTACTAAAGTATCGCATCAGAAGGAAAAGTTGAAACTTCCTGATCCTGACGTGTTTCTACATTGAGTTGAAGCTGAATTCATGATGATGTCACTGAACACACACTCCGTGTACTCACACTCGCTGAGATTCTCAGATCAACTGATATTCAGGAATAATTGCACAAGAGATCAGGATAAATAAACACACACACACACACACATGAATGTTATCTGGATGTGAATTCGATCTTTGTACTTTGCACAATCAGTCTGTCTCTACACAAGCGGAAATAAGTACACACACACACACACACAGGCTATTTCAGGCTCAATAGTAGTCTGTTATGATTACAAACTTACATTTTCTTCAGTTTTTTTGTCATTAAACAGACAGTCTAATCAATCGAATTCATGAAACTCAATTTAATCGATGTCTCAAAATGTAAACAAATGAAAATATGACAATAATTTACCATAAACACAAGGAGATTTTGAACAATCCTCCTTTTGATTTGTTATTCCAAAATTTGCCAAATTCTGTGTCATTCTAACTAATAGAAATATTAAAATCATCTCGTTTGGCATTTTTCTGTCCTATATGGAGATATTTAGAGCAAAGTGATCTTTTCTTTTACACGTGTGTGAAATCCAACAATATTTAAAAAAAAACAAAAATAAATCGGCCGATATATCGGAATATCGGATTTTAAAACCCAAAAATATTTGTATCGGTATCGTCCTTATAGGACCCCCTCGAAAACGAGATGATCCATCTCAAGGGGTTTATCCTATTCAATAAACTTGTACCAAAGTGCACACACACATATACCTCAAAACTACAAAAAGATGAGCAGTTGCCACTTTTTATAGGGCCTTAGTATACATACAACATGTATTCATATATCATTTTTTAGTTATTAATTACAGCTATTTTAATTTTATTTTTCAAATTTTAAATTTTGGGATCAATTTGTCTGTATGTTACATGTGTGTAGTATGTGTTTTTGTGAGTACTTTACTGTCTTCATGTATTGCTGCTGCTAATGCAATTACATTTCCCACATGGGATCAATAAAGTACCCTCACACACACACACACACACACACACACACACTGTTTCTGTGTGTTCAGCAGGACTGTCAGAGCTGGATGAGACTCGAGCAGATTTTCTCCTCATTGTCAGGAGAGTCAAACATGTAAATATGCCTGATATCTGTTAATCATCGAGTGTGTTAGAGCCTGACCGATAAAGGATTTTGAAGACCGATACCAATATAAATATTTTTTTGGTTTTAAAATCCGTATTTCGGCCGATATATATATATATTTTTTATTAAATATTGTTGGATTTCACACACGTGTAAAAGAAAAGCTAACTTTTCTGCACAAGATACGTTTGATACTTTTTCTCTCTGTCTAAATGTTCACTCCTCGCAAGTATAACTTACATTTTACAATGCAGGGACTGTAACTAGAGATATGCTAGTTATAAATACAGTAATCATTACTTTATTTAGCCAGAAAAAGTTCATTGTGGTTTCCAAGCTCATTAATGTTAACGTTAGCGGTCTTCCACTGATGATAGTAGCGTTAGCTAGCTTTGTGGTTAGCTAGTCTATGATGAGCCATAATTTTAAATAGATAACATCATACTACAAATTGTAAAACATACATTTTCAATATAACAGGCCAAGGAGAGATGATTGAAGCGTGTTTCGTCCGTTTTTTTATTTTATTTTTTAAATATTAATTTATCGTCCATTATAACTGCCGATACCGATATTTTGGAAAATGCCTAATATCGGCCGATATATCGTCTGGCTCTAGAGTGTGTGTTTTATCCTTGATCTCAGTGACGGTTTAAAACATTTAATTCTGTGTGTGTTTCACATCTAGAGCCGATTTACACTCTTCTTACGGGCAGTGCTGCGTTAGTATAATTGAGTTTTTGTGGTTTTCGTTTAACTAGTTAAAGTTGAAGTCATTTTGTTGTGTGTTTTACTCAGTTTTAGTTGACTGGAAACCAGGCTGTAGAATAGAAATGTCAAGTCATGTCATCTCATTTATATAGTAGATTGTCTCAAAGCAGCTTTAAAGGGATACTCCACTTTTTTTTGGAAATAGGCTCATTTTACCACTCCCCTAGAGATAAACAGTTGAGTTTTACCGTTTTCAAATGCATTCAGTCGATTTTCTGATATTTATAAGAATATCAGTAACCAGACAGTTTCTGCTCTCATTGACTTCTATAGTATATTTTTTCCCTCCTATTGAAGTCAATGAGAGCAGAAACTGTCTGGTTACTACTAACAACAATTATCATCATTGCATCACAACTCCTACTCCAGAGTCAGTGACACAGTGACACACTCCTGGTTTCCACGGTGACGGTTTCAAACGTTAAATAGAACGTTCCATTTTTCACTCATTCAAGAATGTTCCATCGAATGTTCTCGGAATGTTGCAGTAACATTCAAATAGAGTTTAACATCCTAAAACGTTTGAGGAAAAACGTTCCATGAAGGATATATAAATAATGACACATGTCTGCGGTTCATATTCATAAACTTGGTATGTGTTGTCATGCTGGACTTGAGACCTGCTCTCTTGCAGAGTAACATCCATAAAAGTGATTTATTCACCGATATGATTCCAGTGCTGACTGTGTGTCTGTTCACTTAAAGCTCAAGCTGGAACGATGAGCGAAGCTCGTTCTGACTCTCCTGGAATCAGAGTTTGTGTTTGTGTCTGTGAAGATGATTTGATGCTCTTAAAAGGGTCTGATTTGAGGTCATTTAAGGTCATAAACCTCCAACAGAATGGACTCAGAATCAGATTAGATTATGAACGCTAACTCTTTCCTTTGCCTTTATGAGACTCTTAAAAAGTGGATTATACGGCCACTTGAACAAATGTAATTTATACTTAAAAAATGAAGAATTTCCTCCAATCGTTTTCTCGGTAAAAAGTGTTTAACCATGAATCAAACTGAACAGTGTTGAGGTGACTCACATTAGCAGCTCTTGAATGGGTGAAGCATTTCAAATGACATCATCCAATAAAAAACAATGGTACAAAACAAAACAATTGGTTTTATTTTTAATCTTTTGTATTTAAACTAGGGCTGTCAAAAGGATTAATCGTGATTATTCGTTGTGATTTATTGCGTTTGTGAAAGTGCGGTTTACCTTGTTTTATCATTATTTCTGAATCTTTAGGATTGACCTTTATGAAAAAAATGAGCCTGTCACAAGCAAAACAAAGATCCATGTTTTTACTTTGTGTGTGTGTGTGTGTGTGTGTGTGTGTGGTTTAGTGAGTGAAGTCTGTCTCTGGTCAGAGAGTCATTGATCTGGTTTAGCAGAAAACACACACACACACACACCAACATCCTCACTGCAGACGGTCTTTCTTTAGACTTGTGCTAATATTGCATGCATTCTAAATTAAAAATAACTTTTTTTGTAATCTAATATTGCACTTTCATTTTATTAATATGGTATATAATTGTTTATTAAATGCTAGAAATATCAAACTAGAAATATCTCAGACACGAGATAAAAATGAAATGGAACATATAATATGAAAGTAAATCATAAATTATCAAAATTATTCGTAATTATCGTAATAATTAATTACGAATAATTAAAATCAACACAAATAGAGAATTAATTCCAGCTCTATTCTCTCAAAGCTCCAAGTTTTGTAAAAGTCGTGATCCAGTTATATTGTGATGTGTCTCATTATCCTGATGTGTGTGTGTGTGTGTGTGTGCAGGTATTTCGTGTTGGACCCTGATGTGGGTCAGCTGCAGTACTTCGTGCACGAGCATGGGCGGAGCCTGAAGCCCCGTGGTTCCCTGCCTCTGATTGGTGCTTCCGTGACGACGAGCGACGAGGCGCCTCACATGTTCGTGGTCAACTCGGCCAATGGGGAGCTCTTCAAACTCAGAGGTATTCTAACACTCGTACGGCTGGATCTCCTGCTGACGATTGACGCTTTCTGGTCTAGTCCACACACTGACACTTCCACCAGCGGCGTTGCTATGGAGATGCACTGTATTGTATTGGAATATGTAGCAGTTCAAAGTCAATGCCAAATCAAAACTAATTAGCACATTATTTGTAATTGAAAAGTGGTTAAAAGTCAAATATGGTTATGGTTACACTTAAAGAAGTTACCAAATAGATGTATGAAATGATAATAACTTATATCATTAATTGTACGCAGCATATATGTTTTCTGAGAGAGAGAGAGAGAGAGAGAGAGAGCAACATTTACAATCTTTTTTCATCCTTTCCTTGACCATGTGACTAAAGCCCAAATGTGAGACACTCAAACTGACCAATCAGATAATTACAGCTGATAATCCCCACCGTACTAACGGTGTGACAACTCATAGACCCCGGAGCCTGGTTTCACTAAGATAGACTTTGTCTACAGCTGAGATATAGTAGATATCGTTGCATAAAGCACTGAAGACTCTGACTGTCTTAAGTAGGACTACACTGCAATGCATTCTGGGTAAAATAAGAACCTTTCCAAAACAAAAAAAAACATGGCGGATGGAGTAAGCGCATTCACCCGCTCGCTCAGTGCCGTTTACCCCAGTGGAGGATATGTGTGTCCGTGTACCAGTTACAAGGATATTTTACTGGGGAGTGGGATATTTAGTGCAGAATGGGCCGTTTTCCCTTTTCTTTTGGCTTTTTGTAATGTAACTGGTTGTTACTGCTGGTTGCCATGGTAACATTCTTCTTTCTCAGTGTTTGCAATGTAACTGATTGTTACTATTGCCACGGTAACATATATGCTGCATTGGTGCGTTCACAATGTTTGTAATGAAACTGTGTCAAACTAGTAATAAACACATCTAGCTGTGTTTGAGGCGGTTGCCATGGTAACTGTAATACTTAGACACTTTGTATGTTTACTCTCTCTCTCTCTCTTGATTCCTCCCATGATTCCTCTGTGCCAGCGGTGGACGCCTCAGAACAGCAGATGTGGATGAAGCAGATACTGGCCTGTACCCGACGCCACTCCGACAGCAGCGCCAAGGTGTGTGAACACACTCACTTACACACAAACTCACAAACACTCACTCACTCACTCACTTTTGAGGGCCTCTGGTCTGCAGTGTGTGTGTGTGTGTGTGTGTGTGCTGTAATCTGATCTGCTGTCCTTCACAGATGAGGAAACTGAAAGACTGTGACGAGAATCTTTGTGTCGACAGAACGCAGAACACACTTGACTCACAGGTACCATGCACACACACACACACACACACACACACATTCAATATGTGAGGATGACACTCAAACACACGGATACTGCATCCAAACACACATTAACACACGTTTATTACTATAATTCAATACTGAAAACAGCTTTCGTCACATTATGGGTTTACTCTTACTGTAAAGACACACTCTGAGTGACTCGTGTGTGTGTGTGTGATCATTAATCTTCATCACACAAACACTCAGAATGACTCCTGTTAATCATCACGTCGAGATTAATACGTCACTAATAATCTTTCTCGTCTCCTGATGAACAGAGTTGATCTGCTGTAACTCTTCAGATCAATCTTTAGAGAGTTATGATGATGACTTTCACCTGAACACACACATTAACATTCATTTCACCCTGTTTTTTTATCATCGAGATGTCATAGTGTTTATTAATTTGTTTTTATTTTGATATAATTAACATTTTAATTTTAGTAATTTTGCTTGTTTTCGTCACTTTCACTTAGTTGTAAATAAAGAAATGTTTCCTTGACAAAATGGCAAACGTGTAATATTAAATATAATATACTAATTAAAACCAATCGTATATCTCAGCGATCTGTGATTCTGCTGTTGTGAGTGTGTGAACTCTCTCTCTCTCTCTCTCTCTCTCTCTCTGTCAGGGTTCGTCGAGTTCCTCGAGTCGCACGCGCAGCTTCTCTCTTCTTCCTCCCTCTTCCTCTCCTGCGTCTCAGAGGAGTCTTCCTCATCTCGGGCCACAGAGCAACATCGTCACCGTCACACACCACAAGTCTCCAGCGGCCGCACGCCGAGCCAAACACCAGTATCCAGAGCGCCTGCTGGAGGTCAAAGAGGTCAGACACACACACACACACACACTCACACACCAGTGTTAATTTTGGCACCCATTTTTGATTTAGTCTTAGTCTTCATCTTCAGACGAAAATGTTCATTGGTCTTTTTTACATTTCAGTCACTTTGTCTTTCATAGTTTTAGTTGACGAAAAGTCATTGCAATTAGTGTCAGCTTTTAGTCATTACTTTTAGTCAAACTGCGACATTAATTTTGGTAGCGATTTATATGTAGTCTTTACTATTTAGAAAAAATAAGTCATTTATTTTTTCTCTCTAGGCCAATTCAATTAAGCTTATGAGAAATTGAAATGTTTTGTTGAGCAGTAGCACTTGTGCAATTCTACATATCCGTTTCCTCAGTTCAGTGGTTCTCCAATTTTTCTCCAGTCACACCTTTCCATTAAGGGACAATATTTGCCCCTTTAATCGATTTTTCCAGTTCATTTTTTTACCTTTATAAATATCTTTATAAAATAAATAATGCTGAGTCATTCATTCATTCAGTAACAAAGCAAGTTGCTTTATTAACGGATCATTCAATCTCACGATTCGTTCAAAGACACAGATTCGTTCACAAATGTAGAACATCGCTTATTCGTACCTTAACTGATGTATAAAATCAATATCACATTTGAAATCGTGTGGATATTCAGAAAACATTGCATTTTTGCTCGAATAATATGATCAACATTTAAAAGCACAGTAGGATGTCGGCCTGCATTTTGATCGCAGATTTAGTCACACAAACAGCTCGTGAAAGAAACCGAGACCGACATAAAGGACGGTTTAAGTTGAAAATCTCAAATGAAGATCCTCCACAAACTTCCTCAGCAGTGTAGAGAGAGAGTGGTTGCCAGATACTACTGAAAAGACCAGCTAAAATCGTGTTCTTTTAACAGAAAGCTCTGACTGGGGGTTTAAGGTTTTGAAATCTGGCAACCGTAAGCATGAACTCTCGTAAAAACAGTCAATGTGTTTTCGTCTCTTAATTTAAAAAAAACAAGTGGTTTTATCCAGTTTAAATTTGTTTTAAACACATTTCAGTCTCGTCTTTTTTCGTCAACGATATTGCATGTGTTGATATAGACATATTGATCGTTTTACGACGTGGGTTTCGTCTCTCTTCGTATTGTCTTAGGGAAAAAAAGGTCGTCAACGAACATTTTTTGTCATAGTTTTCGTTAACGAAATTAACACTGTCACTCACACTCACACACACACTCACTCACTCACTCGCACGCACACACATTTTAACACACATCTTCTCCTGAAACGTCTTCTTCATTTATTAGAAACTCATGGCGGAGTCGTTCCTCCTCAGTTTCGAGCCGCCGGGTTTCGTTTCTGTGCCAGAACATCGTTCAGTGAATTAAAGTCGTGCGTCAGCTGAAACATTATTACCTCGTGTGTCAGATCACACACACACACACTCTTCAGCTCCACACTCATGCCCTCCAATTCATCAGCAAGAAATTATTCTTTATAATTACACGCCAAGAATGCAGAAAGAAAGTCATCTACTGTACAAAAACAAGCTCTCAGTTTGAAGCCTCTTCGGCTGCATTTATATGATCAGAACAGTGAAATATCTTTGATGTTCATTGTTGATGATTGTTGTAACAGTGAACACAGTTTGCTGTGATGTTTTTACCAGTAGTCAGAGCTGAACGGCGCCACCCGCTGGTCAACCGCAGCAATGACCGTGTTTCCGGTTCCCCTCAGGTCATGTCGCAGGCCGAGGGTCAGCAGAAGAGTCTGGTCCAGTCCATCGAGGCTCTCCCGGCGGGAGGATCCCTGTCCTGTCTGGATCAGGACCTGCTGCTTCTGAAGGCCACGTCTGCCGCCACACTGAGCTGTCTGGGAGAATGCCTGACTATATTACACACGCGCAGCGCTCAGCCGGGTCACAAACGTGGTGAGTCCGACACGGACGCCCGACAGACTGAACCGGCCAAAGACCCGGCCGAGGTCCTCTGCGGCCCCTGTCCGTATGTAACGGGGCCCTTGCAGATTAACGTGTGCAATAAATGCTGCTGAAGGGCTTTGTGCATGTTCGGTGTCTGTGCGATTCATCTGTATTTTGGTTCTTCATTTGTTCGTTTAGTTCTGTGCCTGATTGTGTCATTTGTATTTGTGCTGATCACAGATGAAACCGTTCTTTAAGGGAGAGTTCAGCCAAAATTTAAAATTAGCCCATGATTTATTTATCCTCTAGTCATCCTATTTGACAATTTTATTTCAGACGAATACAGTCAAGAGTTAAAAATCCATCATAAAAGTGCAGATATTCATCATGAAAGTGAATCTATCCATCATAAAAGTGCAGATATACATGATAAAAGTTCATCTGTCCATCATAAAAGTGCATCTATCCATCATAAAAGTGCATCTGTCCGTCAAAAGTGCATCTGTCCATCATAAAAGTGCATCTATCATCATAAAAGTACATCTGTCCATCAAAAAGTGCTGTTATATATGATAAAAGTGCATCTATCCATCATAAAAGTGCATCTGTCCATCATAAAAGTGCATCTGTCCATCATTAAAGTATGTTTTTCCATGATAAAAGTGCATCTGTCCATCATAAAAGTGCATCTGTCCATCATAAAAGTGCATCTGTCCATCAAAAAGTGCATCTATCCATCATAAAAGTGCATCTATCATCATAAAAGTACATCTGTCCATCAAAAAGTGCTGTTATATATGATAAAAGTGCATCTATCCATCATAAAAGTGCATCTGTCCATCATAAAAGTGCATCTGTCCATCATTAAAGTATGTTTTTCCATGATAAAAGTGCATCTATCATCATAAAAGTACATCTGTCCATCAAAAAGTGCTGTTATATATGATAAAAGTGCATCTATCCATCATAAAAGTGCATCTATCCATCATAAAAGTGCATCTATCCATCATAAAAGTGCATCTGTCCATCATAAAAGTGCATCTGTCCATCATAAAAGTGCATCTGTCATCATAAATGTGAATCTATCGTCATAAAAGTGCAGTTATCCATGATAAAAGTGCATTAGTGCCAGGACATTTTTAATATAACTCTGATTGTGTTCGTCTGAAAGAATATCGTGTACACGTAGGATGTCTTGAGGGAGAGTAAATCATAGGCTAATCTTCATTTTTGGGTGAACTCTCCCTTTAATGCATGATTCAGTATGAGTGTGTGTGTGTTTCCTGTTGTTTTCAATGCTGGATGATGAACCACATGCCAAAGACACACACAGGTGCCTAAAACACATCCGACAGTGGATCCAGTAAAGCCTGACGCCGTCGAGATCAGTCGCCGTGACTTTATATTTGATTTGATTTTATGTTTGATCTTTTTGTTGATTCACTCGGCCGAACGAGAACTTCTTGATATGAATGGACACGTTTGAGGAGAAACACTTGAGAGCTGAACGACTCTGTGTATTGTATGTTTATTATTTCTGATCTTCAGATCTCAGGTTTCTTGTGTTTGGAGAGACACTATTGGTACTGAATCCTAAACTGATCGCTCTGAATGTTTCTGATGAATTCAATTAATTAAAATTCTTCAGATGACACCTTTGATCTCTGCCTGAGGTCCATTAGGGGCTAGTTATATGTAATGAGGGGGCGGGGCTCTGGCAGGGGATGGTGAATGGGCGGGGCCTGCAGATCCAAACGAGGGAAACGCCAATCAGGTAAATACATATTTTGTGTTTTGTTTGCATGATCTGTTTGCTTTTCATCTCTATGATCTGCACATGTTCTCTTCTCATTTGTGCATGGTTGTTTCTCTGCATGTTTTCCCAAAGCAGTTTGAGAAATTAAAGAATTAATCTGAAGCAATGCAGTAGGGTTGGGTATCGAGAATCGAGTATCGATTGGAACCGGGACTAACTTTTCGTTTTTCCCGGAATCGTTCAAAAGTTAAAATTTCGATTCCTAGTTTCGATATTCACACTCCGCCGACCAAAAGAAGAAACCACTGAACAACACCAATGAAGAAGCGTCTACCGGAAGTGTTGGCATAACCGCGCGAGTCGAACATGAGTAGCTTACGTCGGCGGTCCAAAGTGTGGCTTCACTTTTCTAAAAATAACAAAATCTCGGGAAAATGCAAAATTTGTGACAGAAGGAGTATTTCCCTTTAGAAAGGAGTATTTCCTTCAGAAAGACCGTTGGTTAGCAAGGTTAGCTAAACTTTTTTGACCCTGCCTCTTAAAAGAATCAGAATCGAGAATCGTTAGGAACCGGAATCGAAACAAGGAATCAGAATCATAATCATTCAAATTCAAACGATACACAACCCTAATGATGAGCCATAATTTTAAATAGATAACATCATACTGCAAATTGTAAAACATACATTTTCAATATAACAGGGCAAGGAGAGATGATTGAAGCGTGTTTCTCGTCCGTTTCTATTTTATTTTTTAAATATTCATTTATCGGCCATTATAACTGCCGATAACGATATTTTGGAAAATGCCTAATATCGGCCGGCTCTAAAAATTAGTTATATTTCTAAAATAAATAAATAACATGTTGATATTGATAATACATGTTTCATGTGTGGAGGTTATAGCAGCAAATGTTTGTATTGAAAGTGATGTGATTCATTTTCTCTGCTGGGAATGCCTATAAGGTGTTTGCTGCACTCTAAATAATGCTGGGTTGTTTTAACCCAACTTTGGGTCAAATATGGACTAACCCAGCCATTGGGTTGAATTTTTACATTACATTTTTAACCCAACATTTCGGATTTGTCCATATTTGACCCAAAATTGGGTTAAAACAACCCAGCATTACTAATTGCTCTGGTTTTGAGTGTGTGTGTGTGTTGTGTAACTGCTGACCGCTGGTCATGTGCTCTTCATTCCTGCAGATAATGCTCCTGTATGGACCGTCCCGAAGTCTCCCTCAGAGGAAGGTCTAGCTGCGACCCTGAGCTCCACTGAGCCCTCGCCCTCCCTCAGGAAGAAGAACCTGCTCCACAACACTGAGGTAAGACCCGATCCGCTGTTCCTGTGATTTTCAGCATCATTACTCCAGTCTTCAGTGTCACATTTCCCTTCAGAAATCACTACAATATGAGGATTTGATGCTCAAGAAGCATTTCTCATTATTATCATCAATTATTTACCTTTTTATTTCAGGATTCTGTGATGAATAGAAAGTTCAAATGGAGAGCGTTTGTATCTTTGTGACTGTGTTTGCAGGTGGAGGGGGTGAAGCTGGTTCCTCCTGATGAAGAGGTGCTGGATTCAGACTGTAACTCTGAGGAAGATCTGGGTGTGCTGGAGGAGCAGAGGAGTGTTATTCTGCATCTGCTGTCTCAGCTCAAACTCGGCATGGACCTCACACGGGTGCGCATGACGTACGCAACACACGAGTTTCAGATAACGTTAGAGTTTCTTTACTCTGTGTGTGGTTTGTGCAGGTCGTACTGATATCTTCTCTTAACTTTTTGGACCATTCTTTTGACTAAGTCATATTTCTAACATGCAGTCAAACGTGACACTCGACAAACCTAGCCGTTAATGTGTTCGATCTCAAGCACACCTGTTGCAGCTAATGAAGCCCTTGATTAGTGAGATGTTTGATTAGACACATGTTTTGCAGATGTGTGCTGTTGTTAGGGAGTTTATTGCCATAAGAGGCCGATTACATGCAAATTCGCAATTTCAAATATAGGCGCGAGGCAAGCGCGCTTATAATAAAAAAGACGCCGCATGAGAGCAAGCGCTTTGGAAAGAATGAGCACGCGCAAAAATATAATTAAAAAAAAACACGCGATATGTGAACGGCCTCTAAAGTGCTTTCGGGGTAGTTTTACGAGTACATGAGCGCAGTAGTATCCAACCGACAGCAGAGTACTGCTATTAGTATCGATGCAGCCCTATTTATGTCATTTAATGTCAGTGCCAGTTCTAGGCGTATCCTTACCAGTATATTTAAAAAGCCCTTTTTAAAATTAAACATGAATGCAGTTTTAGATTAAATAAAAGTACAGTCAAGTCAAATAAAACGTGTTTTATCTCCTGTATAGTTTGGTAACGCTACAATAAGATCCCGTTCATCAACATTACTCAATTCACATCAACACGTTGAGTGAACAATATATTTTTACAACATTAATTAATGTTTGTAAATGTTATTTAGTACAAACACTTGATTGTTCATGTTTGTTCACTTCATTCATTGTGCGTTAAATACATGTGAACGGATTAAAACTTTACAAACAACTTTAAAAATGTGTTAGCGTACACTATTGTTATTGTAATCTTTTTCTGAAGTGTTTATAATACAAATGTACAGTTTCCATACTTGTAACCGTGATAAACACTTAAGCTTTGGTACCGAAATTGGTACCGAGAACCGTGAATATTTACCGGTATTGGTAACGAATACTGAAATTTTGGTACCGTGACAACACTAGCTGAAAGTCGGCAAATTTTGCCAATAAACCTGATTTGCTATGAGGTTAAATAATTTTGACCACAACTGTACACAACACGTCATATTTCTACCATGCAATCAAACGTGACACTCAACAAACCTAGCCGTTAATGTGTTGGATCTCAAGCACACCTGTTGCAGCTAATGAAGCCCTTGATTAGTGAGATAACACATGTTTTGCAGACGTGTGCTGTTGTGAGGGATTCTCTACAGGGGATTGGCTAATTTTGAGACCGCAGAAGTCATTAAAAGTCATCAATACCTTTGTTTGATTTGTTTGCAATTAAAAATGATTACAACACATAACATTAGAGTTTCATTTGCCATGACTTGTCTCTTCGTGTGGTTTGTCCAGGTTGTTCTTCCCACATTCATCCTGGAGAAGCGTTCATTGCTGGAGATGTACGCTAACTTCATGGCGCACCCGGACCTGTTCCTGTCCATCTCGGCGGGAAACACGGCGGAGGAGCGTATGGTGCGTTTCGTCGAGTACTACATGACCGCCTTCCACGAAGGACGCAAGGGCGCCGTCGCCAAGAAGCCCTACAACCCTGTGCGGGGCGAAACCTTCTGCTGCTCGTGGGCGGTTCCTCGGGACGGTGCGACTCATGCGGCCAATCAGGAGGCAGCGGGGGCGGGGTCAGAATATTTCAGGGTGCGTTTTGTGGCGGAGCAGGTTTCCCATCATCCTCCGGTGTCTGGGTTTTACTGCGAGTGCGAGGAGAGAGGCATGTGTGTCAACGCACACATCTGGACCAAGAGCAAGTTCATGGGGATGTCGGTCGGCGTCTCCATGGTGGGAGAAGGTGGGTGACGCTCTCGTCAATAAAAGGTTCATTAGTTAATGTGTTAACTAACATGAGTTAGCTAACCTTATTTAGCAATATAAAAAGTTTGTACCTTTGCTCATCAGGTGTGTTACACCTGCGGGATCACGGGGAGGAGTACGTCTTCACGTTCCCGAGTGCGTTCGCTCGGTCCATCATCACCGTGCCGTGGGTGGAGTTGGGGGGGAAGGTCTCCATCAGCTGCGCGCAGACGGGATACTCGGCCAGCGTCACCTTTCACACCAAACCCTTATACGGGGGAAAGGTTCACAGGTCGGTGCTGCACTCACGTCATGTCGTATGAATGTAACGAGAAACTTTCTTAACCCTCTGGGCTTCTTCGGTCAAAAATGACCGAAAACTGTTACGTTTTGAAATGTTTAATTTTTTTACTTGGTGACTTTTGTTGTATTACCTATATGAACACACAAAAAAATCAAGGAGATGATTCTGATTTGTTATTCTATGTTGAGATTCACTGGTAAGACTGCAACAGCAAATTTTGAGAATATGCAAAATAAATAAAAAATACAAAAGAGACTCTCGCTCAAATGCGTGTCCACACACATACACAGAAAATTAACTTAATTAGCAATATTTTATATGTATTTCTGTTCGATCATAATTGCTGTTCTCTTATGAAGTTTTATTACTTATTGAATAAAAAAATATAAAAAAATACCAATTAATTTTCAAAATGTCTGTAAAGTGTTTTGAATTATCACTAACCATCCCTTATTTTGTTCAATTATTTGAATGATCAAATACTGAGTAACAAAAATGTTTGCATTGTTACCTTTCTAATCAAATGCTACAGTTTGATTGTAATCATAATGCAAAACCTGATACTTATCTAAAAAAATTGATAAACCAAATTAATTAGTTGTCTTTTAAAATATCTAAATGTATATCTAAATTTAAAAAAAAAACTGAATAAGATAACAACAGGAATCAAAAAGCCTTCCTATGTATTTATATAGGAAGCTATGGGCAGCCTACAGGCTGTACAGGACATTGCACACATGTAACTATTTTTTAAAGCCACAAGGTGGCGCTCTTCTACTTGAACATTTTTTTTATCAAGCTGGCACTCTATTTTGATGTGAATTGTTGCATTTGTTGAAAAAAAGATAAAAATAAATATAAAATAAATAGATATATATTAATTCTAATGAAAAAAATAGCTCTTAAAAATTATATAATTAATGCAAATTGTCATAAAAAACTCTGAAAATTCTAGATAATAATCAGAAAATATTATAGAACAAAAATATATTTGAACGGTTATCCTGAGAAAAAGTAAAGTTAAATTTTAAGGCTTCGTCCGTTTTTGACCGGGAGGAAGCTAAGTGTAACCCGTTTACGAAGAAGCCTAGAGGGTTAAAGGTGCAATGTGTCATATTTAAAGGGATACTCCACTTTTTTTGGAAATATGCTCATTTTACAACTCCCTCTTACTCCCTCTTACATACTGCACCTTTAAAGGAGATGTAATTGAGAAGTGATAATGATGAGGTGTGTGTGTTTCAGGGTAAGTGCCGAGGTGAAGCAGAACTCCAGCGGGACGGTTGTTTGTAAAGCTCAGGGCGAGTGGAACGGGACGCTCGAGTTCACATACAGCAGCGGAGAGACCAAAGTGATCGACACCAACAAACTGCCCGTCATCAGGAAGAGGATCCGCCCGGTGGAGAAACAGGGCCGGCGCGAGTCCAGGTGCTTCCTCACTATATTATTCACTGTTTATACTCAAATAAATACAGCCTTCGTGAGCAGAAAAATAAACAACATTTTTTGTGTTTACCAAAATCTTATCAATATATATATATATATATATATATATATATATATATATATATATATGGTTTTCTTAAATTTAGTAAATGGACTGTGATATTCTGACAGTGTGTGTTTGGGCTCAGGCGTCTCTGGTCTCACGTGACCGCGGCTCTAAAGGAGGGAAACCTCGATCTGGCCACCGAACACAAGCATCGACTGGAGGAATCCCAGCGGTCCGACGAGAGAGACACCAACAACATGCCCTGGAAACCCAAATACTTCAGGAAAGAGGTTAGTGTTACGTGTGTATGTGACTGACTCAACTGGGTTTGATATGGAAGCTTGTTTACTCCCAATTCATAGCTCACAATTCAGACTTTATAACATGCGATTTTAAGTTCATAAGTCGCAAATCTGAATTTTTTCTCTGAAGTGTTAGCTACACGACAATACTTTTTATAGTTTTGGTCATTCATTTACAAGACAACGGCGTTTTGGGGGCCTGAAAATTAAACGTTTTGAAAACGGTTGCAAAAACACTACCGCAACAGTGAAGTTGTTTCTTTACAAAGTGACATCGCCACCTACTGGCCTGCCAGCAGAATACGGCGTTTCCGTGCAAACGGATCATTTTGACGTTATTGTCGACTCGTCTGAATGCAAAACTCATCAAAAATGCACAAATAAAACGCTTTTCGTTTTCTGACACTTTGTCATGTAAAAATAGCCTTATAATAAAAGTTGCAATTACGTTTTCTTAATTCTTTGCGTGTTTCTAGGGATGCACGATATATCCGCCACCATATTGGTATTGGCTTTTATTGTTATAAGCCCACATTCACTTAGGCCGAAACGGGTCTGTGTGGACATGGATAATAAATATATATGAGATGCAAAAAAATTAGATTCTCACGGACTGGTTCTTTGGAAAGCTTTGATAGACTGTGGCGGCCCCTTTTTGGATTATCTACTGGCTAACTCCCAAGACACTTAAGATGAGCATTTATTTTATTTATTTATTTATTTTATTATTTTTTCTCTTTCATTTTATTTTTTTTATCTTTGTCTTGTTGTTATTGTTGTGTTTTTTTGTGTTTTTTTTGTCATTGGAAGTTGTTGTTTACCTGAGGGAGGGTTTTATTGGGGTATTAAATAATAAATTCAATGTTATTATCTGTTGACTTTATGTTCCAAGCAGAAAAACTAATAAAGAGATTTTAAATAAATAAATAAATAAATATGAGATGCAACTATAGAGAGGGTGGTTTTTCATCTTTATTTTGATTGGCCTGATAAGAACATTTGGCCAATATATTAAAGCCAATAAATAATGCATTATTTCCTTCAGCTGAGACACTTCAGATGCACACTGATCATCATTATGGTGTTTAATTGTTTGAAATATGATTGAAATATGATTGAAATCACTTAAAAAGGACAATACAAGTAAGTGCATTATGTGCAAGTCTTTCATATCGGCTACATCAAATTATAATGAGAACATTATTGTGTACTGGGACATGGATTTTAATGATGAGACCAAAATTTTATCAGCCAATATATCGGTTGTCAAATTTTATATATATTATCGGTTTCGGCCAAAAATTGACATAAATGAATTGACAAAAAAACAAGTCAGAATTGTGACATATAAACATGCAATTGTGAGAAATAAAATCAGATTTGCGAGTTATGAACTCACAAACTTTTTTTGTTTTTTATTCCGTGATGAAAACTGCTAATCTAAACACAACAAAAAAAGGGGACCCTTTAATTTGTGATGTTTATCACTTCATATATGTGAACAGTTTTTCCTGTGTGTGTATTGTGTGAATCTGTGTGTTTGCAGGGGGACGGATGGGTCTACAGAAACCCACTGTGGAAATCAGACTGAGATAAACTACAATCCACAGGAGAGACACTGATCACAGCAACATCATGCTTTATACTGTATAAACTGTAAACCAATCTGTATATATGAAAACCTGGATCATAGAATAGACTTTTATACACTATGTAAATGATATCTTATTTTTCTTAATTATCTAACCGAGTTTTTGTGGATTTAACATGACAGTATTAATGTGATCTGCCGCATTGAACAACATGGACGAGATGTTCATATTCAAGCTTTAGATCTTAAACAGCCGTCATGAAAACACAACCAGCTCATATTTCACCCCAATATCAAGAGAGAAAAATAAATAAATAATAAAGTATAATTATATAGTACTTATGTAATAAATAAATAAGGTTTTTTACATTGTGAATTAAATTTTCATTACTGCTGCAATATAGTATTTTTTTTACTCCATTACAGAAAAAAAAAATTGTAATATATTTTATTTAAATCGGCTAATACAACTAACACTATCACAATGCATATTTATTTTTAAATAGAAAATAAGCTTCAGTTTCTTATATTTTTAGTAGGGCTGTGCAAAAATGAATTGCGATTAATCGCATCCAAAATAAAAGTCTGTGTTTACATGATATATTTGTGTGTGCTGTATATAATTATTTTGTATATATAAATACCTATGCATGCATGTATATATTTAAGAAGTATTTGCGCTTAAATTCAGTATATATATATATAAATACATAATATATATTATATAAATATAAATATTTTATATATGTACACACATTTTCTTAAATATATCCATGCATGTGTGTGTATTTATATATACAAAATAATTATATACAGCACACACAAATATATTATGTAAACACAGACTTTTATTTTGGATGCGATTAATCGCAATTAATTTTTGCACAGCCCTAATTTTTAGTTAAGAAGATCTAAACGAAACAGTGTTTTGGGGTGAAATATGCGCATGATCTTGACATATTTGATATTTGCCTTGAAACTGACCAGGTGAGCATGTGGTTAGTCAGCTGATAAAATGAATGACCAATCAAAATCCTCTCCACGAGTCACTTAACCGGCCATAAGATTACATTTTACCCGAGAGGTTTTACACAGATGCACTTTTTAATCGAGGCCTTCATTCAATCCTGTGACTTTATATGAACAGCATCACCGATGGGATTCAAGTCTGCTAATTTGATTTTTAAGTTCCCAGCTTTAATTGCTGTATGATAAACGATTTCAAGTTTTTAAAGAGACAGTACTGTATTATACTCCGGATATGTAGAAGTGTTAAAGACTTTTCTGACGAGTCTATGGGTTAGTTCACCCACAAATAATCATTGTGTCATCAATTAATCACCCTCATGTCGTTCTAAAACCATCGATTTTTGTTCATCTTCAGACATAAAGAAACTTAATGAAATCACAAGCTCAAATAAATATCTCTTTATGAACGTTTTGAAGCGTCAGAATTTGGGTTGGATGGACTTTAAATGCAGGGACAAATCTCTTAAAAATGTTTATTTGATGAAAAGAGGTCTTATGGGTTGGAACGACGTGAAGGAAATTGGTAATTTTTTGGTGCACTGTCCCTTTAAGGCCCGTTCACATTTTCTCTCGACTTGAATTAACCAGTGTGAAAGTGAGTTCTGTTTGAGCTATGCTTTACACACAATGTCTCTATATTTTTTATTTTTTTTTTTATTTTTTGCCCGGCGATATTTCACTATATGTGAGCGCGCCATTAAACACATCAAAATTAAGCTCCTTTTGCAGCTCGTACTGTAAACTGTTCATATCGGTGCTGAAATAAATATGAAACATGCCTTGCTTTTCTCAGAGTACATCATTTACAGAAAGTCTTTAGACGCTGTTGAATAAGATCATGTGAAAACGAAGCCATACCGACTCGGGTAAAGACCATCGACTCTACCTGAGTGACGCCACCGAGCAAAGAGTAAGGCAAAAAGTTTGTTTTTTAAAGTATTTCTAATATATTTGTTACTGCATTTATCTATTAATATATTAATATCCCCAATAAATATTGTGTCACAACAAGAACTGATTTGACGATCTATATTTATGGGGCATAACCCAGGATTTCGTAAAAGTGAACTACTCTGACTGCCAGCATCTAAAACAATAGCATATTCTTTTGGCCTCACAGGAATCATGAATTTATTGAGAAATTCAGGGTATGTTAAAAGTAGGGCTGTGCAAAAGTTAATGTCGATTAATCGCATCCAAAATAAAAGTCTGTGTTTACATAATATATTTGTGTGTGGTATATATAATTACTTTGTATATATAAATACACACACATGCATGTGTATATATCTAAGAAAATGTGTGATTCATATATAAAATATTTAAATTTATATAATATAGATTATGTATTTATAGGCTATATATATATATATATATATATATATATATATTGAATTTAAGTGCAAATAATTATATACAGCACACACAAATATATTATGTAAACAAAGACTTTTATTTTGGATGCGATTAATCGACATTAACTTTTGCACAGCCCTAGTTAAAAGTAAACTTAAATTAACATTGAGGATTCCATTGTCTTACCATGTCTGATTAAAAATTGACTTATTTTGCACAAGATATCTTTGTTGTTCCATATAAAGTATCGCGATACGGTGAAAAATTGCGTTTGTATCTTAATTGCCAAGCCAGCAGTGCCTGCTTATGAAAGTTTGCCAATTTAACAGGGATTTTATCTACTTGAGAAATTACATTTTAGAAGAAAATTAATGCCACCCTAAATATGTCATTTAGGAAAATATTCCATATACTATGTCTATTTAAAAAATCCGATTATCCACTTTATTTAAGACGCATTTTTTAAATCTGTAAAGTTTAGAACCTCAAGGCCCTTTATCTCGCGCGCGGATCAGCAGCTGCCTGTGACGTCATTGACGAACTCAAGTAAAATACTGTCTGCAGGATAAAGAACATCCACACAGCTCTTTGAGAATGAGATTCCGAATCAGACTGCATTTAAATTAATATAACACAATATAAATTGAGTTATTTTGACGGAATCTTCAGCTCGGGTGATCACAACAGAAGTTTAGCACAGCTGAGGCGACTGAACCCGAGACTACTGACTCCAAAACAGTACTGAGGTAACTTTATACACATCAGAACTGTACAAAACGTTTGATTTAGGGCATATATAGGCCTGATTAAATGTAACTAAGGAATTAAATATAACCAGGGAATCACCAAACGGCTAGAATGATTCAGATTTAATTCAATTTAATGTAACAAAATGGCGGTTGATGATAATGTCTCGGCCTGGGGGAGAGGAATAATTATAATAATAAATTTACAGTGAATAATCTTTCAAAATCTCGACGTAAAATGACTTAATGTGTCTCTTTTTCTAGTATTAATGTGTAAGGTAGCGTTAAGTACTTATTTAAACAAAGAAATACTTGACGATTCACTTTTTTTTTTAATTTTATTGTTTAAATAGTTACAGTATGTTAACCGACAGGCAACAAACCCTTGAAAAATGTATGAAATTGAACATTTTGGCTGGCAAATATCTTTTAAAACAAGAATATGATTGACTTAAAAGTATCTGGGTACATTTCTTTGGCAGTTTATGTTTGATTTCATATGAGGGTTTGTTATTAGGCATATGCAGTTTTGCCATATATCATTAGTCAAGTCAAGTCAAAGTTTATTTATAAAGCACTTTTAAGAACAACAAGTGTTTGACAAAGTGCTGTACACTTGGATCCTATTTCCCATCTACATACTGTCAAGGATTAGGCATATGTCATTTTATTTAAAATACATTTTAATTTTAAAGTGAACTACTCCTTTAAGGCCTTTTAGTATGAGAACATTATTTAAGCCATTTCAAGATTACTTAAGGGCCCAGCTGTCATCAAAACATCCTAATAATATCATATGTTACATGATTCACCTGTTGTATTGCTAAACACTACCCGATATCAACTTTCATATCAACTTTCTCAAAAAGTTTGGACTGCAAATGTCACATACTATAAAACTATGATATAAGACGTATTATGTCATTAAAATATTATAAAGTTGTCTAATAAAAACCGCATGAGGGCTATATTTAATTTTAAGTTGTTGTTGTTGAGCTTTAATTATACCAGCTGACAGGGCTTAAATTAAAATTGTAAGATTGTAAAAATAGTAAAAGCAGTAGGCAATACCCATTATAGCACCATGCTGTCACTAAACTTAATCAAATTATGTTTAGATAGGCTAACAAATGTTTTGACAATCACTTATTGTTTGTGAGTCTCTATTTATTACCTCTCTGATTCATGTCCGCCTCAGTCTGATGTTCCTGATGTTAGATTTATTTTTTCCTTAGGTGACTTGCAGAAATTCTTTTTGCAACTTTACCTGAAGAAATGGAGAACAGAAGTGATTTGTTCATGGACACTCAACCATCGACCAGCGCTGCTGTGTCATCTGGGAGAGAACCCACCAGCGTCCCACTAGATGGACCTGTGAAGATGAACTCAATAGGTAACTGTGGACATTAATAGAAATCAAAACTCACATGTAGTGGCCAAGGCCGATGTATAAAGTGTGCATTTGCAGCGGGCATGAACGTGTTTCTGCGAGTGACGGTCGGACTGTGTGAAGTGAGTGAATGCGAACGGAAGATCAGCTTCATTGAAAATCTTTGTATCCAGTTGCCCACTGTGTCATATTCATATCGGTTTCACTGTGTGAAGGATGTAAAATTAGCATTACCTCGTCTTTATTTGAAAAAGTCCTATTTGAGTGCCCTGTCACAGTGTTTACTTCCTTTTTATTCACATATTGATATATTTTTAATTGGGCTGGGAAAAGATTAATCGCGATTAATCGCGTCCAAAATAAAAGTCTGTGTTTACATAATATATGTGGGTGTAGTGTGTATAATTATTTTGTATATATAAATACACACACATGCATGTATATATTTAAGAAAAATCTGAAAGTATATACTTTATATATATTTTAGGGCTGTGCAAAAATTAATTGCGATTAATCGCATCCAAAATAAAAGTCTGTGTTTACATGATATATTTGTGTGTGCTGTATATAATTGTTTTGTATATATAAATACACACACATGCATGCATATATTTAAGAAAATGTGTTATTCATATATAAAATATTTATATAACATAGATTATGTATTTATATATTTACATAATTTAAGTGCAAATAATTCTTAAATATATACATGCATGCATCGGTATTTATATATACAAAATAATTATATACAGCACACACAAATATATTATGTAAACACAGACTTTTATTTTGGATGCGATTAATCGCAATTAACTTTTGCACAGCCCTAATATATGTATACATAATTAATATTATGTATAAATATAAGTATTTGATATATTAAGAACACATTTTTCTTAAATATATACATGCATGTGTGTCTATTTATATATACAAAATAATTATACACACTACACACACATATATTATGTAAACACAGACTTTTATTTTGGATGCGATTAATCGTTTGACAGCCCTAATATTTATACAAAATTAATATTATACATAAATATAGATATTTGATATTTTAATAACACATTTTTCTTTCTATACATGCATATGTGTGTATTTATATATACAAAATAATTATACACACCGCACACACATATATTATGTAAATACAAACTTTTATTTTGGATGCGATTAATCGCGATTAATCTTTTCCCAGCCCTAATTTTTAAACAGTTACTTTATTTGTGAAAATAATACTGTAATAAGTTTTCAGATTCAAGAAGTGGCCATCTAAAGTATAAGGAACATGAACTTAAATGCAAAAAATGCTGATTATTCATGTGTCAATTTCAGGCTGTTTTCTGATTTTAGTTGTAATCCCCACATTGGTTCCTCGCCTGATCTGCACAGGTGTGTTTAGTCACAAGCAGTTCGGTCTCATGCTGTTGTGTTTGTTTTCAGGATCCTTCTACTTTTTATATGAAGTGGGAAAGAAACTGGCGTCGGGATCCCATGGCACTGTCCACGAAGGAATTCGAAGAACAGACGGCAGACGAGTATGTTGCTCTTTCTGGTTACACCAAACTTTCTCCCTCTTGTTTCCTTTGTCTTTGACATACACATCAGGGTTTACAGTTTTCCTCAAAACATGTTTTAACCCTCTGGGGTTGTTGGTTTCAGAGTCACACTCGGGGTGTTCGGGTCGGGCCGGGATTCATATATTAAAAAAAAAAATCATGATTTTTTTTTTACTCGTTTTTTTATTATATTTTTTTCTTTTCTTTTTTGGTGTTTTGAGAAAATTTCAAAAATAAAAAAAAATATAATTAGTATTAATTCAATAATTATGACAAAATTTTCCCCCATTGAACATAATAGAAAAAAATATTTTAAAAAAATATTTATTTTTTAAAATATTAATATAATATTTTATTATAATATTTTAATATAATAAAATATTATAATATATATTATAATATTTTAATATTTAATATTTTTAATATAAGATTTTATTTTAGAGTCAAGCCTAGGCCTCATAAAAGCAATTTTTGAAATGAGATGGATGCCATCTGGTGGACAAACTGAGCATTGTAAAAATGCAAAACACATGTAGAATCTGAATATTTTGGTGTTTGCGTATAAAAGTGTGTGTGTGTGTGTGTGTGTGGATGTGTCTGTTTTGCACTCTTGATGTTTTATAGATTCACCCCTTCACTGTTGTGTGCTTTTTTCAAGATCGTGGCTGATTTGTAGATTGTACACACAAAAAAACTCAGTATTTTCACATTTTTGTCAATTTCCCATTCATTTTCCATGCGGGTCATGCACACCCCAAGTGTGACTATTTTTTTTTTACAACCACTTGGACTATTCACATCCTGAACCCAATTATTTTGGGTGTTCAAATACCAACAAAGTCACCAAATTCTGTGATTTAAAAAAAAAAAAAAAATTAATTCTTCGGGTCCATTTGGTGCCGAACAACCCCAGAGGGTTAATAAAGATTGCAGATTATCATGTAAACAGCAAAAATGGATCAGTTCACTTATGCTAACAAATATTTTCTTTATCCTTTAGGTGATCGTCAAGTTTGTTAAGAAGCGCCAGTTTGATTTCCACGTAAGTTGACAGCATTTAATTCTTCATGAAAATTTCCATCAAGAATTATTTATCAAATTCTTATTCGGTGATTGATAATCCTGCATGTAGACAGCAAAAAAGATAAAACCGAAATAGACAATCAAAGCCTTGAAGCATCAGTTGTAAAGTACATGAATTTCCCACACTCTTTAGTAAGGAGGTTTGAGGTTAGGAGTCAATTAGGACTATCAAAATGATTAATCGTGATTATCCAAAATAAAAGTTTGTGTTTACATAATATATGTGGGTGCACTGTTTATAATTATTCTCTTTATATAAATACACACAAGTGCTTGTATATATTTAAGAAATATTTCATGTATATAGATATATATATATAATTTCTATTATATATAAATATAAATATTTTTGTATCTAAATAATATTTTTTTTCTTAAATATACATGTATGTGTCTGTATTTATACCAAATAGTGCACCCACATATATTATGTAAAACCAAACTTTTATTTTGCATGCGATTAATCGTTTGACAGCCCTAGAGTCAAGTAACCTTTTGTCAATCTCTTCTTTTAGATCGGCCAATCCGAACCTTTGTGTCGAGAGGCAGCTACAATGCAGATCATGAAGCATTGCGACCATGTCATGAAGTTATATGACTGGTTTGAGGTGGTACATCACAACATCTTGACTATGGAGCATCCAGGTACCCACATGACCTTGCGTGATTTCGTCAAAGAAAACCGAGGTCGTCTGTCTGAAGCCGAAGCAAAAGTCATCATGCAGAGACTCATCGCTGCGTTACAGCACTGCAGTGACCAGGGCGTTTATTACAAAAACATAAGCCTGAGAAAAGTGCTCATCGACAAAGACACCATGCAGATCAAGTTGACCGGCTTTTACAGAGCACTGACCATCAGCGAAAGACGTGAGTCAAAGTCACTGATGATTTATTATGCACAGGATATGGAAATAAGGTCGATTTAACACTGAAAATCTATTGCTTACAGAAACAGCCGAATTTCAATCAGAGGCAGAGAGGACCGTTCACACTTCAAAGTTGGCAAATGAAGGCTTACACAGAGTGCTGAAGGGGATGGTCCAACGAAATTGTCGTTGGTGTTGTTGGAGAAATACACGCTTGTCCGAAGGTGAGGCCAAAAATAAAATTACGTGCTTGAAAACACGTAAAACTCTTCCACAAGTGACAGTAAAGTTACTTTGATGACAAAAAACACTGCAGTGAAGTTTAGCAATGAATAAATGCGCATCCAGAGAATGCTATAGCGATTGCAACAAATGCAGTGTATTACAGGGCTCCAGACTTACTTTTCAAGTGGTTGCACTGGTGTTACCAACTTTCTCAGTCGGTCGCACCAGCATATGATTTGGTCAAACCATAAAAAAAAATTAAACAAAAAATGTTGCTACATGCCATGGGATTAATCAATGCATGCTGAGCTGATGAATAGTGCTTTTAATGGACCAATAGCAAAGGCTTGCTTGATTGCAGCACAAATACCTGTAATATATTATATAAAAGTAAAAGTATTATATATATATATATATATATAGGGCTGGGTATTGAGACAAATTTCACAATTCGATTCGATTTCGATTCACAAGCTTGCAATTCGATTTCGATTATTTTGGATATCAGTTCCAATAAATGGCAAATTTACTCAAGGGAATCAAATCTCTGAACTAATGCTGTAAACTATGGGAGTCTAGTTGTAGCCTATAGGCTTCATTAGCCTAATATGAAGGTCATTTTGTATCTATACAAACACTTAAATTACACTTTTATTTATTTTTATAATAAGAAGATTATATGAAATATAAACATTTAAATGGTGGCTGTCATAAAAACTTGCCAGATTTATTCAAATATGCATTAAGAACATTCAGATTATAATGCATATGTAATATGGTGTATATATTTATCAAAATGCTCCTCTCTAGAGTTATTTTTTCTAGCTGACTAACGAGTTTATGTGGGTTTTCTGAGGTAAATATGACGATATTGATTACAAGCTGTTTAACTGACGTCTTTCCACGGTTGAAACGCTGATTGAGTGAATCAATGTGTCATGATCTGGATTTGGATAAGTTGTCCTCTATCTTTAACACACTTTCAGATGCTCATTCATGTTTATTTGGCGCTGTGACTGGTATTATTAAGAGCGATCTCACGCCACAGCCACAAAACACTATTTATGATTCTGAATTTCTAAAGAAAATGGACGGAATTTGAAAATTGAGACTTTGTTTCATATCAATAGTAACAAAGGACAAAGATTAGTGCGATTTTTCAGCCGCGATACAATGATCCATTCATTCAAATGAAACAGGATGACTAATCGATTCTTGAGACTTAAGAATCGATATCGGTTCGTAAAAATGAGAATCGATTAATATCGAGAAATCGATATTTATTACCCAGCCCTAATATATTCAGTAATTTTAGGCATTTTACATTTGATCATTTTGAACATAAATTACGGAAATCAGCAGCTGATGTTGATCCAACGGCATTCTGTCGCGTATGCATGAATTTAACTGAGTAGTGCACGCATGAACCTCGCACAAATGCGACCATAGACAATTTTAACTCACATTCTTAAAAAATGGTCGCAGTCTGGAGCCCTGTTCAGGGATGGAAATTAACTTTTTTGTCCACCGGCCACTGTGGCTGGTGGATTTCAAAATCTACCAGCCACTCAAAGTTTTTACCAGCCACTTTCTTGTTTTTAACCGACAATGCGTAACGGCATGTGAAAATTAATACTACAAGATCTACAATACTACTTAACCAGTTTATTTAATCTCAAGTCTCAATGAAATACTGAATTTTTCTCTATCTTTCTTATACACACACAAACCATGAACTGATATACATTTCTCATTTCCCATTGCTCTTCTCTCCTGTTCCCCTCCTCTGCTCTTCCATCTTTAAAAGACTTCCATGTTTTTTTTTATTTTTTATAAAATACCGTATACACTTTTACCCACACTGAATAAAAACACGTTTAAATGGGTAATTTTCTTTTCTGACATAGCCTACTCCAGTTCTTGTTAAAACACACTAGATATGAAAAATCTGTGCATTTTGGGCACTTTTTGAGTGAAATCATATTTCATATTTGTCATATTTCATATAATTTAATCATATTTTTGTGTCCATCAAAGTGTGCTTTAACTTTAAATTAAGCATGAACAGTGATCTGGCCCATTATCTGTTCACCGATCCCGACAGTGACGCATTTTCAGGCGGCTTTTTATTTCTCATCATAAATATATACCTACAGTAGTAATAAAGCTAGGGGCTAGGAAAATGAATTCTTTGCTAATACTTCCTCATCATCGTGGAGAGCGCAGTTCGCACCGTTTTCTCCTTTCCACAAGCGCGTGCTCTCCCGTGGCGTCTGTCGTTGCTATGAAACAATGAACTTGCGCGCCTCTAAAAACGAGCGCGCCGCGTCGCTTTTATGAGCTATTAATAGATGTGGGATTAGCGCGCGTGTAGATGTTCACGCGGCTAGCTCTTTACCACACAAGTGAGCTTTTCTTCCCTTATCGAGCCTCGATGGAAGAAACGCGCGGGTGTTGAAGGTGCGCCTCCTCTTAAAGTGTCCACCGTCCGGGTAAAACAGTAACGTTATGCTGTTTTTATTTACCCGCCATGGTGGCTGGTAGGTGAAGTGAATTTACCCGCCACAACAAAAAATCACCCGCATTTGGCTGGTGGCGGGTGCTAATTTCCATCCCTGGCCCTGTTTCACGGTAACATTACCTCACTTGCGTAAATGATCTCAAAATCAAACAGGACTAATCATCTCTCTTCTGAAAACCTTTACAGAATGCCAGGATCTACTTGGGAAACTTCGTGACAGAAAGTCGGACATCACCTTACAGAACATTGTAGGTCATGACTGGTTTACCAACACACCAGACACACCTGGACGGGAGCCGACTGCAGCCACTGGTGCTCCTGAGACCGAGCCAATGGTTGAGGACGCTGAACCATCGACCAGCTCTGCTGGGCCAGCACAGGTGTGTCCTCAAACTTCCAGAGAGGGGCCGACTCCAGCCGCTAGTGCGCCCGAGACCGAGCCAATGGTGGAGTACGCTGGACCATCGACCAGCGCTGCTGGGCCAGCACAGGTGTGTCCTCAAACTCCCGGACAGGAGCCGACTCCAGCCGCTGATGCACCTGAGACCGAGCCACGCAAACCCAGACTGAAGCTGACTCTGAAAAAAGCCGTCCCAGCCGAGACAACAGACCGTGAGTCTCCAGTTATCATATAGTGCTGTAGTCTAGTAGACTGTGATTTCTACAACCCTAGTTTTAGAGTCAATTCAATATAGCAAAACCCCCTGCTTTAATGAAAACATTTATGCTACCTTTACTAAAGAAGTAAATTTACCCTCCCAGTTCAATCTGTTGTTCTGGTTTTATTTTTAATCTGCTCTCCTGATCTGATTCATATGGAAGCTTGTTTCCGCCACTGAATAAAAAAATAAAATAAATAATTGTGACTTTTTATCTCACAATTCTGACTTTCTTTCTCAGAATTGCGAGTTATAAAGTCAGGATTGCAAGATATAAAGTCGCAATTCTGAGAAAAAAAGACAGAAGTCCTACTTTTTATCTCACAATTCTTGCGAGTTTACATCTCGCAATTCTGACTTTCTAACACATAATTGCGAGTTTATATGTCGAAATTCTGACATCTTTTCTCAGAATTGTGAGATATAAACTCGCAATTGCGACTTATCAGGCCAATTCTAAGGGGAAAAAAATACTTGTTTAAATCTCACAATTCTGACTTTATATCACACAATTGCGACTTTATATCAAGCAATTCTGACTTTATAACTCGCAATTCTGACTTAATAACATGCAATTGCGACTTTTATATCTCGCAATTCTGACTTTTTTTCTCGCAATTGCGACTTGGTAACACTTTACATAAGGTTCGTTAGTTAACATTAGTTAACTACATTAGTTAATATGAACTAATAATGAATAGCACATATACAGCATTTGTTAATCTTTGTTGATGTTATTTTCAACATTTACTAATACTTGATTAAAATCTTGTTAACATTAGTTAATGCACCGTGAACTAACATGAACAAACAATGAACAGCTGTATTTTCATGAACTAACATTAACAAAGATGAACAAATGCAGTAACAAATGTATTGCTCATGGTTAGTGCATGTTAGTAAATACATTAACTAATGTTAACTAATTAACCTTATTGTAAAGTGTTACCTGCGACTTTATATCACGCAATTCTGACTTAAAACTCGCAATTGTGAGAAAAAAAGTCAGAATTGTGAGATAAAAAGTCACAATTATTTATTTTATTTTTTTATTCAGTGGCGGAAACAAGCTTCCATAGATTCAGTCTCATGCTGTATGTTAACATGTTGTTGCTGTGTGTTTTTCAGTGACCTTGATGTTCCCCAATGACCTTCAAAGGCAAAAGGAACACTTTCGGTCTCTTTACGTGGTGGGAAGGAAACTGGAAAATAACGATCTGGTCCGTACAGGAATTAGAAGATCGGACGAGCTGAAAGTATGTTGCTCTTTCTCCATTTTGTTTTGTCTCTTGTTTTCTCCTGCCATAAACATCGGTGTTGACAGTTCTGATCTAAAATGTAAGATGATCATGTGCGTGTTTCTTGCGTTTGCTAAAAAATTCTTTCTTTTTTAGGTTGTCATCAAATTTGTTTTAAGGCCGAGAGGTCAGGAGAAACTTGGAAAAGTAAGTTGACAAGACTCTATTCTTCATGAAATTCTCTAGTAAGAATTGATTTGTTAAAGGGATACTCCACTTTTTTTGGGAAATAGGCTAATTTTAGCACTCCCCCAGAGATAAACAGTTGGGTTTCACTGTTTTCGAATCCATTCAGACGATTTTCTGATATTTACAAGAATATCGGTAACCCGACAGTATCTGGCTCTCATTGACTTCCATTGTAGGAAAACAAATATACTATGGAAGTCAATGAGAGCAGAAACTGTCTGGTTACTGATATTCTTGTAAATATCAGGATATCGGCTGAATGGATTAGAAAATGGTAAAACTCGACTGTTTAACTTTGTAAAATGATCCTATTTCCATAAAAAGTGGAGTATCCCTTTAAATCCGGTATGAGATGTAACTGAATTACACAGCCAAAGTCTAGAAGCATCGGATATAGAGTTCATGTGAAGTAAAAAAGAAAAAAAAAAGAAAATTAGCTGGGTTTCCATCCAAACGTGAAGCAAAACTTTTTCAAATAAAAAACAAAAATCAAATGTGAATTGGGTTTCCATCAGGTTTCCATTGGGTGCCCAATAGGGCTGGGTAAAAAAATATTGATTTCTCGATATTAATCGATTCTCATTTTAGAACTTTTTTAATGTTCTTCAATATTAATGCATGTTTGAATAAATCAGGCAAGTTTTTTTTTTTATGACAGCCACCATTTAAATGTTTATATTTCATAAAAATAAATATGTAATTTAAGTGTTTGTATAGCTACAAATCAGTTAATTTTTATCTTCAATATCATAGGCGGCTAATGAAGCCTATAGGCTACTGACTCCCATAATTTACAGCATTAGTAAATTTGGAGATTTGTTTTCCTTGAGTAAATTTGCCATGCATTTGTACCTGATATCCAAAATATATATTGAATCGAATCGAACTGCAAGCTGGTGAATCGAAATCGAATCGAATTGTGAAATCTGTGTCAATTCCCAGCCCTAGTTTCCAATTCAGTAAATGAAACACCGACATGTGTGATGAGCGACTTCTTTAAGAGAGTCGGTTCCTGTCTGAGAGACGCTTTACTTTTTTTTTTTTGCTTTTTTGAATGACAAACTTAAAAAAAATTCTATTAAATTAAAATTGAATTTAAATTTAATTGAAATACTTGAGGCTATACCCCTTTCAGTTTCTGTTTAAATTCCAATTTGTACTTCGTTTGCATGACAACTTTATGTAATTATATTATAGTAAATTAAAATTGAATTAAATTATATTTAAATACTAGAACTACACCTCAGGTCAGTTTCTCTTTTAATTTTCAAGTTTTTCTTTTTTTCGGTGGGAAATCGATTTTTTTTGACAATCGTGAATCGATTCAGAATCGTCCGCATCGCGATGCATCTGGGAATCGATTCCCCAACCCCCCCCCCCCCCCCCCCCCCGCCCCTAGTTTCTGTCACATGTTTCTTTTTTTTTTTTGCTTTTTTGAATGACAAACTTTAAAAAAAATCTATTAAATTATATTGAATTTAAATTTAATTGAAATACTTGAGCTACACCTCTTCAGTTTCTGTTTAAATTCCAATTTGTACTTCGTTTGCATGACAACTTTATTTAATTAATATTGTAGTAAATTAAAATTGAATTAAATCATATGGAACTACACCTCAGGTCAGTTTCTCTTTCAATTTTCTAATTTTTCTTTTTTCGGTGGGAAATCGATTTTTTTTGACAATTGTGAATCGATTCAGAATCATCCACGTCCGCATTGCGATGCATCTGAGAATCGACCGAGAATCGAGAAAATTAATATTATAGTAAATTAAAATTGAATTAAATTATATTTTTAAATACTAGAACTACACCTCAGGTCAGTTTCTCTTTTAATTTTCAAGTTTTTCTTTTTTTCGTTGGGAAATCGATTTTTTTTGACAATTGTGAATCGATTCAGAATCGTCCGCGTCCGCATCGCGATGCATCTGGGAATCGATTCCCCAACCCCAACCCCCCCCCCCCCCCCCCCTAGTTTCTGGCACATGTTTCTTTTTTTTTTTTGCTTTTTTGAATGACAAACTTTAAAAAAAAATCTATTAAATTATAATTGAATTTAAATTTAATTGAAATACTTGAGCTATACCTCTTCAGTTTCTGTTTAAATTCCAATTTGTACTTCGTTTGCATGACAACTTTATTTAATTAATATTGTAGTAAATTAAAATTGAATTAAATCATATGGAACTACACCTCAGGTCAGTTTCTCTTTCATTTTCTAATTTTTCTTTTTTCGGTGGGAAATCGATTTTTTTGACAATTGTGAATCGATTCAGAATCATCCACGTCCGCATTGCGATGCATCTGAGAATCGACCGAGAATCGAGAAAATTAATATTATAGTAAATTAAAATTGAATTAAATTATATTTTAAATACTGGAACTACGTAATCCCCCCCCCCCCCCACCCCTAGCTTCTGATGCGATACTTCAAAATGTGCATGATAACAGGGTGATGGAAACACAGCTAATGCTTTCATCTTGTCCCTCACTCTTCAATTACCAGATTTGAAATGAGCAAATGTTTAATCAATCTCTTTTTTCTTTAGCCTGTCATTGTCAGAGATGGGGAATCAATGATGAAACTGCAAAAGATTCCAAATTGCTCCCAAATCATCCGGTTTTACGACCGCTTCATCACGGAAGAGAGTTACATCCTGGTCACGGAATATCTTCCAGTCTATATGGCCTTCGATAACTTCCTGGAAATGAACAGAGGGATACTGAGAGAATCGACAGCTAAATGGATCATAAGGCAGATCATTCGCATAATGCGTCTCTCCGTGGATCAGGGCTTGTTTTTCGACGTTAACAAGAAATGGATTCTGATCAACCCCAATTACCATGAATATAAAATTACTGGACTTTGACGTAGTTTTCTTCACAAGTGAGTTGGCTTTTTGACCACAGATCACTGATGACTGGTGATGACTGGTGATGACTGGTGATGTTTTACTAAACACTGGATTTGTATTGTTTGCAGAAAATGAAGAGGATCAAGCTCTGATGAGAAAAGTGTTGTTCTCCAGAAAAACAATGCTATTTCTCATCTCTCGTATCAGCCATCCGATTGTGGGACCAGGATACATGTCCAGAGGTAAGATCGATAACAAGAACCAAGTGGAAATAACATATAAAGCTCTGAGTGTCAAACCTTGATGACGAATGAGCAAAGTGTATGAATGTGCATGTCATTGTAACAGCTACAAATGCGTTGTATTTCATGGTAACTGTAAGAGCCACATAGGGACTAGTTCATTTGAAATAATAACTCAGTACAAAAACAATGTTTTCATGACAATTCATTCGATATGTATTGGTTTAAAATTGCATGATTTAGTAATGTTTACATTTTCAGTGTGTTGAACTTCCGGTCAGATAGCACTATGTCATAGCTAAAGCTTTTGGATGTAGTTAGTTAGTTAACACTTTACTTGAAGAGGTGTGCATAAGACTGACATAACCACGACATGACACACATCTTGAAAATCAAGAAGGGTTTATGACAACTGTTATGAAGTGTCTTTCACTCAATAATGACATTTTGAATGCAAATATGAGGTGTCGTAACAAAGACATCTCAAACAACGTCATATTGGCATTAACCCTTGTGCTGCATTAGGGACATTTTTGGTCTTTTGCAGTTTAATTTCTTTGACCGTTTTGGCTGTTTTAATGCAAATGGTATGAAATTTGGCAAAATTGTGACTTTTTGGATAAATGTAAAAAATGTGATCCCATTTTGCAAAATATGTATAACACACACTGTGTAGATCAAATAGTAACACTCGACACCATAATGACCAAAAATGGCCCATTGAAACCCATTAAAAGGTCGTTTAAATCTGAGGCTGTCTTTAATACATGAAACATGATTTTTGCTCAAACATCCTTTCATTTTGAAGCAAAAGCATTATATTTGCATTATGACCAGATGACATCACTACATATGTATTCCCTATTGGTGGAAATGCACCTTATTTTCCTGGTTTCCAATTAAAGGGTTAAAGTCCTGAAATTGAATACATTTTTGGTAGTTATGATGAGGACTGATGCTGATTAAAAGATTTAACTTGGTATAAGTGGGAAATAATAATAATACATAATATTTAGGCAATGTTTAATACGGGGCCATTTTTGGTCTTTAACACGCTTAGCGTGATTTTTTCTTTAAAAAAATCTGACATAACACAAAATCTTTAAATGCACCAGGAATAATGTTGCTGCTAATCTTTGACATATTCAAGACTGTGATAATCCAAATCTAAAGTTTTCTCTTTGCATTTAGTTTATTGAAAATAATTGAATTTTTGTGTTTTTTCCTCTTATACAAATCGACGGTTTCGCCAACAAAACTGGTAATTAAAGGGTTAAAATCCTGAAATGGAATAAATTTTTGGTAGTTATGATGAGGACTGATGCTGATTAAAAGATTTAACTTGTGGAAAAAGTGGAAAATAGTAATAATATATAATATTTTAGGCAATGTTTATTATGTGGCCATTTTTGGTCCTTAATGCACTCAACGGTGTTAAAAATCTAATGCAGCACAAGGGTTAAAAATGTCATAACTGAGCGAATGACACTTAATGACAAACTTTCTTCATATTGTGCCATGTCATGATTATGAAGGTGTCATGTTAGTCTCATGCGTTTGGAGTTAGAGACGTTGGAATCAACAGTTTTTTTTGACTGTACCGTGTCTATGTATAATTTTATGTTTTGGAAGTAAACATTTAAAAAGAAGCTCGTGTTTCTAACGCTGGTTGTCGTTAGACTGACTTCATAAGATGGTACAGAAGCATTAGTAGCAACTACAGTGACATTCACTCACATGAACTACGGGATTAATCGTCTCTCTTCTGAAAACTTTCACAGACTGTCGGGACTTTCAGCGGAGTGTTCTCCTGAGGAAGACGAGGGGTTGTAAGAGGAGGCACTACGACTTGGAGAGCGTTTTATGTCATCCCTGGTTGAGGCCCAGATAGGACTGGTAGGATTTGTCACTGCTCTGTAATATCCAGAACTGTGCCCAGTGGTGTGTGCAGACTGTGTGATGAACTGTTGTGTTTTATTTCCACAGAGTGAGACGACCAACGCTTCCAACGGACCCGCCAACGAAAAAAACAGAGAACTATCTTTCTTTCTTTCTAACTAATCTTTCTTTCTTTCTATATAATTAATGTTTATTTATTTATTTATTTATTAATATTCATCCTTTCCTTCTCCCTCCCTCCCTCCTTTCTTTCTTTCTTTCTTTCTTTCTTTCTTTCTTCCCTCCTTCTTCCTCCCTCCCTCCCCTTCCTTCCTTCCTTCCTTCCTTCCTTCCTTCCTTCCTTCCTTCCTTCCTGTCTTCATTTCCTTCGTTCTTTCTTTCTTCCCTCCCCTTTCTTTCTTTA
>CM075878.1:31239570-31321288 GCA_038021265.1 Cyprinella venusta
TCCTCCTTTCCTTCCTTCTCTCTCCTTCCCTTCTTTCTTTCTTTCTCCCTCCCATCTCCCTCCCTCCCTCTTGTCTTTCTTTCTTTCTTTCTTTCTTTCTTTCTTTCTTTCTTTCTTTCTTCCTCCCTCCTCCCTTCCTTCCTTCCTTTCTGTCTTCATTTCTTCATTTCTTTCTGTCTGTCTGTCTTTCTTTCTTTCTTTCTTTCTTTCTTTCTTTCTTTCTTTCTTTCTTCCTCCTTCTTCCTTCCTCCTTTTCTTCCTTCCTTCCTTTCTGTCTTCATTTCCTTCATTCTTTCTTCTCTCTTCCTTCCCTCCCCCTTTCTTTCTTTCTTTCTTTCTTTCTTTCTTTCTTTCTTTCTTTCTTTCTTTCTTTCTTCATCCCTCATCCCTCCTCCCTTCTTCCTTCCTTCTCCCTCCCAAATCCTTCCCTTTCTTTCTTCCTTCCCTCCCTCCTTCCTCTCCCCTCCCTCCTTCTTTCTTTCTCTCTTTCTTTCTTTCCTCCTTCCCTTCCCACTAATGAATATTTAAAAAATAAAATAAAATTGGAAAAATATTTGTATCGGTATAGGCCTTCAAAATCCTTCATCAGCCTCCTTCCTTTCTTTCTTCTTTATTCCTCCCTCCTTCCATTCTTTCTTCCTTCTTTTCTTCTTCCTTCCTTCTTTCTTCCTCCCTCCCTCCCTCCTTCCTTTTTATCTTCCTTCCTTCCTCCTCCTCCCTCCCTCCTTCCTTTCTTCCTTCCTTCCTTCCTTCCTTCCTTCCTTCCTTCCTTCCTTCCTTCCTTCCTTCCTTCCTTCCACTTTCTTTCTTCCTTCCTTCTCCCTCCTTCCTTCCTTTTATTTTTTTCTTCCTTCCTCCTAGCTATAGGAGCTATCTTTTTCTTTCCTAGGATGGTAAGGGAACAGTCATAAATGCCATTAACCCCACTGACGGTTAGGTTTAGGGACGTTATAACGTTAAGTCAACGGCGTTCATAAACACGCTGAAAAGTGATTATGCGTCTTGATAGCACGCCAAAAATGGAAATGCGAATTGGCGTGTCATACATATGCTACTTCATGAGATCAGTCTAAATATTTTATGATGCGTCCGGTCCGACATGCACCGTTGCATTTCCCCCGACTCATTTCCTGATTCTCCTTCTCCATAAACAGCATGAAATCAAGGAGAGGTTTAACTTTTCATGCTACAGATTTCCCACAGTAGTCAGAAAGAACAGGGGGGTAAAAATAAAATAAAAAATAATAATAGTAATAAATAAATAAATAAATAAAGTTGTCCTCCGAAGAGGGGGGTGGAGGTGGGAGAATAATAAAAAAAAGAGATCCAAAAACAACGGACACTTAGTCAAGCATTCATTTATTAATATAGTGCATGGAAACAGATGTTGTACAAAAAGGTATGCTACAGTAATGCCTTTTTTAGACGTGTGTATCTACAGTGTATTTTTTTGTAAACATGTTTTGTCTCAGCGAAAGATCAGTCCAGTATCACTCTATCCTCCACACATCTCAGGAGCCAGGCTAGGCTATATCATATTGTGCTTCAGTCATGAGTGTGACTCACACACCTGATCAACAGATGAACCTCATACTCACTCACTTCAGTGTTGCTGTTAAGATTGCGCAGATCCACTTACATTCAGCTTAGTAGCAATCAAAACTCAAAGAGGACAAGCTTAACTTTGCATTTTTAAACATTTGCTCTGTCCATACAATAAATGCACAAATCATAAATAAATAAAAAATTCTCATGCCGTTTTTAAAAAGATAAGCCCAGTTCACAAAAGCCTAAGGGTTAATTATATATATATATATATAATTATTAATATAAATAAATAATTTAAAATAATAAAATCCATCATCAAAATCATAAAATCCCTTCATTTTTTTGCAGATTGCAGCTTTTAACTGTAAACACAGATGTTGGAGAGTGTGTGAAGCGAATGTAAACGTGTCATTAAAGGAGTTGTTCACTTTGGAAAAAAACTTTTGCTGATAATTTACTCACCCCCATGTCATCCAAGAAAGTCCATGTCTTTCTTTCTTCATAAAAAAAAAATTAAGATTTTTGATGAAAACATTCCAGGATTTTCTCCATATAATGGACTTCAATGGGAACCAAACGGTTCAAGGTCCAAATGAGAGTTTCATTATCAGCAAAAGTTTTTTTTAAAGTGAACTACTCCTTTAAGACGATGACTGAGATGAGACTCCTCAGTTGCCAGTAAGGAGTGCAACTCCCGTCTCGTAGTTGACCAGAGTATCGGCGGCTTGCTCCGTGTCCGGAGTCGTGACTGAAGTCAGTAATTCCACAGCATTTTGACTCTGAACCTGAGAAACGGAAGATAAAGCAGACGTTTATACACACTTCAGCATATTTTATACACTTTAAGTACATGCAGGATTCAAGACGTTAATTAATCTTCAATTTAAACAATGAAAATCATCAAATTACAAAATTCTATTTGTTCAGATGTTTCTGGAATCGATCTGTCCATCCCTGATTCGTGCCTTTTAAGATGTATTTTAAATGGTTTCAAAACAAGATAATGATAATGTTGGACACCTAGAACTCACCTTTTGCACTTTTAAACAAAGCCAACACAATAACCCTAGAGCTGCGAGCACAGCTAATACTCCTGCTATAAGACACCATCGAGACTCTGTTTCTCCGTCAGCACTGCTTCTGTCTGCAGAATAAACACATCATATATGCATTCAACATGGTGGAGTGAATTAAAGCAAAAAATAAATGCTATGAACCCTAAGTAGATTTACACAAACTGAGTAGGCAAAGTCAAAAAGCGTTATAACTAATAAGTATACTTTTTCCTACTCTCCCTACATCGATACAGTTCTCTCTAATATCATTAAAACAATTACCCAATGAGAACACAACTTGTGTCATGTGTAGCCTGGTCCACAGATTCACATATTGATCTGTAATATAAGTTATTCACGTATGTGATCATAATGTAAATGTACTTGAAATATATTTTGGGTATTCTGTTTAGAAAATATAAATTAGTGGGAAGTCGATTAAATAATGCGTCCTCCATAATCATTTCCCTTTTTATGGATCAGATAAGGTCTGGAGACTATGGAAGCTTGTTTCCGCCACTGAATAGAAAAATAAAATAAATAATTGTGACTTTTAATCTCACAATTCTGACTTTTTTTCTCACAATTGCGAGTTTACATCTCACAATCCTGACTTTAACACATAATTGCGAGTTTATATGTCGAAATTCTGACATCCTTTCTCAGAATTGTGAGATATAAACTCGCAATTGCGACTTATCAGGCCAATTCTAAGGGGAAAAAATAGGCTACTAGTTTAAATCTCACAATTCTGACATTATATCTCACAATTCTGACTTAATAGCACGCAATTGCGACTTTATATCTCGCAATTCTGACCTTTTTTCACGCAATTGCGACTTTATATCTCGCAATTCTGACTTTATAACTCACAATTCTGACTTAATAACACGCAATTGCGACTTTATATCACGCAATTCTGACTTAATAACTCGCAATTGTGAGAAAAAAAGTCAGAAATGTGAGATAAAAAGTCGCAATTATTTATTTTATTTTTTTTATTCAGTGGCGGAAACAAGCTTCCATAGGAGTCGGACCTTCCGTTTTTATTAATATATAATAATTTTCCGTTTTTATTTATTAATATTATAATGATAATGAAAACGAAAACAAAGTCAGTCCGGAGGCTTCAAACGTCATCAATCGGGTGGTATTGTGATTTCGATCAGCATCGGTAGCATACAGTGTGTGACACTTCATCATTCCCATCACACGGCATTTACACACCCCACCACACATCCCAAGAGAAGCCGTTTACATTTGCATTACGATGCTTTTCGGTGATCCGAGCACAAAAGTGGTCAGCTAATGCATTACCGTTAACAGGTACCAAATGAAGTGCGCCTCCTGTACCCATGATGCACTGCGGAGTGGTTATCGACAGAAAAGAATCCCCGTCATCAGTCATAGCCATCATCATTTGCAACACACTATACCACTGTACTGAACGAACCCGTGTTTATATCCGGCTTACGCGAATAAATAATAGGCTAATAATAGTAACATAGGCTATAGCTTAATAATTAATTCAAAGATTTAGTCCTATATGTTAGGCTACTCAGTTAGCAATTTTACGTTCTGGAACGTTAGTTTTTGGTTCCCAAGAACGTCCCGCTGATCCAGGAAAGTTTTCTAAACGTAGCCTAAATATAACGTTCCGTGTGTTTGCTGGGGCTAAGCTGCGCATCAGAAGTAAAACTAATGCTCTTACCTTTGTGCTCCTCATGATGGCCATCGCATAGAGAAGGGTGAAATATAAGCCAAACCACCTTTATAAAGAAACTGTTTTTAAACGTGTGAACCATTTTACTACTATTAATATGTGTCATTTAAAGGCCAGCGTCTCTAGTGCTGCCGAGTCACTGTGCCGAAGGACAAGCTTTTAAACACTTTCGTTTTCTCGCGTTTACCTCAGTAAAACAATAACATCATCATCATCCTCATCCGATGAAGATTCTGTAGCACTTTTGTAGCTGTTTAGTGAACTCACACACTTTAATATCATGTTTTTTTTTTTTTAAAGTAGGCTATGTTTAGATATTTTCGCTGCTTTTATGAACTGAAACAAATGTTTGATATTGGTGAAGATTAGCATGCATAGGCTAAACACACTCACTCAAAACATGTATTTCGTTTATTGCACACTGAACACAACACATAGTCCACAGAGGCAAATTTATACATTTGTCAGACACTTTTATCAAAGCGACTTGACGCTGCATGTACATTTGATCATGTTTTTTCTGGGAATCACACGATGACATTGCCAACACTGTTATCACGATCATATGAACTAACGTTACAGCAGCACTAGGCTATGCAACAATACAGATTAAAACATGAAAATGAACACTTAAAACACACAGACAAATAACTGACAAGATTTATAACAAAGATCATTACATAAATTCAACCTGTAGACTAGTTAAGCTTGAAACACTTATAAAACTATGAACTCTATATAAACATGTATATTATCTTAAAGAGTAACTAAACACTTAACCAACATTTTTTAGTTAATGATCTGTAAGAATGGATCTTAATACCAGTCATTGATTCGAGTTCGATTGATTCGAACTTTGACATTTGTTTATAAAGTGTTCTATTTCTACAATATAGAATGGTGTAAGGTGTAAAAGCGTCTTAGTGCTGCCCTCTTCAGGTTGAACGGTGGCTACTGCAGTTGAATTTTCCTATTGGATTTTTATCTATGGTCTCCTCCGGGTGTGTTGATCGTGACGTGTATCCGCTCACTGTCGCCCTTCTCTGGGGGCGCAATGAATCACACTTTCATTTTTATTCCTGACGTCACGTGTTGAGGGAAAAAAAATCCAGAAATAATTTATTTGAAATAATTTAAATTCGTTGTTAATAGTATTATCTTTTTAAAACTATCTTAAAAGACAGTTTTCACTCTAGTCTCCGAGAGCATAAACCATGAACATGGATGATGACGTTTCTCTAAATATGCCAATGTGAGATTGAAACATAATTAATTCATGATCATGAAATAAGAGTTGTAAAATAAAGACAAAATTGATTTCATGTTGATTTAAAGCCCTTAGAAGTAGCGAGTCAGATGAAAATACAAACACATTCACTTCTCAAATAATCAAATAAGTTTTACGACTTAATTTATACTTTTAAAACAAACGTATGTAAACAATTAAAACTGTTTTTTAATAAATGTTGCTGATCATGATTTTTATAAGAATTATATCCTTCAACTCCTTAAAGTTGAATTGAATGAAATATATAAATCTAAACGAATCAATATCAGTCTCTGCTCTATAAAGACACGTGCGTAAAAGTCATCATCAGACATGTTCACAGTAGTTTAATAAACAGCTTCACCTGAGATTGTCAAATACAGCAGGATTAATATTTCATCTCCAGATGGTCAAAGATTCACCAAAAACTATTAAAGCTGTGACAGTTAAATGCATGAAGCGAACACACTGAAGTGCATTTCTGGCCACACTGTAAAAAATATTGTTGGTTTAACTTAAAAAATTAAGTAACCCGGTTGCCTTAATTTTAAGTTGACTGAACTGGAAAAAAAGTGAGTTAATACAGTGAAGGAGATTAATTTGATCATCAGAAACTCAAAATAACAAGTTTATCTCAACTAAATAAATTGTTTAAGTTGATTTGAGAAAAGAAAAAATGTAATAAAAAATCTTGAAAATATTTTTTTTACAGTGCACCATAAAACTTATTTTGAGACTTTGATTTATAGTTAGGAGACAGTAGAGAAAGAAATCTCTGATGACCGAGGCACTCCTTAATTAAAATGTCTTTATCAAACAAATGACACGTCCTAGACGGACAAATTAAAAAAGCCCATGCGTAGATGTGAAACTCATCTGTGTTTAACTGGTTTGAACAAGCGTTTCAAATGTGTTTTCTGTTTCACTTTTGATCAGAAAACAGAAGATTTTAAACTCTCAGATGTTTCACTTCTATAAAACAATAATTCACAATTCCATTATGTCCATTTCTGGAACTATTAAAGAACCGAATGTAACATTTATTATGTGATCTCAACCAAATGTGAAAGCATCGTATTTCTACCGAGCATAAAGAACAAAATAAACAGGATTTGTCAATATTATTGTTAATACAGCAGAGTTGACTCAGAACAAAATGCACATTTTGCAGAAAATAACTGGAAAAGTGTTGACAAAAATGATCAAACATTAAAAACATTTCATTTAATGACCCGTTCAGATCCATCCGCTTGTAGATCCATGATCTCGGTCGAATCTGGACTGGCCACCAGTATCTGATCACTGCGCCGTAAGAGGAAGAACTTCTCCTCTGACCGGAAAGATACAGTATAAAATAGATATTATGTTCTTTTAAATACATAAATAAATATAAACATAATTGTATGTTTATTCACACTTCTCATTTGTTTCAAAATGATCAAAATCACTGCCAAACTTTCCATTTATAGTTCATTCATTTTAAAAATGGCTTTAAACAAATGAAATAATAAAAAGAACTTGATCATTCTGAATATTTATAACTCACCATTTGGCCTTCTCTTGTACCAGCAAAACCCAATGAGAGCGATAAGACCCAAAACTACAGCTCCAGCTCCAACTATTAGTCCTGCTATAGACCTCCGAGATTCTGATTCACAGATTGAACATTTTCCATCTGCAGAGTGACAAAAAAATAATAATAAATAAAAACAAACTCAATAAAAATGTTTAAATAAATGTTTTATATCAACATCATGGCAACTTTAATCTATTCCAGCATTATCATGTTCTCCTGTTACAAATATGTGAGGGTAAATATTAGGGCTGGGTATTGACACAAATTTCACAATTCCATTCGATTTCGATTCCGCTTCGATTCGATTCAGTATTGATTATTTTGGATATCAGTTCCAATAAATGGCAATTTTTCTCAAGGAAATCAAATCTCTGAACTAATGCTGTAAACTATGGGAGTCTAGTTGTAGCCTATAGGCTTCATTAGCCTAATATGAAGGTCATTTTGTATCTATACAAACACTTAAATTACACTTTTATTTATTTTTATAATAAGAAGATTATATGAAATATAAACATTTAAATGGTGGCTGTCATAAAAACTTGCCAGATTTATTCAAATATGCATTAAGAACATTAAGATTATAATGCATATGTAATATGGTGTATATATTTATCAAAATGCTCCTCTCTAGAGTTATTTTTTCTAGCTGACTAACGAGTTTATGTGGGTTTTCTGAGGTAAATATGACGATATTGATTCCAAGCTGTTTAACTGACGTCTTTCCACGGTTGAAACGCTGATTGAGTGAATCAATGTGTCATGATCTGGATTTGGATAAGTTGTCCTCTATCTTTAACACACTTTCAGATGCTCATTCATGTTTATTTGGCGCTGTGACTGGTATTATTAAGCCGGAAGAGAGATCAGCGCTGCTGCTTCTCCAGAGCGATCTCACGACACAGCGACAAAACACTATTTATGTTTCTGAATTTATAAAGAAAATGGACGGAATTTGAAAATTGAGACTTTGTTTCATATCAATAGTAACAAAGGACAAAGATTACTGCGATTTTTTTTTTTTTTTTTTTTTTTTTTTTTTTTTGGATGCGTGCAGCCGCGATTCAATGATCCATTCGAATTAAGAATCGATATCGGTTCGTAAAAATGAGAATCGATTAATATCGAGAAATAGATATTTATCACCCAGCCCTAGTAAATATGATAATATTTACCCCAGTTTACAGTAACTGGTTCTGTCAGACTGCTGTGAGTGACCTGACAGTCATAAGATCCTTCAAGGTTTCTGTCGATCTTCACACTGATTCTCTTCTGAAAGGTTTCATCATTATTTGGTCTGATTCCAGAAGATGTTTGATCCTCAAGATTAATTCTGTACAATCTAAGGTTCATCTCAACATATCTGGGGTAGAAACCAGTGGCCAGACAGGTCAGAACCAGCTCACTGTCATCAGGAGATTTCCTCGCAAAGACATAAACATCTGGAGGACCTGGAGAAGAAAATAATAATATGCTTAAAGGGTTAGTTGACCCAAAAATGAATATTCTGTCAGTATTTCCTCACCCTCATGTTGTTCAACCCCGTAAGACCTTCGTTCATCTTCGGGACACAAATTAAGATATTTAAGATATTAAGATCACTCCTGCATACTAGTCCATAGGCTTCTTGAGGGAATGACTCTCGAAAGTCATTAAAAACATCGTTAAAATAGTCCAAGTGACTACAGGGGCTCAATCTTAACTTTATCAAACCACGAGAACACTTTTGTGCGCAAAAACAACAAAAATTAATTTGACAACAAATAATAATTTTTGGGTCAACTAACTTTTTAACAAATAAACACTTGCAGGAAAGAGAGCACTGAAATGCTCTCATAATAACTTACTCATTCAACGAACGGGTTCCACTTCTAATTCATAACTTACTCTTTTTTGTATTGTTAAATGTTGAGATCCACTCAGGGCAGTTCTTGAGGTAATCCTTCGGGATGTTGTTGCGTCCAACTTCACGATCCCATTTCATTTTCGTTTCTTTGGCATTCGGGCTGTTATCGATCCACTGCATGGTGTCATAATTAAAGGACATAAAATCTTCTCCATCCAATCCATAATAATTAAAGACAGTCGGATTCACTGATCCACCGTCTAGTTTACAGCCAGATAATCTCTGAAGAACATGATCTACAATCACAGAACAACACTCATGAGTTCGCAGTACACACACAAACGTATATTTATTGATAAATGACACCTCTGTAATTGCAAGTATCACCTAAGGTAGGTAATATGTTGATTAATGCTTCTAACTCACAAGAACAGTGTGCAGATGGTGTGCACTTTGTCAGTGTGTGCAGCAGATCTAGGTACCAGTCTCTGGTTTCAGGAGGTTCTGCGGGAGCGTTGGTCCAGTCAGTCAGATTCTCTCTTATCCAGACTCTTTCTGCATTACTGTAGTGAGCGATCAGTTTGTCGTCGGACTCGCACACGGCGCTGAACGCGGGAAACGAGTCTGTTTTGGTCTGCACTGTAAACTCGTATTGGATGTAATGTCTCTCTGAGGAACACATAAAACACAAACAACTTGTGTTTGCTTTCGAAACACGTTTCACAAAACTTCAAAACATCTGCGAATCATTTGTGTCGAACCAGTGATTTAGAAAACTGCCAAAGAGAGGAGGAGGTGAGTTAAAGTTGTGGTATAATGCCCTTTTCACAAGATGTGAAATAAGCCTCTGATGTCCCTGTGTGTGAAGATTTAGCGTCAAATACCCTACAGATATTTTTTATGATGTCCCTTTTTGAGGGTCAGTAAAAACGCACCGTTTTGTATGCCCCTTTAAATGTAAATGAGCTGCTGTTCCCGTTGCAGGGGGCGGAGCTTCCAGAGCTCGTCAGTTTGTAGTTCCAGAGCCAGTATGATCTTGGTTGCAGTTCCATTATAATTCCACTGGGGGCGATCACGGGCGAGAGCAGAATGAATGGGAGTCTATGGGGCTAAACGGCTAAATGTGTCTCTTTCACCTGCTTGTCGTTAATTAACATCGATTTTATTGTTGATTCCGCAAGTTCAATATAGATTATAGGCCAAAAGTCGAATGAACGAGTACTTATGTCCTTTTGATTTCCTACAGGTTAGGCCGTTGTTGGCCGGAACACGATAGCATTAAGTTAAAAATGAAATTTTCAGCTGAGTGTATTTTATTAGCCCTCCCTTTTGAATGCAACTTTCAAATTACTTGACAAAAAATTACATTCTGAGAAAAGTGGATTTCTGGGGATGAAACCCCATTGACTCCCATTCATTCTGCACTCGACCGCCCCCGCATGGACAGAGACGTGTTACTGCAGCCAGTCCAGAAACCGGAAGTAACCACCAGCCAGTGCCAATTCTCTTTAATTAGACATTCTCTGGTAGTTCCAATTATCTCACTCGACAACAACATTTCTGAAAATGTTAAGCCTTTTATGTTCAAACCAGATGTCAGCGCTGGAAGGAATGGAAGTGGACCAGGCTAAAGAAAAGCGAAAGCATGTGGATATATTCATTCACCGGACGCTGAAGCGACGCGGATCGGAAAATCACGCGCGGTCCAGCGCCCACACCAGACGCTGGAGGTTGACAAGTGCTTCTGCTCAGTTATTGTTTATTCAGAGCTACTTTTTCACATCATGGGTAAGTAAATAACGTCATATACACCATGTTTCTGTTACCAAGAAGCTTGTACACTTCTTTTATTATTAATCCGTTCTCGAGACACACTTATCAACTCCTGCCTGCCTCTCTCTTTCGTTGTTCGTTTGTGTGTTTGCATTTGTCACTTGCGGTATTTTAATTTGAAAATTGCTTATATTTTGACAATTGACCGGATGGTCGAGTGTTTCTTGTAACTTCATGCCGGAATTGACGCGGATCATTCGCGGCTCGCGGAAAAAATAGACCAGAAGCCGAAACTGGCGCTCCGCTTTTGGTGTGAACGACACCATCGGCGCCGCTTCATCGTCCGGTGTGAACCCGGCGTTAGAGTTTGATTTAAAAAAAACTCCAAAGTGTTAAGTTATTTAACCCAAATGTGAATAGAGGATGGTTTATGCAAATGTTCTGTTTAGTTTTGCAAGAAGATTGTTGCCCATAGAAAACACTAAACTTTAGCTAGCGTTTTTTTTCTTTTCTTATTTTATGTCTCTTTATGTTTGTTCTGTCAATGCCAGAGTTTTTTTTAGAGATTTACTTAGAATGAAAGCTTTTTTTTGTATCTTAGGCCTACTGCAGAGCTAAAAATGCAGACTTTTATTTTATTCAAGAAACTCATGTGCAGACGATTAATCTTTTTGGAAGAGCCAATGTGGGAGTGAAATATGGTTTTCGAATGGTAATAATCGATCAGCAGGCATGGTTATTTTAAAAGGAAACTTCTAAATGGTGAAAAAGATGTTTCAGGAAGGTTAATTATTTTAGTATGTGAGTTGGAGCAGAAACAATTCATGATGGTTAATATTTATGCCACCAATGACACAATTAGAAATCGGACTTCCTTTAAAAATGTGGAGGACAGAATCTGTCGACTTAATTTGAAATTTTCAGAAGCTAAGCTTTTATGGGGAGGTAATTTAATACAGTATTTGATGATAACTTGGAGAGATGGCCTCCAAAACCTGCAAACATAAATTGTGAACTTAAAAATAGCCTACATGTTTGCGTCTAGGACTTATGGATTTTGGCGTAAAAGGAACAAATCGCAGCGAATACTTGGAGCAATAGAAGTCTGTCTTTGCAGTCACGCATAGATTTTAGGCTCATTTCTAATGACATTGAAGATAAGATCTGTGTTAACTGATCATAAACGTATATACTTATAAAAAAATTTACTTGAGCAATTGTTTTTTTCTCAGAATAATACTTCCAGTTACTGGAAACTTAACAATTTAGATTTTAAATTAGAAATGAGTATGATCATTGAAGACATTACAAAGAAAAAATGCACCAATAAATATATTAGAAATCAAATTTTGTGCTCGGTCCCACTTGCTGCAAAGTTTTTTTGTTTTTTTTTTGGTGTTCAATCATGGCTGATTTAAATTGGAAAAAGGTAAATACTACTATTCATAAATACTGTATTAATAATAAAGTAAAAGATGTTTCATTTAAAATTTGACATCAAATTTATCCTGTTAAAGATAGCCTATACGTTAAGAAGATTTAAAACAAACTTTTTTGCCAATCTACTAAGGAGAATATTTTTTATTTATTTTATCATTGTATGTACACAAAAAATTGGTCTGATTTGGAAGGATATATAATCACAAAATTGAATGTAAACATCAGAATCAATATTTTTGATCTCTGTACCTATCGTCCAGTGTATTGTTCATAATAAAGTCTAAAAAAAATAAAATAAAAAAGTCATGGCATGGAAAGAGGAAACATCAAAAACACTTAAACATTTACACTGCAAAAAAAAAAAAAGATTTTGTTCCCCTTTATTTTTCATAAAACAAGAATACATATTTGCCAAGTGGGTCAAAAAAAATACTTGTTTTCCCTTTGAATTAAAATGTAGTATTCTGATCCAGAAATGTGTTCTTTTTTTAAACTTAAACACTATTAATTTCGATTTTTTTAAACTTAAAACTTAAACTGGAAGTTTATTGAACAGTTTTGAAAAATTAGTCTCTGGATCATCAATAATCTTTGCTCAGATGACATCTGCATCAGATCTTTTTGCACTCACAGAACAAGCTCAGAGAGATTGAAAATAGTGCAATAGTTGACTTTTGATGAAACCCGAACGTCCTGAAAAAACTTTGGAAACGCGTCTCTTTACAAATCTGCTGGATCATCTGTGGACTTTTTTTTAATTATACGGATGTGAAAATGCGTAACTGGTGCCCGTTCCCAAACCCACAGCCAGGCGAAACTGAAAGTAGCCTACATGATGCAGAGATTGAGTTTTACTGAGACGCGGGAAACTCCTGATGGTGATCTGATCGCCTGAGCAAAGTGCGCGCAACAGAAATCCACATTAAAACACAAAAAGCCATGCTGCGCTTTCGACTTTAGTTCGTTTGACATGCTTTACTAAAGAAATGGCATAGCCTAATATTAGAGAGACATATTATATTGGTGTGTATGAGAAGTCTAAAATATTTTCGGCTTAATAATGAATGAGATTTAGGCTAAGCAAACTCAAAAGGTTTAAACATACGTAGATAGCCGCGGAATCAGAAGTAAAATGAACTGTTCTTACCTCGAAGCGCACAGAGACTCGAGTGAGAAATAAGCCAGACTATTGTTACCTCTATAAAGAAAATGTTTTTAAACGAGAGCGCGTGAAACATGTTTGCCAGTCAATCCCCGCGGGCGCGCGCTCTACAGCCTTTCACTGATTATTAAATATAAAAGTGTCTATGAACGTCGAGCGCTTTATGTCTGACACCAAGATCTTTATTGGTCGTGCATGTTTGGCATAATAAGGCAGGTCGCATTAACAGTAAGCTATTGGCCTACAGTTTAAAGGGAAGTGATAAATCCAACAGGCTTTGAAACTTGTCATAATGATATTACAAAATACTACATTCAGACTTAATTTACAGTTTTTTCTCGATTGCATAGATATTTCTTGAAAGCTGCTCTCCGTTTCTCTAAACTGTGAACACAAAACCCAATTTTCAAACTACATTCACAAAACCTCATGCAAACTTTCACCTCAAAAACTGATCAAAATTAAAAACGCTACTGAACAATCACTAAACATGTAGAAATATAGAAAACACAACGCTCAGGACATGAAGCTGGAGAAATAAATGTTTATTGTTCACTGTATATAAATGTATACTGTATATATAGATTGAGCTTTTATTGCATGTATGTTTTATTTAAATGTAATTCAGTAAAAATGAGGAGAATCACCAAAATTAAAAGTGTAAATCTAAGGCTTAAGCGCATTTAATTATCATGAAAATCGTCACAAAGCAAAGAAAATAAGAGGATTTTGCAGACGTGCACCAGTGATTAGTGTTATGCAAATGATGAAAGGAAAAAAACCGTCAGGAGATTCCTCGCAATGAAATCGAATTTGGCAACGACAGATTCCTCAAGGCTGAAAGAACAGGCATTTCTGTTTCTAATAACGGCACCTGTCGATCAAATCAGGAGATCCACGAGAAACACTTCAGCTGTCATGGTGAAGGCCTCTAACATCTCCAGGGTCATGAGCGAGAGTCTCTGAGCGTGAAGAAGCCACTAAACACTGAGATCCGTCAGGACAGAACGAGTTAAAAAGCAGAGAGCTGTGTGTGTGTGTGGAGGTTGTGCTGGACGGGTCGGCGTCTCACACCACGTACTGGTAGAGATTGGCTTTCCCGTGATCCGGCCGGGCGAACGGACTGAGCCAGGAGAGAGAGAGCGGGTGACCGAACACCACCTTCATGTTCATCCACTTGGACCTTTTGGCCCATCTTCGCTCTTCTTTCTTCAGCTGCTCGATGCCCTGCCGAAACACAGATCCGGTTATTTCAGTCTTTAGTCTAATGGTCAGATGATAAATGGATTTAAAAAAATTCAGGGTTATTTAAAATAAAATAAAACCTAAACATCTGTGAGTAAATAACGAATAAAAAAAACAAACATCTAAAAAAAACCACTAAAAATTACAAATACGACTTAAATTTTATTCAAGTGAAAACAGAAACATAAAAATAAAAACATGAACGTCTGAACAACACCGATACTAAAAATACTATTTAAATTTCACGAAATTAGATTGACGAGACATTATTTTATTTCTTATTTTAGTATCGTTGATATACTATTATAGTTTATTTATTTTATTTTTTATTTGAATGTTTTGATAACCTGTTTTCAAACCATTCTCATACCATGGACTGATATCTGTGTCATTCACAAATGAATACAGTGAGATTCGTGGATCTCGAAAACAGTGGAGGATGACGTCATTATTCAATGGTCAGATGATAAATGGGTTAAAAAAAATTCAGAGTTATTTTAAATAAAATAAAACCTAAACATTTGTGAGTAAACAACGAATTAAAAAAAAAACATCTTAAAAGAAAACACTAAAAATTACAAATACGACTTAAATTTTATTCAAGTGAAAACAGAAACATAAAAATAAAAATAAAAACATTCGTCTGAACGCCACCGCTACTAAAAATTACTATTTAAATTTCACGAAATTAGATTGACGAGACATTTTATTTCTTATTTCAGTATCGTTGGTAATCTACTATAGTTTATTCTTTAATTTTTATTTGAATGTTTTGATAACCGTTTTAACAACCTGTTTTCAAATCATTCTCATATCATGGACTGATATCTGTGTCATATTCACAAATGAATACAGTGGAAGATGACGTCATTATTTAATGGTCACATGATAAATGGGTTAAAAAAAAACAGGGTTATTTTAAATAAAATAAAACCTAAACATTTATCATTTTAATTTAGTTTAACTTGATGTACTATAGTGAGTAAAACAACGAATAAAAAACAAACACCTTAAAACAAACAGTAAAAATTACAAATACTGTATGATGACTTAAATTTTATTAAAATTAAAAAGAAAACATAAAATAAAAACATTCGTCTGAACGTCACCGATACAAAAAAATTACTATTTAAATTTCACGAAATTTGATTGGCGACACATTATTTTATTATCATTGATGTTTTAATTTGAATGTTTTGGTCAGGTTTACATGCATCCAAGGTCAAAAACTATTACATTTTCCCAGAATATTAACTTTCGGCTCTTTTCTCAGTGTCTGTAATGTCTTCTCAAACACGAACCGAACTCTCCAGTCTCAGATACACTACAGTGTTTGAGGGCGGAGCTAAGAGACGCTGTTCGGCCAATCAAGACCATTATGCAAATTAGTTACAAACCTACATAGGTTCAGCTACAACTACAGTGTTTGAGGGCGGAGCTAAAAGACGCTGTTCGGCCAATCAAGACCATTATGCAAATTAGTTAAAAACCTACATAGGTTCAGCGACAACCACAGTGTTTGAGGGCGGGGCTAAGAGACGCTGTTCGCTAGTAGCCAATGAAAACCATAGATGGGCATTATGCAAATTTGTTACATGGTTACAGATATGCAACAGGAAGTGAGAGTGAAAATACTGACAACTCGTTTTATTTCAAGCAGTTCAGAATCGATTCTTTCTGTTAAGAGGCAATATTGTGCACTTTGTTACACACTTCACCAAAGGAAATAACTGAATAAGTGTCCCTTACGGTCTCGTCGTTGCAGATGGAGTGCACCTGCGTCCCGAACATCACAGAGGTGAAGATGAGGAAGAGCAGACCCTCGAAACTCAGGAGGATGAGGAGGATGACGGTCGCCGGAGGAGAGAAGGAACTGCACTCTGCGGACAGGAAACGGGAACGATCAAAACAGGAAGCTCACGAATCAGAGCGCTCCGTTACAACATTGAGCAGCACTCACAAACACTTACTTGCCCAGTCTTCTTCAAAACAGAAGACGAAATGTAAAGCTACCATCATGAGAGCATGAAGGGAAATCAAAGCAATGTACATCTGGAGACGAGAGAGGAAACAGGACAGATTATTTGAAGAGTAAATCTAAATGCCATTTGTAATTTTCTTCTAAAATGATCATTTTTATCAAGCTTGTATATTTAAGTTCAGTAATTTCACTTAAATGACAATTAATAGGTAATCTTCATTGCAATTCAAGTGAAATTACTGAACTTAAATATACAAGCTTGATAAAAATGATCATTTTAGAAGAAAATTTCAAATGGCACTTAGAGGCTTTTGCATCTGAACTCTTCATATACGCCTTTATAGTGTTTATTAATATTTTGAATTTTATTTTTATACAACTAATGAGTTTTTATGATTTAAACTGGTGTGTTTTGTGATGAAACTCACAGTGAAAAGCACAAAGTATTTTTGGTTGTTCTCTCCCACACAGTTGTTGACCCAGGGGCAGTGATGGTCCATCTTCTTGATGCAGCGCTTACACACACTAGACGGAGCAAACACGGGGAAATCTCTCTGAGATTAAAGGGATACTCCACTTTTTTTTGGAAATAGGCTCATTTTACCACTCCCCCAGAGTTAAACAGTCGAGTTTTACCGTTTTCAAATCCATTCAGATGATTTTTTTGATATTTAGAAGAATATCAGTAATAAGACAGTTTCTGGTCTCATTGACTTCTATAGTAGGAAAAAAATATACTATGGAAGTCAATGAGAGCAGAAACTGTCTGGTTACTGATATTCTACTAAATATCAATAAAAATAGTCTGAATACATTTGAAAACGGTAAAACTCGACTGTTTATCTCTGGGGGAGTGATAAAATGAGCCTATTTCCAAAAAAAGTGGAGTATCCCTTTAAGGTCACAGTCCTGGTTTCTTGCACCAGCAGTGAACATGTAGTTATTGATGCTGTGTGTGTGTGTGTGTGTGTGTGTGTGTGGTCACCTGCAGTGATGCGCTCTATCAGGCTTGATGCTGCAGCATTTGGGACACTTGTACACCACCTGACCCGGTTTGAGCTGCAGACTCTCGATGAACTCTTTAGTGGCGTTTCCCTTCGGAACGGCTCCCTAAACCACAGGAAGAGGAACGGGTCAAACCCACATCACAACAACCATACATCACTTTACAAACATTGGTGTAATTTTACAAGCGTGAGGATTGGCTCGTCTGAGTGAGATTTGGCAACCCTGGTGAACGGGCGTGGATGTCACTCACCGGGTCGGTGCACATGGCTCTGAAGTGCGACGCCAGCGCGAGAAAAGCCAGCCCGTTAAACACGACACCGTTAAAGACGCTGTACGCCAGGTTCTTGACCGGCAGCAGCATCACGAAGACGACCACGAACTCGGCGTAGAAGACCAGCATCCACGTGATCACGCCGCACACGATGCCGCAGCCGTCCCGGATGAACCACATGTCGTGGGGGGAGTGTGAGCGCGGAGGCGGGGGGGCGCAGTGCTCCGGGCGCAGGTATCCGGCCTGGCGCTCGATGTCCCGACTGCGGTTAGCTGGGGAACTCTTCATCCTTCCCGACGGGAAGCTCCCACATCATCCTCCAGAGACACAGAAGCACAAACGTGAACACATGCAGGCTCACACACATCAGACACGGCAGGCATTTTGCTGATGGTATTCTTCCCATTTAAAGGGAGAGTTCACATAAAAATTAAAATTATTCCATGTTTTACTCAACCTGAAGCCATCCTAGTATATGACATTCTTCTTTGCACTTTTATGATGGATTGATGCACTTTTATCATGAACAAATTTGGACACACATATACATATATATTTATTCAGGGTAATATATATATATATATATATATATATATATATATATATACATTATATTTATAACCTAAATTCAACAAATTCCCTGCTTTTAAATTCTTAATATTTGACAGGGCAGTTAGATTAGATATCGTACCAACTTATTCTTGGACCTACAAACTGAGGGGAGACCTGAAAATCTACATTTGTGGATAAAATGAATAGCCAGTTTAAAGAAAATTATAAATACAAAACCTCACCGTGTTGTGTGGATCCTCCAGCCGCGCGTGACTGAGCTTTAAATTTAATTTTCTCTCCTCTTGCACACAGATGATTTAATGTAGTGATTTAATGTTTATTTGTTGTATAAATGAGCACAACAATGGTGTTTTAGTGGAAATTATTGCTCCAGTTTCGTCAGGTGAGGCGCGACAATCAGGAAGTTTCGGTTACTGGCGTCACAGTCACACACCCAACATAGTCCGACTCGGCACTTCCGCTCCACGATATTATAAAATAAAAGTCGTTGAAAATAATTAAATAGGGGTATATCCGACCCCAATCGACTTTTACTTAAGAAAAAAAAGGTTCCCTTCATCTCAGTGGAATAAGATTTTGTGACTTTTCATACATTATCTATCTATACACACAAAAAACTGGGTTTGATTCGGTTGTTCTGAAGGTATGTAAAAAAATGTTTACACTTCTGGTCTTTAGGGTCACATTGAAATGAATGGGGAATTTGAAAAAAAAAAAAACAATGTATTTTCTTCTTGTGTCAAAAAAAAATGAAAATTTTTACACAGAAATGAAGGCATGAATGCAATATATATATATATATATATATATATATATATATATATATATATATATATATATATCATATGCAAGCTAATTGTGTAGTTGGGGAATTGTGTGGTATATGGATACAAAAGCACGTTATATCTCCAAAAACACAGCATTAATGAATAGATGAGAGGTAAACAAAAAATGATATATTATTTGTATGATTTAAAATGTATATTTTTTGTACAGTTATTCAATCCCTGAAAAATTGAATAATACAATTCAATTATTATATTATTATTATTATTATTATTAATTGTATTATTATATTATTATAATATATATATATATATATATATATATATATATATATATATATATATATATATATATATTATATTATATTATATTATATTATATTATAATAATAATAGTATTATTATTATAATACAATTATTCAGACCCTGAAGCCCAGAAGTGTAAACAGGAAACGAAGACCTTTTGAAGGTTAAGGCTAGATTGGTTATTTTTTTTCTTTTTTTGTGCATTTTAAACGCGCGTTTCTGTGTAAAAGTGTCACACGAATAAATTAATTTTATTGAAACATGTTCGTTGTTTTAACTTCTGACGTGAGGAAACGTTTTGTGATAACACTTTATAGAAACGAGAAACAAATCGCAAAGTCTTACATAAATTACTGTATACATAAAAAGTAGTATTTGAATGAATGAACCAGACTTTTACTTTAGCAAAAGTGGCGGGTGCGCGCGCTGCGGTCCCCCTCAGGCGCATCCGGCAACATGTCGGCATCTGAGCGCGCGCTCGAGGTGAGAAACACAACACACAATAAAACACACATTTACGTGTGCATGCGTAATTACAGTCGTGTATCTGCACAAATTAAGGTTGTGTTATGAATGTGTATCCCCTAATGGACGATATAACTACGCTTTCATTCAATGGTTTCCACATGCGCGTCTGTTGCAGCATCTAACGTTAGTGTTTAGTTCATCACATTCTGGGATTAATTGCGTATTTGCATTGATCCTGTCAGCTGTTGTTTACATAAACGGTGTTAGATATTTAGTACTGCTAAAATATTATGCATGTGAAGTTTATGACCTCTGTTTATCAGTTAATTTGCAATCACAACAGAAGGTTTTTGTAAGCTAGAACCCGTCTGTGTGGATATTGATGAGTATAAGTCATGTTTAACAGTATGATTTGATGGTTTTGCTCCAGACCCCATCAGATGAGAGCTCTCCTCAATCCAAGCATGAAGGTGAGGCTGTCACTCTTTTATATCAGTGTTTTCATTAGTAGAGATGCACAGTATATATCTGGGATTGGACACTATGCATTAGTTTAATTAGTCAGCAAATTATAATTATATCATTTCAGGATTTCTATAATTTATGCTGCACGTTATCACATCTTTATGCCTGATTTCACTTGACGCATGGAAAATTCAAGATTAAAGCATTTGAAGAAAAAACTATCCTAAAAAGAGCCTACATTTAGGGATGGGCAACGATTAATCGCTAGCAAAATAAAAGTTTGTGTTTACATATTATATGTGTGTGCACTGTGTATAATTATTTTGTATATATAAATACACACATATGCATGTATATATTTAAGAAAAATGTGTTATTAATATGTCAAATATTTATGTTTATATATGTAATATTAGTTATGTATAAATCTATCATCCAAATATTTCTTAAATATATCCATGCATGTGTGTGTATTTATATATACAAATTAATTATACACACTACACACACATATTTTATGTAAACACAAACTTTTATTTTGCTAACGATTAATCATTGCCCATCCCTAGCTACATTGTTTATATAATAATAGCCAATATTCCTGGATCTGCTCTATTGTAATGCTGTTTGTGTCCTGTTAGCGGAGCCGGCTCCTCCTGTAAAGGGAAGACCCATGGATGATCTGACGGGACGTCCGGATGAAGCGCGTCCCATCGCGTCCACTAAAACACACACAGGTGAGTCGTGCACGGGTGCTGATCACACACACTGGGCTGCTTTACACGACAGTCTTCGGATACAACCAAAATCACATATTTCCCTACTATATAACTTATAGTAAACCGTATGTGACTGCCATTCAGTAATAAATGAATTGTGTTGAAACTAGTTAGCACAACTTAATTTTTATGAGTAACGAACTTAAAAACATGTATCATTATCATGTATGTTCAGTGGTTCTGAAAGGTGCGCTCTTGACGCTCTTACTGTGTAATTCAGTCATCATTTAAAGAAAACTTTTTAGGGCTGTCAAACGATTAATCGCATTCAAAATAAAAGTTTATGTTTACGTAATATATGTGGGTGCACTGTGTATAATTATTTTCTTTATATAAACACACACACATGCTTGTATATATTTAAGAAATATTTTCATTTATATACTGTATATAGATTTATATATAATTTATATTATATATAAATATAAATATTTTTGTATCTAAATAATATATTTTTCTTAAATACACAAGCATGTGTGTGTATTTATATATACAAAATAATTATACACAGTGCACCCACATATATTACGTAAACATAAACTTTTATTTTGAATGCGATTAATCGCGATTAATGAAACTGAAACTTGAAACTTTTTGTTTTTCATGAGACTTTCTTCCATATATTAGGGGCTCAGTTAGTGCACCTGCTGCCATCTACAGGTTATAGTGGTAATTGCATCCTTTTTTTTAATTGTATCTTTTTTTAAGGAGCAAATCATTTTATGTGTGATTTTTACCCCCATCTAGTGGTGAAAATGTATATGACCATCCATTGAATGTTAGTTTCTGTTCCTCTCAATTGCGATTTCGTTTTAACTCCTACGGTGGCCAATCTAGTCCAAGATTAAAAAAAATCTATACGCCAACGCCGGTTTGGGCGCCTGAAACCGCAAACTTGTGAAAACCGGTTTCAAAGTGCAAGTTTTTGAAAACGATCTCAGTGTAAACGAATCTCTGAAGACGATGGCGTCATGCTAATGCGCGTTACGTGTTCAGTCTACAGTGTTTTATCGCCATCTAGTGGCCTGACAGTAGAATACAGCGCTTTTAGCCGTTTTGGTGAATCCATGTGAACGAGGATGGCGTCGTCCTACAATATGTGGAAATCTCAAAGGAAAAACGTCTTAGTTTTAGCTAGGGATGGGCAATGATTAATCGCGTCCAAAATAAAAGTTTGTGTTTACATAATATGTGAAGAGTGTATAATTAATTTGTATATATAAATACACACACATGCATGTATATATTTAAGAAAAATGTGTCTTTAATATATCAAATATTTATTAATTGTGAATAAATATATATAAAATATATACATGCACATAATTCTTAAATATATACATGCATGTGTGTGTATTTATATATACAAATTAATTATACACACTACACAAACATATATTATGTAAACACAACTTTTATTTTGGATGCGATTAATCGCGATTAATCATTGCCCATCCCTAGTTTTAGCTATCGTTGTCGTGTAGACGTAGTCCCACCGGCAGGATAATGGTTACAGCTGGAACCCCAAAAACATAATAATAATAATTGTGTGTCTCTCCACAGGCAGTAAAAGCTCGTCTCCCTCCACCTCGTCTCTCTCGTCGCCAGCGTCTGGGCGAGCGAAGATGAGCGTCTGCGGCCCGGGCAGTAAGACGGCTCCTTCATCCTCTCTGTCTTCGGCCAGTCCTCCAGCTAAAGTCCACCGCGCGCGTAAGACCATGAACAGACCTCCCTTCCCGCAGGTTCGTGCTATAAACACACATTCACGCTGAAATCACGTAGATTTATTAATAAACTCATAATTATGTTGTGTTTCTGAGCAGATTAAGTCTATAGAGTCTCTGGCACACCTTACGCCTGAGAACAGCATGAGCGGCGGGAAGGCAGACGCGGACACAGGTCATAAATCTGCCGTCATCATGTCTATGTGTCTTTATGTGGACGTGTGAATAGTTGAAGTGTTTCTCTGTGTGTGTGTGTGTAGTGGTGAAGAAGCGTAAAGTGTGTGTGGAGTCGGATGCTGGAACTCCTGAGAAAGTGACGCGGCCGCAGACGGAGGTGAGATCAATGATCAGTGTGTGTGTGTGTTTCTGACATGGTTAAACTGTGCTCTAAATACAACGTGATGAGGCAGATATGATGTTTAAATCACTTTTCCTCACGGCTGGAATGGATTGTTGATTTTATAAAATGATAATAGCAATATGAATAATAATGTCCAATAAATTGATGATAATATTTGTATTATTGTTATCTTTTATCATAGAAATAACACACCAGTGTTTAATAAAGTAAATTCCTAATTATTATTTTAATGTTTTAATAGTTATAATTATTGTTGTGAATACTAATAATTACTATTATTATTATTAATGTATTTTTTGATCATTGCCTGAAATGCATTGTTGATTTTATAAAAAATATATAACAATACATCTACAAAAATATCTTGTATTATTGCTATTGTTATCTTTTATTATTGCAATGTGCATTAATTATAATTATCATTTTGTTGTTGTTGGTAATTATCATAATAATAGTAATAATAACTATTATTATTATTATTCATATTATTATTTATAAAATACTGGTAATGGCAACATGATAAAAGATACTATATATACAATATTCAACAAACAAACAAATAAATAAATTATAATAATTATTATTTTGATTATTATGATTGTAATTGGTGTTTTTATCATAGCAATATAACAAAATTGTTCAATAAATAAATAAATTATGAATGATGATAATTCTAATTAAAATTATTTACTTTATATTTTTGATGAAGCCCCTCCTTAGTAGTAATATATATATATATATAATATAACTAACTAAGTAATATAGTTTTCAATTTGATAATCTATTTTATTCTATTGTGCTCAGATTTTATGGTAATTAGTGTAATATTAGCATACACGTATACTGTATATGGAGACCTGAGTGTTTGTTTTCCCCAGCCTCCTCTGACGGCGTCTCCAGGGATGGGGAAGGTGGAGCCGGTCGCCACGGCAACTAAACAGCATCCCAGTGGTTGGCTGGAGGATCTGGATGAAGAGGCGGATGAGGAAGATTTCCACCTGCTCTACAACAGTTACTCTGGAGACGATCTGATTTACTCGGACAGCAAGGTGAACACGTCAGCCGCGGAGTCACATGACCACAGAGACCCATCCATCGCTGCTGAGGTCTGACACTCTCGTGCTCTTATTTTGCAGTCAGATGATGGGATGGCAGAAGAGGGGCTGGAGGCGGGGCATCTGTCGGATCATGTGAGTGACCCTTATTTTCACTCAGTTTCTGGATGTTCAGAACAGATGTAAGAGCAGGATTATGGAAACATTCGAAATATCAGGGAATTAAACTAGGGCTGTGCAAAAATTAATTGCGATTAATCGCATCCAAAATAAAAGTCTGTGTTTACATAATATATTTGTGTGTGCTGTATATAATTATTTTGTATATATAAATACCAATGCATGCATGTATATGTAACAAAAAAAATAAAAAAAAAACTTTAAAAAAAAGTACTTATTATTATTTTTTTTAAATTCAAACTTAAAAAGACATGGGAAAGAAAAAAGTAAATCTAATAAATTAGGCCTAATAATTTAAATTTAAATAATTTAAATAATTTAAATTTAATCTAATAAATTAAATCTAATAAAATATCAGTTTTAAAAGTAAAATATTAAAACTTCTTAAATTTAAAAAAAAAATTGAAAACATATTTTATTGAAATTTAAAAAGTCATGGAAATTAAAAAAGAAAAATACTTATAAATTAGGCCTTAAAAATATAAAAAAAATTAATATAAAAACATTTAAAAGTTCTAAATAAAAAGTATTTATATATATATATATATATATATATATATATATATTAAGTCTAATTAACTACTGTAATAATAACTGTATTAAAAAAATAAAAAAATCTCGAAAATTGCAAATAAAAAAGTAAGCCTTACAATATATATTTTTATTTAAATTTAAGAAATCAGGGGAAAAATAAGGCCTTATTGTCTGGAATTAAAAGTGTAATTGCTTTAAAATATATTAAATCATTTTCCAATTATATTGAGTGGCTGGAAAAATTTGATTTTTTTTTTTTTTTTGGTGTGTGTGGAAAACTCATTACAATTAATTTGTCAAAATATGTTTGTGCTGTAATGTGTGTGTGTGTGTCAGAGCTCGGGATCCGATCAGCCCCTCGCTTATAAGAAACCGGAGAGAGACGAGACGCCCTGGAAGCGTCAGGGGAAGGGGAAAGGGAGAGAGAGACCCCCCGCTGCAGAGCCCGAGGCAGAGAAAGGTGAGACACACACACACACACTTGAGGATGATGACGAGTGTGTGTGTGTGTGTGTGTGTGTGTGTGCGTGGAATTGAGCAGCTGTGTGTGTTTGACAGGTGAATCTGCGTCTGCAGCGGCCGAATACACTGAGGTTCCTCTGGACTCGCTGGACATCTCGGCCGCCCACAGCCTCTCTCTCTCTCCACACGCAGGTGTGTGTCCTCCTCACACACTCCCATCAGTCACTGCTTCTAGTAAAGAAGTCTCTTCTGCTCACCAGGGCTGCGTTTATTTGATCAAGCATGCAATAAAAATTCGAAAATATTAGTGCAAAATATTTTCTATGTGAATATACATTAAAATGTAATTTATTCATGGCAACAAAAGTGAATTTTCAGCATCAGTACTTACCAGAGATTCACAGAGAAAACACTTTTAGACAATTTTCTCTCTTTTTATCACAATTTTATCCAATATTACAATGTTAAATTGTAATATTTCACTGTTTTTATTGTATTTTTGAGCCGTTGAGTAAATCAATTTAAAAAAAATCATTTTTTATTTTTTATAAATCTTTTATTGTAATCATTTGAATTAGTATTGTGCATAACTCAAATGTGCTGTAATATAGCTAGCCTCGCATTGTGCTGCATTTATGGGCAAATAATTGAAAAATAAAGCCAGGGTTTAAAGTAGTGTGTGTGTGTGTGTGTGTGTGTGTGTGTGTGCAGACGGGAGTGACACAGAAACGGAGCGTCTGGAGGAGCTTCCTCTGTGCAGCTGCAGGATGGAGGCGCCGCGGGTCGACGGGTTCAGCTCTCGCTCCGGCCGGACCTGCATGGCCATCGAGAGCATCAACGGAGAGGTGAGCCGGGGTTAAAGGTCGCCATCGATGAGTCACGTATTACCCAGGAGCCTTTGACCGGACACACAACAATACACATTTCAATCTGAAGCAAACAATAGCAGACAAAAATACAAAGAGTGTGTGTGAAAGTTAACACTGTAATGAGGAAAAGAACTACAATCCCATGATGCATTGCAATGATTTAATCATATATTTAAAAATATTATTTATCTATCAATTTGTTATATCTTGACTAGTGCTTTCTCACATCTAACATAAAAGTTTGTATTTAAAAGCTGCTTTGAAATGTGTATTGTGAATACAGTGTTATACAAATTAATGTGAATTGAAAATATATATATATATATATATATAGTTATATTTATATTCTAGGGCTGTCCCACAATTAATCGCATCCAAAATAAAGGTTTCTGTTTACTTAATAAATGTGTGTGTAATGTGTATAATTATTTTCTATATATAAATACACACACATGCATGTATATATTTAAGAATATTTGCATGTATATACTGTGTATATATTTATATATTATTGATATTACATATAAATATTTATATTTAAAAAAAATCTTAAATATATACATGCATGTGTGTGTATTTATATATAGAAAATAATTATACACAGTGCCCCCACATATATTATGTAAACAAACTTTTATTTTGGATGCGATTAATCGTTTGCATCCAATCATTTGATTAATAAATCATATATATATATATATATAGTAAATAAAAAGTAATGCAGACTGGTGGCTTCAACAAAAGCACTCACACCATCATTTTAAAACCTCTCTTAAACATTTCTTAAAGCACTTGTAAGTTATCAGTAAAATTGGCTAAATGAGCAGGTTTGTGTGTAAATGCTGCTTGTATCGACAGTAAAAGCTACTTATGGTGGAACCGATCATGTGTTTGTGTACGGTGAGTGTGTGCAGCGTAACTCTCTGTGTGTTTCAGCTGGTGGGCTGCACCAATGTGATCGTGAAGGGGGAGACGATGCGTCCCTCCAGCCGCGTGTCTCTGGTGGTGTTGTGCGAGACGCATCGCTCACACATGGTCAAACACCACTGCTGTCCCGGCTGCGGATACTTCTGCCTCTCCGTGAGTGTCCCGCACCGCACACAGCACATTCTAGCTATTAGAGGAGGAGTTCACTTTAAAAAAACTTTTGCTGATAATTTACTCGCCCTCATGTCATCCAAGATGTCCATGTCTTTCTTTCTTCAGTCGAAAAGAAATTAAGGTTTTTGATGAAAACATTCCAGGATTTTCTCCATATAATGGACTTCAATGGGGACCAAACGGTTCAAGGTCCAAAAGACAGTTTCAGTGCAAACTACAAACTGTTCAAAGGACTTTAAACGATTCCAGACGATGAATAAGGGTCTTATCAAGCGAAATCTGTAATTTAAAAAATAAATAATAAAGTTTAAGTTTTATAAGCTCAAATGCTGTGAAGAGCGTTCGTGACTCTCCTGTTTGAACTCGTTCATTAAAATGAATGCATCTTTTTTCAAGTCATTTGGTTTATTCAACGAACGAAATGCACAAAATGACTTGAAAAAAAAAATCATAAAAATTACCTATTTATTTTAATTTTACATTTTATGATTTTAGAAATTATTGGCTTTTTATGGGGGAAAAGTCTAACCTAAACCTCAAATGGATAAAGAAATACATTTAGACATCTTTATGGATTTATTTCTAGATTAAACAATTTATTTATTTCTGTTTTTATATATATTTGTTTCATTTGTATTATTTATTTTATATATTTTATTTGTGTTGGTAGTTTCTATATGTATTTTTTTAATGATTTAAAAAAAATTCAATAATGAATTATTTTTTAGTATTAGTTTTATTTTGTAATTATGTATTTCTTTACATTTGAATTATTTTGTGTGTGTGTGTGTATATATATATATATATATATATATATATATATATATATATATATTTCTACACACACACATATATACATATATATATATATATATTAGGGCTGTGCAAAAGTTAATTGCGATTAATCGCATCCAAAATAAAAGTCTGTGTTTACATAATATATTTGTGTGTGCTGTATATAATTATTTTGTATATATAAATACCTATGCATGCACGTATATATTTAAGAATTATTTGTGCTTAAATTCTGTATGTATATATAAATACATAATCTATATTGTATAAATATAAATATTTTATATATGAATAACACATTTTCTTAAATATATACATTTATGTGTGTGTATTTATATATACAAAATAATAATATACAGCACACACAAATCGCAATTAATTTTTGCACAGCCCTAATATATATATATAAATATATTAAATTTAATATATAAAATTTTCATCAACTTACTTGCGTAAAATACCAAAGCTCCTCGTCCTCCTCACACTCTTCTCCCGGCACAGGGAACGTTTCTGGAGTGCTGTCCCGACGTCCGCATCGCTCACCGGTTCCACCGAGGCTGTGTGTCGGTGCTGGGCAGTGGGCGGAGCCGTGGAGGAGTGGGCGTCGGCCTGTTGTTCTGTCCTCACTGTGGTGAAGATGCTTCAGAGGCGCGCGAGGTCAACATTCCCCCCACAGCGCCCTCTACAGGCTCCAGCGTGTCGTCCACCACCGCCACCCCCTCCCTACTCCCGGCGGCACTCGAGGCCACAGCGCGCGCGCTCAACGACAAGAGGAGCGGAGAGCCAATCAAGTGAGAGCTCTCTTTATTTTCCTCTGCTTTTTTCCTTCACTTTTTGTTCTTTGATTGTATAAATGAAGGTTTGGATCGCACATGAACAAATATTGGATTGAAAACTGTCTTTGGTGTCTGTTTTACACAGTGCGAGGATGCGCTGTCGTGGAGATGTAAGAAACGGGGCGGAGCTTCAACCTCAGCCTGCCAATGAGACTCCTGGAGGGGGTGGGGTAGAGGATGTGGTTGCCCTCGGCGACGGTGGTATTGACAGTGTGGGACCGTCTCTCGTCTTACCCAATGGAAAGCCAGTCTGTCCCAGCGCACTTCCGCCTGGAGACAAGAGGGCGGCGCTACAGAGAGCCATTCTCACACAGGACACCGAGAGGTGACATCATTCATACATTTAATATATATTATATTTAAAATGGGTATTAAATATATATATATATATATATTTCCAATATTAACCGATATATAAATATATATATTTCACAATGAATATTGATTTAATTTTAACCAATATATAAATATATATATTTCACAATGAATATTGATTTTATTTACTTACATTTAATTATAATGTTTATATAATTATATCAGTCTAAACAAATTAAGAAATTCAAATACATAAGTTGACATATTTTTATTATTATTTTTTTAATAAAAACAATTCCAATTAAAATCTTAGTAATAATTAATTAAATAACAAAAAGTCAAAATTAAAATATATCATTTTGAAATAAATAAATAAAACACTGTAATAATTCAATTATAAAAATGCTAAATTAAATTACGTTATTTAAAAAAAAACGATTGAAACAAAATACTTAATCATAACGAATTAAATCATAAAAATGCTAAATCTGCTTTGTAATGAAAAAAATACTGAAATAAAATACTAAATGAAAAATATAATAATTCATTAATTTATGAACATGCAAAATTAAAACATAATTTTAATATAAAAAAATTATTTTAAAATAAATTGAAAACATAAATAAAAACGTATAATTTTTACATAAAAAACATTCAAAACAAAATAACAATTATTTAAATCCTAAAAATGCAAAATTACAATACATCATTTTGAAATAAAACCACTCAAAATATAATACTTATTAATAATTAATTAAATCATAAAATAATTAAATCATAAAAATACTCAATTAAAATACATAATTTAAGAATAAATTTTAGATTTTTTTGTAATAATGAATTAATATAAAAATGCAAAATTTAAATATACTGTGTAGAATGGATGCCACTCTTAACACACTGGGGCTGAATGTCATTGTCATGTGATCAGTTTGGCTCTTTCTGGTTGGTCAGGAGGAAGAAGCTGCGGTTTCATCCCCGTCAGCTCTATCCCGCAGCCAAACAGGGTGAAGCTCAGCGAGTTCTGCTCATGCTCAGTACGTACCTGTGAACCCGTGTCCATGTCTCACACACACCTGTGAACCCGTGTTCAGCTGCAGTGTCAGCGCTGATGTTCTCTCTGTGTGTCCGTCAGTGGAGGGCATCGACCCGTCGTATCAGTCGGACTCTCAGAACCGACGCTGTGCTCTTCATGCCGCGGCTCAGAGAGGATTTCTGGAGGTGTGTTACCTGCTCGTACAGGTGAGATCTGCTGCACCTCAGTGACTCCTGAACATCCACTGCACGCTAACATTCACTCATGGACTCAGGCAATATAACATACATAACTATGTTTTCAGTGGTGTATGAAGATCTTACATAATGAACCGTTATGTTTTTTTGTTTTGTTTTTTTTTTACCTTAGATTGATTGTTTTTATTTAAAATGACATATTTAATTTAATTTATTATTTAATAAATAAATATTATTTTATTTATTATTTATTTTTCATAATTTAATTTAGCATTTTTAAAGATTCAGTTTGTTTTTCTCTAAGCATTGCTTTTATTTTGAAATGATGGGTTTTAATTTAGCAATCTTATTATTTAGTTTTTGGTTTTATTTTGATGGCTCTTATTTAAATAGAAAATTTAATATTATTTAAATAACAACAATTAAAATACAAGCCTTTCTAAACATTAAACCATAAAATGTAAACTTAAAATACTTACAATTTTAAAAATAGAAACAATCAAAATAAAATAATTAGTAATAATTAATAAAATCGTAGAACTGGAGAAATGAATTATTTTTAAAAAGAGCAATCAAAATAAAACCCTTATTAAAAATAATAAAATGCAATATTTTATAATAAAAACAATACAGTAAAATTGTAATTTTAAAATAAAAACAATCAAAATATGTAATTCATTTAATTTTTAAAATTTGTAAAAAAAAAAAAAAAAAAAACTTATTTTTTCATACCTGTTATTTAAAACTTTTCTCCATTTTTATGATTTACTTGTTTTAAATAAGGGGTTTGATTAGAATAGAATTACTAAAAATTTGGGCTGGGAAACGATTAATCGCGATTAATCACATCCAAAATAATAGTTTGTGTTTACATAATTTATGTGTGTGTAGTGTGTATAATTATTTTGTATATATAAATACACACATATGCATGTATATATTTAAGAAAAATGTGTTATTAATATATCAAATATTTATATTTATACATAATATTAATTTTATAAAATATATATAAAGTATATACATGCAAATATTTCTTAAATGTTTACATGCATGTGTGTGTATTTATATATACAAAATAATTATACACACTACACACACATATATTATGTAAACACAAACTTTTATTTTGGATGCGATTAATCGTGATTAATCGTTTCTCAGCCCTACTAAAAATGAAATCATAAAATGAAAAAATACATCAATTTAAAATGTAAACAATAAAATTAAATCTCTTACTACAATAAAAAATGTCAAATATAAATAAAATAAATCAATAATAAAAAACAATCGAAATAAAACCCTAGAAATATATGAAATGTTTACTTGCTTTCCTGCATGTGACCATTAAACGACACCAGAGTAAAAGTGTTGTTAAATTATTGAAATAATAACTTAAAATTTCACAGAGACTTGTTGGACTTGTCTCATTTTGTATCTGAGGCAATTTGTTATGAAAGTTCCTGCTATTGTGGTGTGTTTTAGGCAGGCGCTAAGGTGGACGCCCAAGATAAGACCCTGCGGACCCCTCTGTTAGAGGCCATAGTGAACAATCATGTGGAGGTGGTGAAATACCTGATCCAGAGCGGAGCCTGCGTCTATCATGCAGTGAGACACACACACACACACACACACACACACACACACTGCTGAATCAGAGTTGTTGACGTGTGTTTGATGTCCAGGAAGAGGACGGCTCCACGGGCCTCCATCACGCTGCTAAACTGGGGAACCTGGAGGTGGTGCTGCTGTTACTGAGCACTGGACAGGTGGATCTCAACGCACAGGTGTGTGTCTGAGCGCTTTAGCCCGTCTCGTGCTGCAGGTGTGTGTGTGTGACATCAGATGTGTGTGTTTCAGGACAGCGGCGGCTGGACGCCCGTCATCTGGGCCGCAGAACATCGACACATAGACGTGATCCGAGCTCTGCTCAACAGAGGAGCCGACGTCACACTCCGGGACAAGGCCAGTCTCTCACACACACACACACACACACAGAGAAGCCTGCTTTCAAACACACCCATGTTTAAATGTGTGAGTATATTTACCACATGTTTTCCAAGCGCTGATCATTGCAGCCAATCACAGACATATCAGATGAGCGTGTGAGCACAACAGCCAATCAGAGGTGTTTACGGCCCACTCAACAGCCAATCAGAGGTGTTTACGCTAGTGGCACTTTTTAATTTGAGGGCCGACTTGTTTCTGAAGTTGATACTTTGGATAACACTAACATAAACATATAAATTGTTTTTCACTTCATTTATCTCATTTAATAGGATAAAACAGGTATTTTGTCATGATTGAGTGTGTGTGTGTGTGTCCATCTGCAGGAGATGAATGTGTGTCTGCACTGGGCCTCGTTCGCGGGCAGCGCTGAGATCGCGGAGCTGGTCCTGAACGCCGGCTGTCCGCTGTCGTGCGTTAACCTTCACGGAGACACGCCGCTACACATCGCCGCGCGCGAGAGCTTCACCGACTGCGTCACGTACGTCTAACACACACACACACACACACACATGATGAGTCCAGGCTTAGGAGCCCAGTATTATGCCTGATCTAAAGCTGCTCTCGCGATTCTTAATGTAATCAATCAAGCTTTAATTATTGTTATAATAATTTATTTTTATCCTGATTATTTATATACTTAAAGTGCATTTTTGGTATGTTGTGCGACATTGTTAATTGTTAAGCAATGAGGCAAAATATATATTTTTGTAATTACTAACTGCTTGTGATTTAAATCTCAATCTAAAAATATTAAATCACCCAGACGCTGTGGAAATCGGCCTTTCGATTAACAAAATATCAATAGCAAAAATATCGTAGATCGTTAATCATTTCATATAGATGTATGCTACGCTAATATCTAAGCTAACTAAAAAAATTAGAAATGTTTAATTTCAGAATCTATAGCTTCGGGTATATAGTAGTATATTATGATACATATAAGTTTAACGGGATTAATGGTCGTTATAACGTAATTATACCCAATAATAAAGTGATTTTGTCTGATTTGTAACCAGGCACTAAAGCAATTACCCATAAAACGTTTAACGTAAATCGGATTGCTTGGGTTCTTACCTGGTCCTCCTAGTCTTAGGACCCAACCTATCCATTATTATATAAGTCGTTTTTTATTTAGCTTAGATATTAGCGTAGCATACAGCTATCCGAAATGATTAGCGATAACATTTTTTTTTTAGTATCTATGATATTTTTGCTATTGATATTTTGTCAATCGAAAGGCCAATTTCCACAGCATCAGGATGATTTAATATTTTTAGAGTGAGATTTAAATCACAAATTCACGAGCAGTACTTTTAGCAATTTCGTTCTCCAATCATGATCATAAAAAATATGATGTAAAAAAAAAAATTGAGCATTTCGAGATGAAAGTCGAAATGTTACAACTTTAATCTCGAAATGTTTCGACTTTAATTTCGAAATGTTTCGACTTCAATCTCGTAACGTTTCGACTTCAATCTCGTAACGTTTCGACTTCAATCTCGTAACGTTTCGACTTTAATCTCGTAACTTTTCGACTTTAATCTCGTAACGTTTCGACTTCAATCTCGTAACGTTTCGACTTTAATCTCGTAACGTTTCGATTTTAATCTCGAAATCTCACAAAACATACCTAAAAATGTACTTTAAAACTATATAAATTATCAGGATAAAACTAAAAGATTATTGAATTAAAGGGGTTTGATTACATTAAGAATCTCGAGAACAGCTTTCGATCGGGCATAATACTGGGCTCCTAAACTGGCAGTTGTGTTTCTGGTTTCACACACTCCTCCAACACACACTCCGTGTCTGTGTTTCAGGCTGTTTCTCTCTCGCGGCGCCGACATCGACGTCGTGAACAAGGAGGGTGACACCCCGCTCTCGCTGGCGCGCAGTGACACGGCCGTCTGGGTGGCGCTGCAGATCAACCGCAAGCTGCGGCGCGGAGTGGCCAATCGCGTCGTCCGCACCGAGAGGATCATATGCAGGTCAGTGTGTGTGTGTGTGTGTGTGTCTCCAGCATGAGTCACACAAACAATACATTGTGTGGGTCAAAATGGTCGATTTTTCTTTTATTGTTGTGAGTGAATGCAGCACAATCGCCAACATAAATTTGCAAATTTCCAACATAAACTTAAAAGGTGATTTTCTCGATTTAATTATCCATCATGCATCAATGGAAGCTTATTTATTGATGTTCAGATTGACCCGTGCTCCAGGGTCACATGTGTGTGTTCTGGCTGTTATTACTCCTGTGTGCTATTTATTGTTTTTTTTAAAGTAGCTTTTATTTTAATAATTTCCAGCTTTCATTTTTTAGTTTTATTAAAGTTGTAATGTGCTTTTGTCATTTTTATTATAAAATAGTTAAAGTTAATTATATAATTAATCAAGTTGTTTAAATATTTCTATCGAATTTATCCATGTTTTAGTTTCTTTAGTACTTCAAATTATTTATTTCAGTTAGTTGCCATGGAAACATTTCTAATTTTGTTATAATTTATATACCATTATAGTATATGTATTTTTAACGTTTTGAATGAGCTTTTATTTATTTGTATTAATTTTGTTTTTGTTTTTATTATTAGTTTATAATGGTTTTAAAATTACATAATAATAAAAAAATTACATTACATAATAATGAGTATACATTTTTAATTTTAAAATATATGTATATACATTATCTTTAAGTTGAGTTAAGTTTTTTTTTAATTTTAGTAATTGTAAAACTTTTAAAATAAAATTATTTTAGTTGCCAAGGCAACATCCCAAATTTCCATTTGTATTTCATCTAATATTATTTTATTATTAATAAAAAATAATAAAAAAAATATATTATTATTTTTATTTTATTTCATTAGTGATATTTAGTTTTAATTATTAAAAGCTATTTTCTATAGTTTTAGTGCACACTAACGTCACGTTTTTGTGTGTGTGTGTGTGTAGTGACGTGGCTCAGGGTTATGAGAACGTCCCTATCCCGTGTGTTAACGGTGTGGACGACGAAGGCTGTCCGTCGGACTACAAATACATCGCAGAGAACTGTGAAACGTCCACCATGAACATCGACCGCAACATCACACACCTGCAGGTGCCACTCAACACTACAGTAGATACACAACACACACACACGCAACAGACACACTAAAGAATACAAGATTTCTATAGAACAGTATTTATTTACCAACATAAAATACCATTATTATTTATTTTTAAAATAATAAAATTAATACTTTGATTCATCAAGGACGAATCTAAAGTGACTGTAAAGACATTTATAATATTTCAAAAGTTCTGTTCTTTTGAACTTTTTCCAAATATATGACGGTTTCTACAAATATATGAAGCACCACAACTGTTTTCAATATCGATAATAATCGTAAATAATAATAAATGTTTCTTGAGCAGAAAATCATCATTTCTGAAGGATCATGTGACACTAATGATACTGAAAATTCCCCAAACAACAAAAACGAGCCATAATCAATCCGCATTTGAAATCATGTAATATCCCCACACTGGGAGTTTGTTTTGATTGACAATGCAAACGAATCATTGAATCATTTATATGAACTGATTCAGTGAAATAGTCTGTTCAAAGAATTCACTCAAGTGTAATTATAATCGGGACTGTTTCTCGACTCTTTTAACGACTGAACCAACCATAAAATAATGATTTGCTCTCAAAAATTTACTGTCATAATATTAAATAAATGAATGTGATAACCTTTAGTGACCAAATAAAAAGCTTGATAATTAATAAAAAGTGTTAGTTATATCACCAACAAAGGCATTGACAATATTGACATTGACTCTCATATTCGACCTGTGTGTTGACAGCTGGTTTTCTAGATGTTTGATGTGTGTGTGTGTGTGTGTGTGTGTGTGTGTGTGTGTGTGTGTGTGTGTGTGTGTGTGTGTGTGTGTGTGTGTGTTCCAGCACTGCAGCTGCACAGACGATTGCTCCTCCAGTAACTGTCTCTGTGGGCAGCTCAGCATCCGCTGCTGGTACGACAAGGTAAGACCCCATCTCCACGAGAAGCTCTGAAACTGATCTGAGGCCTGTGTAACGCCACGCGTGTGTCCTGCAGGATCAGCGTCTTCTCCAGGAGTTTAATAAAATCGAGCCGCCCCTGATCTTCGAGTGTAACATGGCCTGTTCCTGCCACAAAACCTGCAAGAACCGAGTGGTTCAAGCCGGCATCAAGTGAGTTGTGTTCACATTATAAATCTGCTGTATTCAAATGTTTTGCATGTCAAATGAACCTCAGAGAAGCTTTTGCATAAATAAGCTGGTCGTTAGAAACACCTGTGGGTCAAGTTTGATCAAGTTCAAGGCCATTTAAATTCTTAAGCGCTGTAAGATTATCATTTCAAGAGGTCTACATTTTAAAAACCGAATAGAGATATGACTCATATTTTAAAATGATGAGCCGATTTACTGTATAATGACCCTAATTAATGTTGTGTTGTCAAACAGTAATTTTAAACCCGTGGCGTTTCTAATGCGCAGTTGCATTGTTTACACGTGTTGAACACTATATTTCTGCTCTTCTATAAGCACCACCTACTGGCAGAAATTGAAATTGCATTTTCATTCAGGTGGTGGATTGAAAAGAAACTAATGTGCATTAGAATTATATATATAAATATAGAAGGGCTGTCAAACGATTAATCGTGATTAATCGCATCCAAAATAAAAGTTTGTGTTTACATAATATATGTGGGTGCACTGTGTATAATTATTTTGTGTGTGTGTATATGTGTATATATATATATATATATATATATATATATATATATATATATAATATATATATATAAATACACACACATGCATGTATTAGGGCTGTGCAAAAATTAATTGTGATTAATCGCATCCAAAATAAAAGTCTGTGTTTACATAATATATTTGTGTGTGCTGTATATAATTATTTTGTATAATACCTATGCATGCATGTATATATTTCAGAATTATTTGCGCTTAAATTCTGTATATATATATATATATATATATATATATATATATATATATATATATATATAAATAAATACATAATCTATATTATATAAATATATATATATTATATGAATAACACATTTTCTTAAATATATATATGCATGTGTGTGTATTTATATATACAAAATAATTATATACAGCACACATAAATATATTATGTAAACACAGACTTTTATTTTGGATGCAATAAATCACAATTCATTTTTGCACAGCCCTAATTTATATATATAATAATAAATTATAAAATATAATATAAATTATATATAAATCTATATGCAGTATATTCATGAAAATATTTCTTAAATATATACAAATGTGTGTGTGTTTATGTATATATATATAATAATTATACACAGTGCACCCACATATATTATGTAAACACAAACTTTTATTTTGGATGCGATTAATCGTTTGACAGCCCTAATATATATATATATATATACTGTATTTAGTTCAGCACTCCAATAAAGTCTTGTCACGTTTATATAAACAACACATTATTAAACATGAAAAACAGCGTCAGTGTCTCTTTCAACTGCTATCACAACTTGATTTTCTACTATAAAGCGGCTCTTCATTGTTCATGTTTTAACTCGTGAATGTCTGATTCACACATGAATGAAGGTGGAGCTTTAGGGGCCACGCCCACCAATGACATCATTACCACGGACCAATGGTTGTTCAAAGGTGTTTGCCACGGTCCGTTCGGTCGGTTCTCCCCTTTAAGAGGCGTGGTCTGTGTGTTTCAGGGTGCGTCTGCAGCTCTACCGCACGGAGAAGATGGGATGGGGCGTCCGAGCGCTTCAAGATATTCCTCAAGGCAGTTTCATCTGCGAGTGAGTGGATGCGTGCGACGCCTCGAGTGTCTTTTTTAAGAGTGTAAAGCAATCCTGGGTTATTCGGTTTGTTCTCCTCCTCGTCTGGTTATTTCTGCTGTAATGTTGTGTTTCTGCAGGTATGTCGGCGAGCTGATCTCGGACGCAGAAGCAGACGTGAGGGAGGATGATTCGTACCTGTTTGACCTGGACAACAAGGTTTGGTGACACTGATTTCAGTTCATTCTGAAGGCCTGTTTACTGGAGGAGTGACCGATGCAAAGTCACTGACACAGATTTGCATTGAAACTCCCGAGCTCACACAAATCTCAGCCTGTTGCTTGTTTATAGTGTTGCAAAGCTACATAATCACACCGCTCTATTTAAAATTGAATGTGTCCAACTTTATCTGCACAACTCTTTATCTCACAATTGCGAGATATGAAGTCAGAATTGTGAGAAATGACATCGCAATTGCGATATATAAAGTCGCAATTCTGAGAAATAAAGTTGCATTTGTGAGATATAAAGTCGTAATTCTGAGAAAAAAAGTCGCAATTAAGATATAAAGTCGCAATTCGGAGAAATAAAGTCAGAATTACGAGATGTAAACTTGCAATTGTGAGAAAAAAAATCAGAACTGTGAGATAAAAAGTCGCAATTACTTTTTTCCAGTCTGTGGCGGAAACAAGCTTCCATTCACAGTCTACTCATGTTACCTTATTTAAAATCTGACTATTTAGGGTTTTTTGGTTTGTTTTAATTTAGTTTTTATTTCCAGTTAGTTTGTTTTTTTGTTCAGTTTTTGTTTTAAACATCAACAGTTTATTTTTCATCTAATATTTATTTCATTTTTCAGGTGTGCACGATATATCAGCAACCATATCGGTATCATATTTCATTTTTAATAATATCGTTATCGGTCCGATAAGAAAATTTGGCGGATATATTAAAGCCTAATTCCTTGTTGACTTCCTTCAGCTGACACACTTCAGATGCGCACTGTTCATCACGATGCTTGAAATATGTTTTATTTTTTTAGTATGGAAAGTTGTGCATGGGAGTGTAAAATTAATTTTGGTTTCTGCCCTGATTTATGTTGAAGTGTTTGGGACATGTCTTTTAATAATGAGACTTTTGTTTGAGTAATCAGGCTCTCAAAAATTCTATAAAAATGTGGATTTAGATCTATCGGCCCATATATCGGTTATCGGCTTTCAAATATTATCGGTTATCAATAAGGGCCGAATTTTTCACATCGATGCATTCCTAATCGTTTGAGTTTCACTTATAAGATGATTTTATCAGTGTAGTTAACTCTGTGTTTGGCAGGACGGGGAAGTGTACTGTATCGATGCCCGATACTATGGGAACATCAGCCGCTTTATAAACCACCTGTGCGACCCCAACATCATCCCAGTGCGTGTGTTCATGCTTCACCAGGACCTGCGCTTCCCTCGCATCGCCTTCTTCAGCTCCAGGGACATCTTCACGGGACAGGAACTGGGGTGAGTGTGTGTGTGTGTGTGTGGGATCTCGTTTACACTGCAGGTCTTGATGCCCAATTCTGATTTTTTTGCCTATATCAGAATTTCTGGCCTTATTTGCATCGTGTTCCTGTTGATATGTTGGTAACACTTTACAATAAGGTTAGCGGTGTAGATATACCCTCATATCACGATACTGAGCTCACGATACGATATTATTGTGATATTTACAATAATGTCGGACACTTTTTACTGGTAACATGATCAGACATTTGGCCTTATCAGGACACACACATATACCCCCATTGCATTATTTTACTTTATATACGCCTTATTCACGGCAGCGCCATCTTTGATTTTTAATGAGAATGAAAGCGAGGCTGTGAGGGATAGACTTGCATCTCTTCAATGGGCTGTACTGTTATTTAATGTGTTTTCGGATTGTTCTGCTCATGAAACACTGGAAACATATATTTCCAAGAAATGTCAGTTGACAAGAAACTCCCGACAATGTAAGCTGTGGAAAATTAGAAGTAATCTAATCCGCTTTATTCAGCTTTTTACAGCGGATGTCATTGGAAACACGGTAAGTCTATCCCTCACAGCCTCACTTACATACCTGTCATGGCGCTGCTCTGAATAAGGTCTATTAAACATTTTATATAGTAGTTCAATGTAATACTGACACTAAAACTCTGAAAACTTGATTTTTTTTTTCTCACAGTAATTTTTATTTTCAGGGGACTGTCCACGATACATTTTTGTATTGCGATATATTATGACACGATATATTATTACACCCCTAAATAAGGTTCATTAGTTAACATTAGTTAACGTATCATTAACTAACATGACCTAAACACGAGCTAGACATTTGTTACTGTAATTATTAATCTTTGTTAACGTTAGTTCATTGTTTGTTCGAGATAGTTCACAGTGCATTAGCTAATGTCAACAGGATTTTAGTAAAGTATTAGTAAATGTTGAAATTAATAAATGCTGAAGAAGTGCAGTTCATTCTTAACTAAAGTGTTAACTAAAGTTTTTGCTCTCTCTCTTACAGGTTTGATTACGGCGATCGTTTCTGGGACATCAAGAGCAAGTACTTCACCTGTCAGTGCGGCTCAGAGAAATGCAAACACTCGGCGGAGGCCATCGCGCTGGAGCAGAACCGGCTGTCCCGGCTGGAGATGTGTGCGGACTCGGGCGCTGACGCCGGTCTCTCGGTGTTAGGACACTCGTAAAGACACATCTGCAAACGATTCATTTAATGAAATGCAGCCGGTCCTGCGGTGTTAGGACACTCGTGAGGACAGATGATCAGAGTGTGCTTGTGTGTTTGCATCTACACATGATTCATTTCTTGCATCTGACAGCCAATGCCTTTCCACGACTCCACCAGGAAGAAGCGCTCAAACGCACGAGGGGGAAAGTCACGAAAAACCACGATTTTATGTCATCTGATCACTAATACTCCGTTTTTCATTGAATACCATGAGGTTTTTTTGTATGTGTAATTGTTTTAATAAATAGTGTTTTGATACAGAAATGTCTTTTTTCATTTTTTGTTGCTCTCGTCATAAAAGATTCCTCCAGCGACGCGAAATCATAAATCATCGTGTGAAGTGGGACCATCCCGACTATAGCAAACGCATGTCCTGAAAACGTTTCGTTAACGCTCCAATTACGTCATGAAAATATTAATTTGTGTTTTTCAGTAGCACCTCATTACAGTACACGAGATCCAGGGGGCGGAGTTAGATCCACATCTAAGGGGTGGAGATGGGTGGGGTTAGGGGTCAGGGGCGGAGTTGTATCCAGATCTAATGGGTGGAGATGGGTGGGGTTAGGGATAGGGGGCAGAGATGGGTGGGGTTAGGGATAGGGGGCAGAGATGGGTGGGGTTAGGGATCAGGGGGTGGAGATGGGTGGGGTTAGGGATCAGGGGGTGGAGATGGGTGGGGTTAGGGATAGGGGGCAGAGATGGGTGGGGTTAGGGATCAGGGCCGGAGTTGTATCCAGATCTAAGGGGTGGAGATGGGTGGGATAAAGGGTGGGGTTAGGGATCAGGTGGTGGAGATGGGTGGGGTTAGGAATCAAGGGCAGAGACATGTAGGATTAGGATTTTGTCGTGATTGTAACAGTTGTAGATGGAACCCATTCATAAACAAACTATATTAAGAGCAAAATATGAAATAACGTAAATATGTGTAAATAGCGCATCACTAAGAAAATAAGGAAGCTATTGCTATATGGACTTAATGTTTTAAGTATTCTGATTTCTTTTGATTATTTTAATTTCTTCCATGTAAAGCACTTTGAATTGCCACTGTGTATGAAATGTGCTATATAAATAAACTTTCCTTGCCTTGCCTTAATGCAAATAAAAGTAAGCTATTTCTAAATGGACGTAATGTAAATAAAAGGAAGCTGTTGCTATATGGAATTTATGTAAGTATAAGGAATCTATTTTTAAATGCGCATAATAGCCGCTGCCTAAAAAAATTCTCTGTAATTGTAGATGGTGTTTCTATGGAAAGTGTGTTCAGATATTTCATATTCTTCCTCCATGCGCTGACCTAAATTTTCAGTCTTTAAGTGTGTCAGTACAGACATAAATACATGAGTCATGACTGATAAGAGTCAGTTTTACTGTATAGAGAAATCAACAACTAAAGGTCATCAGTCTTTAATTATGTTGATATGAGGCTAATGGTAAAATAATATTACAAACAGAAACTGTGCCAGTTGTAATTTATAATTATTTTGTTTAAACTTAACAGAGCCTACATACTATCTATATCGGAATATAGAGTATATTTAGCCTACACATGGTTAAATGTGAATAATGTAGACAGCGTTTTCATAGTGTACATTAAGCAAAATTTCGAAACTTTATACCAAGCAGCTTTTCTGGTTCAGGAGAATCACTCGTGTTCACGCGAGATTACTATAATCGAATATTCGCCGAGCGAACAACAGTAAACGTGACCGCTCCTTTATACACGATAAACGCACGACACTTTATTATTTATTTATTTTATTACGTATGTTGTATTATTATTTGATTATGTACGTGTCACTATATTAAAGATCTATCACAAATATCCGAGTGTTTTATTTAAAACATCGTTAATAGTTGACAAAACACAGTTTAACAGAGAAACCTGAAAAAAAGAACAGTGTTTTTGTTTAAAACGTCTTAGTAGTTGACAAAAAATATAGTTTAACGGAGAAACCTGAACTCTCACTTTTCTCCACAAGTTTATGAATACCACCGGTAGAGGACGCGTGCGCATGCGCATGCAGGTGAGCCAGAGGTGTGCGCAGCGGCAGGTGTTGTGTGTCGTCATCAAACAGTGCTTAGTTACTCTAAAGATTTACAGACAAACATCAGCTCTAAAACTGAACCCGCGCACCGAGACTGGTTGTATCGCGTCAGTAAAACAGTAAAACGGCTCGACTTCATCCACTCGTTTGCTACTTTAAACAAATCAACGCAAAGTGAAAAGATGGGCGGAAAGAAACGAGAGGAAGAAGATCAAAACAACGCGGAGTATGGTAAGACAGTTTCCTAATGCGCCAGTTGTCACCATGGGTATTTCTGAGGACAGTTCGAGCATTTCTCTGGAGAATAATGCTATAATACAACAGACTGATCATTTCATGTGTGTTTGAGAGTTTCGATATTTGTCCTATAAATCAATATATGATAGACAGTGCTCGTGATGTGTTATATTTCGTTGTTTCCCTCGATCTGTCGTCTTCCTCAAGTTGAAAAATGATAGTAAATCATATCAAGGAATTCAACAGTTGTGTGTTAAAGCCTGAAAATTAAGCAAATGAAAATATTAAGTTAATCAACAGCAATAATAATAAATTATAATCTTAAAAAGTCTTCTAAAATTCTATAAGTGAATCCAGAGTATTTTTTTTTCTTGTTTTCCTGAGCTCTAAAATATTCCTGAATATATAAAGGCCTATATACAGTATTTACAACTAATAATAGAATATTTTTAGATATTTTTATTAGATGTTTTTGTTGTAGCTATTAATTTCTAGGCTTAATATATATATGAAGAATAATATATATATATATGAAGAGTTCAGATGCAAAAGTTTCTAAGTGCAATTTGAAATTTTCTTCTAAAATGATCATTTTTTATCAAACTTGTATATTTAAGTTCAGTAATTTCACTTAAATGGCAATGAAGATTACCTATTTGTCATTTAAGTGAAATTACTGAACTTAAATATCCAAGCTTGATAAAAATGATCATTTTAGAAGAAAATTTCAAATGGCATTTAGAGGCTTTTGCATCTGAACTCTTCATATATATATATATTACTGTAACAGAAGTCAAAAATATAATTATTTGACAGTCTGTTGTAATTAATAATATAATTTGTAGACATGTCCTCATTTAGTTAAGTAAAGTAAACATGTATGTATTCACAGTGACTCTTGCAAATTTGTTTTGTAAAAGTTGAGCTTGTGCAAAAGATGGTCCAGCCCTTCTGTTAAACACACTTCTGACGCCACAATATGTGAATATCTGCTTTTACTGTGAGGTGAGCTGATCCGGAGCTCATTTGTGTTTCTTTATGATGCCATGATGGGAAACAGCTCATATATACGTGCTTTATGATGCTATGAGAGATAAGGACGTCCTCATCATTCTTGAGTTCTCATGTCTCTGTTTCAACACACAAATGTCTCAATGCTCTTCTTCCTGTGAACATTTTAGCAACAGGAAAGACGTGAAGTGTGTGTTTTAGTGCACAAGTCAGCATAGAAAGACCTGTTTGTGATCATGGGTATCGTTTCTTCCTGGTCATGCTTCAGTCGGAGAACGCTGGAGATAAGGCGTTTCTCTGGAGCTTCAGTTACTGGGTAACAAGCCTGTTGGTCAACATTTAAACCAGGAAGAATCACATAATCACAAACACACACTCACATTGGCCTTGTGTTTCAGGAAAGAAAGGCACTGACCTCATTTTTAGCACTTAATTAGCCTATTTTGGTGAATTGTGCACATAATTTGAAATTGTTTCCTGGCTGATAAGCTGACTCACAGTTCGACACACACCTGAGGAGGACATACCAACACTTTTATTGTTTATACAGTATATAAAGCTATCATTTCTGTACACTCCCCCGCACCTTAACCCTTAACCTGGTCTGTTAAAATAAAAATAAAAAAATACCTCGACTTTCAAATAGATTTAATTAAACTTCGATAGAGTTGTTTTAAAGTTGGCGTGAAATGAATTTCATCATATTTTCTAAATGGACGTCATTGATCTAACTGTGAACGATTCTTCTATGAATGCGTCCAAAATATTATTACGATTTTCCTGTGAAACGACATAGTTCACATCGCCAATCGTTTAGTTCACTTAAGCCCCGCCCCTTTCTTAAAACCACTGGACTCGCATTCAGGCCCACATGCATTTTTAATGCCCCGCCCACATCTCACGATCCAATCAACAACCTCCATATAGAAGCAAGTCTCCGCCCCACATTCTTTCCTTTCCAATGATCAGTGTAACTGAGATGTGTGTTGATCTGTGCCATCACGACAATAAGTTAATTATATTATATTAACGACTAACAGAACAGAACGTTATTAATGAATCATTTGTTTTGACCTTGAGGTTTGTCTGGTTTCACACACACATCTCTGGGAAATTATAGTTCACAGTTTTTTGCTATTTAAGTTCAGGTTTGTTGTTGTGCTCCACTCTGGATGTGTGTGTGTGTGTGTGTGTGTGTGGTTTACTGTAAACCTCTGTAATGGTTCACACAATGAACGCCACATTATAAAACCTCATATAAAATCTACAGCACACCCTTTCCTTCACGCAATGCCATAAAAGTCTCTTACAGGGATAATATTCTGCGTCCTGAAGGCAAATAACCGTGTGTGTGTGTGTGTGTGTGTGTGTGTGTTTAGTGTAACATGATCCTGGATTGTACATAAAGATGTTGAGAAACTGGTTGGTCTGACATGATGTGTGTTGTCATCAGATATCAGTGTGTGTTTGTCTTATGAGAGTTTGGGCTCAATGAGAGTTGAATGATATGTAACCTTGTTTCCGCCTCTGAATAAAAAAATAAAATAAATAATTGTGACTTTTTATCTCACAATTCTGACTTTTTTCTCACAATTGCGAGTTTATATCTCCCAATTCTGACTTTATTTCTCACAATTGCGAGATAAAAAGTCAGATCTGCATGATAAAAAGTCGCAATTGCGAGTTATAAAGTCAGAATTGCGAGATATAAAGTCAGAATTGGGTGATATAAAGTCACAATTCTGAGAAAAAAAGACAGAAGTGTGACTGTTTATCTCACAATTCTGACTTCTCGCAATTGCGACTTTTTATCATGCAGATCTGACTTTTTATCTCGCAATTGTGAGAAATAAAGTCAGAATTGCGACTTATCAGGCCAATTATAAGGGGAAAAAAACTACTTTAAATCTTACAATTCTGACATTATATCATGCATTTATGACTTTATAACACGCAATTGCGACTATATCTCGCAATTCTGACTTTATAAGTCGCGATTCTGACTTTATATCTTGCAATTGCGGCTTTATATCACGTAATTCTGACTTTATATCTCACAATTCTGACTTTCCATCTCGCAATTCTGAGAAATAATGTCAGAATTGCGAGAAATGAACTTGCAATTGTGAGAAAAAAAGTCAGATTTGTGAGATAAAAAGTTGCAATTACCTTTTATATTTTTCATTCTGTGGCGGAAACAAGCTTCCATAGAATAATACTTTAATTCATCAAGGACGCATTAAATTGATCAAAAGTGACTGTAAAGACATTTATAATGTTACTTTCACATAAATGCGGTTCTTTTGAACTGTCTATCCATCAAAGATTTCTGAATAATAAATATCAGTTTCCACACACATATGAAGCTTTTTTTGACACTGATAATAATGATAAATGTGTCTTGATCATCAGATCCTCATTTCTGGAGGATCATGTGACACTGAAGACTGGAGTAATGATGATAAATTCAGCTTTGATCACAGGAATAAATTACACTTTACTATATATTCACATAGAAAACTGATGATTCATGTTGCAATAATATTTCAGATTTTTTACTGTATTTGTGATTAAGTAAACACAGCTTTGGTGAGCAGACAGACGAGACTGTATTGGTGTTTCTCTGTTGTGGTGAATGTGTGTATCCTGTGGTTCATGAATCATGTGAAGAAATCTTCCCTGTATTGTTGTGACCTCCTTCACTCATTTACAGCTTCGCTTGTACTTTAAGTTTATGAAGAAAGTTAATTTTTTACACCGTACAATATTCTGGAGGAAATTACAAGAAACATTTAAGATCAAAGATTAATGGCAATGGCAATTTATTTATAACATATAGCACAATTAAATGCAACCCACATCTTTACAATAACTAAACACACTAAAACTACAAATAATACAACACAGTACAGATAAAAATGTACGTAAAATGCCATAAAATAAGAGCTTCAACATTTTAAAGAGAGTCAGTGTGTGTGTCACTTTCTCATCAGAGTCTTGTGTGATGAGTGAGTGAGTGTGTGTCTAAAATATAAAAAATAAAAATAAATCCATTATTTTATAATTTTATAAAATAATAGATTTATAATAAAATAAATCCACTCCAGAAGATCCTGATCCGCAGGTTTCAGTGAAGGCACAGAAATGCTGACTGTAGTTCGACTCCATCTTTGAATTGAAATGATATTGAAAATGAGGCAACACTGGTGTTTCACTGAGAGGAAGCTGGACACTTCTCTTTCATTAGTGCTCTTCTTTTCATCTGTAGTTCCTGCTGTATGGAAACTAAATAAATCATGTAAATATGACAGATCCATCATGAGTCTAACACACTCGATCTGTGTTTCAGGAGCCCCGGCCCAGTATGACGCCACGTTCAGCGGCCCCATCCACAACAGGTCTCGTCTACAGCACACACACACACACACACACACACACACACACTCTTGAAGAGCCTGTTTCTGAAGGCATAATCAGTTTTTACATTTTGACGTTTGTTTTCATGATGATGGAATTTCAATTCCGAATGGAATTATTCTGGAATGTTTCTATATTTATAATAAGTTTAGTTTTTTTTTTACTTCTAGATTTTCTTGTAACAAATTAGCAAGTGGATAAATGCAGACACATTTTGTTATTATTTACTTTTAATAATTTTTTTAATGAATTAGGCTACAAACAAATAGATTAATTACATTTATTTTATATTTATTATACTTCATATTTATTATACTATATTTTACTTATATATATATATATATATATATATATATATATATATATATATATATATATATATGTATTAGAATAAATTGAGTAACAAACAAATAGTTTAATTATTCTATATTACATTTTTATTAGATTTTTAAAAACGTTTAATATTTTTTGTATAAATAGAATAATTACATTTTGTAGTCTATATTTATATATTTTATATAATTACATTTTGTATTTATTATAAATTTAGAATAATTCTCATTATATTCTTTCCATTTCAATTTTTCATAATAAAAGAAGGCAGCAATGAAATTATGTAAAACACTTTTCAATTTAACTAATTTGCATTATTATTTTTATCATACAGTAATGATCATTTGTCTTTAAAATCACGCCAAACAATGCAAAAAATAAATGAATAATTCAATCTAATTGAAATTCTACACATAATAATGTTCAGTTCGGTATGTGTGTTGTGTGTGCAGGAGCTGTACTGACATCATATGCTGTGTTCTGTTCATGCTGGTCGTCGTCGGGTACATGGTGGTGGGCATTCTGGGTAAGTTCCTGTTTTTGTGTCTGTGAGCGCTGATGTCATTTTTACCTTGACATGAAAGCAATATGGAAATTATCGTCTGTATGTAAATGCTGGAGAGTGGAGGGGGTTATGGGTAACACACGAGATCATGTCTGCAGACTGAGAGCCACAGGTTTATGTCACTCTCTATATAATTATAATATATTATATATTATAATTGTATTATATAATACAATTGTATAATTGTATAATATATTTATATATTATAATTGATGTAGACAACAACCAAAAAAAATGTTAAAAGCAAATGTAAAACATCACTTTAAATTCAAATAAAATTCCAGATTTAGAATGTTTTAAACAGAATGCAGAATTGCGGTTTGAATTTGAATGTTAGGAAGTGACCTTTAGTTGACCGGTGTGTGTGTGTGGAAGAACACTTCTTTCCCAGAATGCACTCTTCCTGTTGTTGTGGCCGCTTCAATTCAAATTCAGACTCACAAGTTCTTCAGTTTCGAATTTTGCATTAGATAAAAATAAACATATTTATTTATTTTTTAATTTATTTATTTATTTTTAATTTTATTTTTAAAGTTTTTATTTTATTTTCTATTTTCTGTTTTATTCTTTTTTTCGGTTTTATTTTGTATTTTAAATTATTTATTTACAAAACAGACAAATAAAGAAAAAGAAACAAAATATGAAACAAAATTAGATTAAATTGCGATTTAATGCTTTGATATTCTGATAATCTGGACGTTGGTAATGTGAAGTTTTGGTGTGTGTGTGTGTGTGTGTGTGATCTCAGACATTTCTAATGTAAATGTTCATTGTTTACTCTCAACATCTGTGCATTAGTGTGTGAGAGCTCGTTAAATCTCTCTCTGTGACCAACTGAGATCATACTACAGCTAATGAAGACCAAACCAAACACTAATTAGAGTCTAAGGACTTTTCCATCGAGCTCATTAGAGTTACGGTGATGTCACCACGACTCAGGGCTGTGTGACGGACAGCAGGAAGTGGAGTTCAGTGCTGATAGATAAAATCACATTTCTGGATTTTAATTGTAATCTAATGAATCGAAGTGAGTGAACGAACACACATGTATTGGCTCTTCTGGTGTTAACGTGTGTGTGTGTGTGTGTGTGTGTGTGCTGTGAAATGTTCTGATTCCTGTAGCCTGGCTGTACGGGGACCCTCGTCACGTGCTTTATCCCAGAAACTCGACGGGAATGTTCTGTGGGATCGGACAGAACAAGTGAGTTTTGCCGCCGCTCGCTCTTGGATCTTTTGAGCTCTGTGTGTGTGTGTGTGTGTGTGTGTGTGTGACTCACGTCTGTCTGTCTCTCAGGGATAAACCCAGCGTCTTGTATTTCGACATCCTCAAGTGCGCCACCGCCACCAACATCATGGCGGCGGCTCTCCAGGGTCTCCAGTGTCCCACCACACAGGTACCAGACACACCACCAGCGCCTCTTACTGGTTTCTGATGTCCAGAATTTTACATCTCACTCAGACACTCATAATTTAGACATTCTGGTCTGAAAACAGACGAGTAATGTGTGTCTGTTTTACAAGATATTGATACTCTTTTGTTCAACATCTGAATAATAAGCTTCCATGAATGTTGTGTGACAGTAGTTGTGTGTTTTCTGCTGCAGGTGTGTGTGAAGTCGTGTCCGTCAGAGTTCTGGGCTCTGTCGCCTCTCGCCTACCTTCCGAACGCAAAACCAGCCGATTACTTCAGACAGGAGTTCTGCATCCCTTCCTTCCAGCTGAAAAACACTTCTTTAGTGAGTGTGTGTGTGTGTGTGTGTGAGAGAGAGAGTGTGTGAGTGAGTGAATGCGGTTTTCACAACACACATCATCTCAAAGCAGCTTCACAGAAGTGCTCGAGTCCACATTACAATCTAGAGTGATCTGTTATCAGAGGAAACTGAGTAATGTGTGTCAGAAATGAACATGTACAATCACGGTTGGCTAAAAATGTATTATTTTTAAAAAGTGCAATAATTGAATGGAGATATAATAAGCTCAATGAAATAATGCATGCTTGTTTGTAACATTTAGAAAATATAGCAAATATGGTGAGTGTGTGTTTTGATGATCTATCCTTTTAACCCTCTGATGGTCCTCGGTCACTTCTGACCGAATAATTTTCTGTTTTGAATTATTAAAAATCACAGCTTCATCGGAATGTTGCGAAACTTGGTGACTTTTATGGCATTATGTATGTGAACACACACACAAAAAAAAATTGAGGTCATGATCTGAGCATGCTAAGTGGTTTTAAAGAAATTAGTCACGATTTTAGTCTTTGGTTAAAAATGACTCCCATAGGAAATGAGTGGGAAATTGACAAAAACACAAAAATTCACAGTTTTTTATTTATTTTTATTTTATTTTAATTTTTTTAAACAATTTAAAAAAAAAAAAAGAAATAGTTTTTGAGATCGTTTCAAATATATTCAAATCCACAAAAAAAAAATGTGTTCATAAACATCTGGGGAATTCACATGCTTCTCCATAGAGAGCTGTACATGCCATCTAGTGGTCACACCATATAGAGCATCACAGTCCCGCCCACAGCCCGAGAGAGCGCTGGTGCCGGAAGTAAATTTCCCATTAATTTCTCCCATTGACATTTTGTAAAATCCATATCTAAAGAGTATTAGTGCATGTCTGAGGATAATCAGCTACGGCTGAACTCATAAGCATACAATACATCATTTCGAGTGAAAAAACGAAGAGAAAATCCATAAAAGTCGAGGGTACAAGCCTGTGTACATATTTTCATTTCCGAGCAAAGGAACTACTCCTCCCATAAACCACCGCGCCTCACTGAAGTAATCTGAAAGCCACCGTGAAAGAGCCTTTTGAGCGACTTCCAAATCTGACGATGGGCACATGAACTTTTTCCTCCAGAGAATTTTATATAGTGAATGTGCAGGGAAACTCCTTTTCCACGATTTACTGAAGCAAACGCATTTGCAGCTCAACATGCAAAAACATTGAGTATCTGGCTCGCTCATTGGCTAAGCTGTGGCAACTGCACATCCAATGGCGCGCGGGCGTCTCAGAAGTGCGACCAATGAACTTAGCCCTACGTCATTACGCAATCTTCAGTCTTCACGTACCTTCGCTGGGTTTCGCACGTGACACGACTTCCACCAATCAGATGCATCAATGTTGGGTTGTGGGATTGTTCAGGATTGTGGGTAATGAAGTACTTATCCAATACATCGCGAATAAAAGGCATTTATCTTAAAACAAGGTTAGTGGCCCATGAACTTTTGGCGTTTATATGAGCATATACAATCGCTTAGTACAGCCGTAGCTGGTTTTAAGTCTACCATGTATGGTTACGTTTTTATGGCTTATATCTCAAATGTCAATGGAGAAATTGTATTGAATTTTTACTTCCGGCGCAGGCTATGGGCGGGACTGTGATGCTCTATACTCTTTTCTTTATACTGTAACCAGATGGTGCTAATTTTCTTCAAAAAATATTTTTTCTGAAGGCCTAGACTCTATATTAAAAAAAAATACTGCATTAATATTTTTTAAATAATATATATATATATGAAGAGTTCAGATGCAAAAGCCTCTAAGTGCCATTTGAAATTTTCTTCTAAAATGATCATTTTTAGCAAGCTTGTATATTTATGTTCAGTAATTTCACTTAAATGGCAATGAAGATTACCTATTAATTGTCATTTAAGTGAAATTACTGAACTTAAATATACAAGTTTGATAAAAATGATCATTTTAGAAGAAAATTTCAAATAGCATTTAGAGGCTTTTGCATCTGAACTATATATATATATATATATATATATATATATATATATATATCCATCGAAAAAATAGACCATAAATATTGCATAAATATTAATAAATTCAATCAAATTGTCTCAAAATACGAAATTAAAAAGAATAAATATTATAGAACAAAAATAAATTGCATTGGTTTTACTTGGATGGAAGAACTTTCATTTTTAGGCTTCCGGTCACTTCTGACCGGGAAGGCCCAGGACGTGACTCATAAAGGAAGACCATCAGAGGGTTAATAAAGAAAAATCTGTACAATGTGGTTGTTTTCTAACAATTTTCGACCTCTCTCTCTCTCTCTCTCTCTCTCTCTCTCTCTCTCTCTCTCTCTCTCTCTCTCTCTCTCTCTCTCTCTCTCTCAGTCAGCTATGGAGATCATAAATAAAGAGTTGTGTCCCTATTTCTTCACACCGACATCCTCTGGTGAGTGACAGAAGATGAAGACCCTGAAAACCACATTATTTCTTCCTCTTGTTAATATCCTCACTGTCCGTCTGTCTCTAGTGTTGGGACGGTGTTTGCCCAGTTTGGGAGGAGATGCGTTTAATCCCAGTAACATTCCTACAAACTTCAGTCTGAATGGAATGGATAAAAACCAGTCTGTGGCAGCACTCATGAATGCTACCGGGTAAATACACACACATATGCACAGACACCCATACACACATCCTCAATTATACCAATACTAATACAAATATCATTAAATATTAGGATATATAAATGATACTAAAATGACACAATTTTTAATCAAGAGTTACACACATTATTCCTAATGCATGTTCTGTGCATGTCATTAAAAGTCTGCATGTGCACTTCATCGTAAGCTCTGGATCTCTGAACACTGCTGCAATCTGTCCAATATATGAAAGATTAAAGACAATAGACTGGATCAGTTTATTTACAGCGAACTATATAAACCGTAGACTCACACACTAATCCTGTTATAAAACCTGTTTCACTCAAAGTGGAGGATTCGCTTCATTTAGATGTTGTTTTTAAGTCAGGATGGATGTTTGTGTCAAATTAAGCTCATTTCTGTGGAGTTCAGATGAATATGCGTGCGTGTGTGTGTGTGTGTGTTATTTACTGATGCGTGTCTCTCTTGTCCAGTGCTGGAGGAGCATCAAAGTGAGTCACTGACAGATAGTGTCCGTGTGTAGAAGTAGACATCTATGTGTGTGTGTGTGTGTCTTCCCGATCATCTGTCTGTCTCTGTGTTGAATCAGTGTCTCTCTCTCTCTGGAGGGTGAAGGACGAGTAGCTGTAGTCGTTTAGAGCTTCTAGTTTGTGTGTAGAAGTAGATGTTTGTCTGTATGTGTGTGTGTGTGTGTGTGTGTGTGTGTGCTTCTCAGAGGTTCATTTGTGAGCTTCCACAAATGCTTTGTAAAGTCTTCTGAGCTTTACAAAGGTGAGAGCAACTCTCCCATGTGTGTGTGTGTGTGTGTGTGACTCTGCTCAGTGTTTGTTCTGACGTGATTCTGTGTTCACAGTGACATCACCAACGGCTTCAACATCAAAGACGTCGGGCTGCGGATCTTCGAGGACTTCGCCAAGTCGTGGCAGTGGATCGTAGCGTGAGTGCGATGTGTAGCGTCACACACTCCAAACACTCACGCCGTTCAGACAAAACGATACACTCTAACAAATTTGTACTTTTATATGTTTTTGAATCATTTTCTAAATATGAAGTTTGAGTTTCAACTCCAAGATGCATACTTTTATTTTTAATTTAGTTATTATTGTTATTAATAATCTTATAAATTTTAATAATATTAATTATAATATTATAAAATAATATTAATATTGTATATTTTAATTATATATATATATATATATATATATATATATATATATATATATATATATATATATATAATTTTATTTCAATTTTAAATTTTACAATTTAGTAATTTTGTTGTGTATTTTTGTTATTTTTAAAACAAAAATTAAAATGTCAAATTATTTTATTTTTAGTTATTTTAGTACATTTAAACAACATATTTTATTATTTATTTTATTTTATTTCAGTTCAAATTTATTTTATATTTAAAAAAACTTTTTATATTTTTTAGAATTTAACCCTTATTCTGTGTGTATGTGTATATATACATACACACACACACACACACACAGACACATGCTGAGTACAATATTATTATTATTAATTTATTTTTACAGTTTATATTGTGCAAGTGTCATTTATGTAATTCATGTATAAATTGTTATAGTTTTATAGAATTATACATTTTTATATGCAATTCATTAATTCAGGACAAAACACTCTATTCATTCACTCGTCAACAAGAGTCACACTCTAATTCTTGTTGCAGTTTAAAAGTATTTTGAGTGGCACTGTTTGGTGTGTGTGGAGGCTTGAGTGTGACGTAAGTCTCTCTCCGTGTGTGTGTCAGTGGTCTGGTGATTGCGATGGTGGTCAGTGTCCTGTTCCTCCTGCTGTTGCGCTTCACCGCACCCATCCTGATCTGGATCCTCATCGTCGGCGTTCTGGCGGTCGGAGCCTTCGGTAAATTAGAATGATAAACTTGTTGGATTTAAACCACTATGACATCATCAAGTGATAAATCTCATATCTGACATGTTCATCTGAGACTTTGACCAGATATGCAGATATGAGAAACAATGCATATTTTCTGTCATGAAATCTCGCATGATGTTGAATCATGTCAAGGTTGCACATGATTTAATTGAAGATTAACGAAGGATTAATGAATAATGTCAGTAAGGGACCGTGCTGATATAAGCACCGTGGGCCGGCGGATGATATTGTTGATGTCTAATATTAATAACGCGTGTGGTAATGATCATGTGATCCTCCGTCAGGTATCTGGTACTGTTATAATGAGTACATGTCTCTGGCCGGCTCCAGCACCACCTTCAGTAACGTGGGCTTCACCACCAATGTGCAGGTGTATCTGCAGGTGCGGGACACCTGGCTGGCCTTCTGTGAGTCTTTACACACTTCTACACACTTCTACACATGCTTTTACACTAACAAGAGAAATCAAGGCAATGATGGTTTCAAAAATGAAAGTGAAATACTGTAACTTCATCTCTGTTTAATTTCTCTTTTAATTTTAATGTGCTTCCACAAGAACTTTTTTTTAAATTTTTTATTTACAATAGCTACATGTAACCCCTCACACTCGGGTCCTATTCGCCCCGCTCCGAGCGGGCCTCGAACCCGGGTCTCCAGCATGAGAGTCAGGCGCGCTAACAAGGAGGCAAAAGACTGCAGCCTCTAGCGTCTGTCGCTAGAGCACTTATTGAGATCGGGAGTGAGGTTTACTCGCACAGCAACTCCTATCTGGCCTCCGTTACATACATATAATTTAATTGAAATAGAATTTAAATACTGGAAATTCATCTCTTAGCTCAATTTCTCTTTTCATTTAATGTGGTTCCTTGTTTTTTTATTTATTTAATTTCCACTACAAAAAATTTAAATGAAATTAGAATTTAATTGAAATAGAATTTAAATACTGGAAATTCATCTCTCAGCTCAGTTTCTCTTTTCATTTTAATGTGTTTTTTTTCACGTGACAGCCTTTTAAATTTAAAATTACACTATATAAAATTTAAAAGAAATTAGAATTTAAATACTGTAACTTCATCTCTGTTTAATTTCTCTTTTAATTTTAATGTGCTTCCACAAGAACTTTTTTTTTTTAATTTTTTATTTACAATAGCTACATGTAACCCCTCACACTCGGGTCCTACTCCCCCTGCTCCGAGCGGGCCTCGAACCCGGGTCTCCGGCATGAGAGTCAGGCGCGCTAACAAGGAGGCTATAGACTGCAGCCTCTAGCGTCTGTCGCTTGAAATTGAATTGAAATACTTGAGCTATACCTCTTCAGTTTCTGTTTAAATTCCAATTTTTGCTTCATTTGCATGGCAACTTTATTTAATTTATATTATAGTAAATTAAAATCGAATTAAATTGTATTTTAAATACTGTAACTACACCTCAGATCAGTTTCTCTTTTAATTTTGAATATCTAATGACAAACATTAACATTAACATAACACTATCATAACATTGGGGCGGCAGTGGCTCAGTGGTTCATGTGGGTTGTCTACGAACCGAAAGGTTGGTGGTTCGATCCCCGGTTCCACCTGACCAAGTGTCGAGGTGTCCATGAGCAAGACACCCAACCCCAGCTGCTCCCGACGAGCTGTGTGAATGGGTGAATGTGAGGCAAAATGTAAAGCTCTTTGGTGGCCATTAGGTCTATGAAGGCGCTATATAAATGCAGTCCATTTAATTTATTTAGTTTAATAGTTCAATTTATTTAATTTAAATGTAATTAAAATACTAGAGCTATCTCCATTCAATTATTTATTTTTAATGTGCTTTATTCACATGACAAACTTTATTTAAATGATATTAATTTAGATTCAGTTCAATTTAGTACAGTTATTTCAGTGTCTTTAAATATATAAATTCATATAAATAATTCTGATGGATAAATATGAACAAATAAAGTCAAATGGATTAAATTCAGTACAGTGATGACTTAAGAGTCTTAATGTTTTATTCATTTATCCATCAGAATTTAGTAGGTAATAATAATGATACCTTTCCCTGTATCTGTGTTAACTGACGAGTGTGTGTGTGTGTGTTGCAGTGATTATTCTGTGTATCGTGGAGGCGATTCTCCTGCTGGCGCTGATCTTCCTCAGGACTCGTATCCTCATCGCCATCGCTCTGATCCAGGAGACCAGCAAGTAAACCAACACCTTATTATTAGAGACCACGTCTCGTGTGTGTGTGTGTGTGTGTGTGTTCGTTCACAAGCTTCCAGCCACACTAGTGTAAAGTGCCGAGCAGAAGCTGATCCCAGCTTACACAGATATTAATAATATGATCATGATCATGTTTGAATTGTTTGATGAATTACAGTTTACTGTGTGTTTATGAGTTAAAGTTGAGTAGTGAGTAAACGTGTGTGTGCGTGTGTGTGTGTTTATTTTCAGGGCGTTGGGTCACATGATGTCTACACTTTTCTATCCCATCGTCACGTTTGTGCTGCTCTTGGTGTGTGTGTCGTACTGGGGAATCACAGCGCTGTATCCTTAAAGTGTGTGTGAGTGAGTGAGTATGAGTGAGTGTGTGTGTGAGAGAGTGAGTATGAGTGAGTGAGTGTGTGAGTGTGTGTTGTGCGTGCAGATCAGTGTGTGTTTCTCATCTGTATATGGATGTTCAGTTGTGTATTCAGTGTGTGGTGTTGTGAATCTTTGACTGAGTGTGTGTTCAGATATCTGGCCACGTCAGGCGGTCCGGTGTACAAAGTTGTGGCGCTGAACTCCTCGCTGGAAAACTGCAACGACATACGGGCCAACGAGACATGTGACCCAGAGGTCAGACACACACACACATTATATATATATATATATATATGTATATAATTTTATATATATATATATATATATTAGGGCTGTCAAACGATTAATTGCGATTAATTGCATCCAAAATAAAAGTTTGTGTTTACCTAATATATGTGGGCGTAGTGTGTATAATTATTAAATACACACACATGCATGTATATATTTAAGAAAAATGTGTTCATAATATATCAAATATTTATTTATACATAATATTAATTATGTATAAATATATATAAAGTATATACTTTCAGATTTTTCTTAAATATATACATGCATGTGTGTGTATTTATATATACAAAATAATTATACACACTACGCCCACATATATTACGTAAACACAAACTTTTATTTTGAATGCGATTAATCATTTGACAGCCCTAATATATATATATATATAGATATATATATGTACATATATATGTCCATCAGCCGGTATCTGGGCTGCATGCACACACACACACACACACACACACACACACACAGGTTTGAGGAGTCAGTGACGTGTGCTGATGCTGTGTTCCTCCACAGACGTTCAACATCAGCCGGTATCCGGGCTGCGCGTCGGCTCGCTGTGTGTTCATCAACTACAACACCGAGGGCTTGTTCCAGAAGAACCTCTTCAACCTGCAGATCTACAACGTGGTGGCGTTCCTGTGGTGTGTGAACTTCGTGATCGCTCTGGGTCACTGCACGCTGGCTGGGGCCTTCGCCTCCTACTACTGGGCCTTCAGGAAGCCGGCGGATATCCCAACATTCCCCCTGAGCCAGTCCTTCATCCGGGCCCTGCGGTGAGCGCCACACACACACACACACACACACACACACACACACACACACCGTGTGAATCTGGTGTCTTATTAATTATGAATTATGATTTTGCTCAGGTATCACGTGGGCTCTCTGGCGTTCGGCGCGCTGATCCTAACGCTGGTTCAGCTCGTCCGCATCATCTTGGAGTATCTGGACCACAAGTTCAAAGGTCAGACACTGCAAACCATTGCGTTCATGCAGCTTCTGTCTTCTGGCTAAAGAAATGATTGGTATCATATAGAGAGTTTTGTTTTATGTAGAGAGTATTTTTTTTAACTTTTTTAATTTAATCTATAGTGATTTTGTAATATGGTTTTATTATTTTTATCTTTAAAAAAATATTATTATTCAGATTTATTTTTTATAATTTTTATTGAATTTTAGTTTTAGTATTATTATTTGTATATAATACTTTTTGTGAATCTTTATTATTATATATTTTACATTTTTTTATTTCATAATTTACTCTAGTAATTCTGTTATGTGTTTATTATTTGTTTAATTAGTAGTATTTATTTATTTATTTTAATTTAATTTAATATAATTTGATTTATATATTATTATAGTTTTCATAAATATTTGAATAAATATTAAATAAATTTAGAATAAATATTTTTTATAATTTCAGATTAATTTTTAATTTAATGTATAGTAATTTTGTTATATACTTCTATTATTTTAGATGGTTTTAATATATTTTTTTAATTTAATTGGATTTAAAGTTTAGTTTGATTTAAAGTTTTAATTTATTTCCAGAATGGTATTTCAGTGCTCTATTACAGTTAACAAAAAAGTCAATAGTTTTAGTTTTAGTTAAAAATAATAACCCTTCTCTAGACTTGACAAAAATGGCTTCTCAAACACTGTATGTAAAAATGTGTTTGTCTAGAATAGATTGACTTGTTGTTTATTGCTGTTGTAAACGTTAATATTTGTGTGTGTGTGTGTGTGTGTGTGTGTGTGTTCAGCGGCTCAGAACCCGTGCGCGCGGTTCCTCATGTGTTGTCTCAAATGCTGCTTCTGGTGTCTGGAGAAATTCATCAAGTTCATCAACAGGAACGCTTACATCATGGTATGTGAACTCACACACACACACACACAGACATACACCATCAGCTGGATGAAGACACGAGTAACTGTCAGTGTGTGTGTGTGTGATTACAGATCGCTGTGTACGGGAAGAACTTCTGTGTGTCGGCCAAGAACGCCTTCTCTCTGCTCATGAGGAACATCATACGGTGAGCGTGCGACAATCATCACAAATCACATTCATATAGCAAAATATATCAATCATTTTCATTAAAATATAAATTCATTAAAAAGAAGGATGATTTTTTTACTGACTAAATAAATAAAAAATTAATACAATCAATCAATACAGTTTGATTCTTCTGATTGGCAGTGATTTTCTGACTTATTCTGTGTGTGTGTGTGTGTGGTGAGAACAGACTGAGTGTGTGTGTCTGGAATTCATATCGCAACTTATGAAAGTACATTTCTGCCACATAGGAAAAAAAAAATCATGCTTTGGTAAATACTATAAAATAAGACTGATATAAAATGGCTTAATTATGAATAGATAAAGAAATAATAATTATGGCAAATCAAATTGACGCAAGTTGAAATTATGACATATTTCAAGTACGACTCAAGTTGTAAATAAGTCATATTTACGTGATAAAGAATCTAAATAATGACTTATTATTGATAAAAAAGATAATTATGATGTTAAAATTTTAAAAAAGTAAAAAATGTAGGCTACAGTTGAAATTGGTTATAAGTATGATAAAAATGTGAAAAAATTGACGGTCGAAATGATGACATACTAAATGAAAACTGACAAAAAGTCTTTTAGACTTTTTATGTCTTAATTATAGTTAGGCCTATGTCATAATTTCAACTGCCGTTTTAAAAATTTAGACTTTTTATATAAATGTCAACATTTTATGACATACTATGAAAAAAAAATCAAAATTATGACAGTCATAAAAAGTTGAAACTGACATAAAAAGCAGAAATTGACAGACCAAGTTAAAACGATGAGTGTTTATGGCCGTATATGACGTAATAATGAGATAAGTCAAAATTATTGCATAAAAAACTAAATTGACACAAGTTAAAATTATGACAAAAAGTACGAGTGAATTTCTGGATTTGATGTAATTTCTGGCTGAGTGTAACGACGATGCGCCTCAGGGTCGTGGTGCTGGATAAGGTCACGGATCTGCTGCTGTTCTTCGGGAAGCTGCTGGTGGTCGGTGGAGTGGGTGAGTGTGTGACACACACATGCACACACACATACACACACACATGAGTGTCAGCTGACCTCTGTTTCTTCTCAGGTGTGCTGGCCTTCTTCTTCTTCGCCGGCAGGATTCCCAATACAGGAACCACGTTTCAGACAGCAGCTCTCAACTACTACTGGATGCCCATCATGGTAATACACACACACACACACACACACACAACTCAGTCCCGCTCACATCACTTTATACACCCAAACCTGGTCTATTTGCTTACACCGTAAAGAGATTTAAGTTAGAGAATAAACCACTGATTTACTTTTAATCAAATGTTGAGCATTCAATATCTAAGTGACATTATGATGTCATCAAATTTGCATACTGAATTCTGATTGGTCTTGCATGTACTTAATATGCAGTGAATATCTCATGATAGTCTCATGGCCCTCTATCAGAATCCAGAGTTTCAAGAAGATCAGAGAAACTCAAAATTTCGGCCCGAAAAAAAGACGACGCTGCCCTTTCGTTTTTTTTTCTGGTCGAAATTTTGAGTTTCGATATCTCAACTCTGGAAGGGTCTAGAGCCTCCATTTTTGCGCGCTGGTCGAAGTCTCGTGGCCCTCTGTCAGAATCCAGAGTTTCAAGAAGATCGGAGGGGGTCAAAATTTCGGCCAAAAACGACAGTGTTACCCCTTATGTTTTTTTTTCAGGTCAAAACTTTGACATCCGATATCTCGGCTCTGGAAGGGTCTAGAGCCTCCATTTTTGCGCGCTGGTCGAAGTCTCGTGGCCCTCTGTCAGAATCCAGAGTTTCAAGAAGATCGGAGGGGGTCAAAATTTCGGCCAAAAACGACAGTGTTACCCCTTATGTTTTTTTTTCAGGTCAAAACTTTGACATCCGATATCTCGGCTCTGGAAGGGTCTAGAGCCTCCATTTTTGCGCGCTGGTCGAAGTCTCGTGGCCCTCTGTCAGATTCCAGAGTTTCAAGAAGATCGGAGGGGGTCAAAATTTCGGCCAAAAATGACAGTGTTACCCCTTATGTTTTTTTTTCAGGTCAAAACTTTGACATCCGATATCTCGGCTCTGGAAGGGTCTAGAGCCTCCATTTTTGCGCGCTGGTCGAAGTCTCGTGGCCCTCTGTCAGAATCCAGAGTTTGAAGAAGATCGGAGGGGGTCAAAATTTCGGCCAAAAACGACAGTGTTACCCCTTATGTTTTTTTTTCAGGTCAAAACTTTGACATCCGATATCTCGGCTCTGGAAGGGTCTAGAGCCTCCATTTTTGCGCGCTGGTCGAAGTCTCATGGCCCTCTTTCAGATTCCAGAGTTTCAAGAAGATCGGAGGGGGTCAAAATTTCGGCCAAAAACGACAGTGTTACCCCTTATGTTTTTTTTTCAGGTCAAAACTTTGACATCCGATATCTCGGCTCTGGAAGGGTCTAGAGCCTCAATTTTTGCGCGCTGGTCGAAGTCTCGTGGCCCTCTGTCAGAATCCAGAGTTTCAAGAAGTTCGGAGGGGGTCAAAATTTCGGCCAAAAACGACAGTGTTACCCCTTATGTTTTTTTTCAGGTCAAAACTTTGACATCCGATATCTCGGCTCTGGAAGGGTCTAGAGCCTCCGTTTTTGCGCGCTGGTCGAAGTCTCGTGGCCCTCTGTCAGAATCCAGAGTTTCAAGAAGATCGGAGGGGGTCAAAATTTCGGCCAAAAACGACAGTGTTACCCCTTATGTTTTTTTTTTCAGGTCAAAACTTTGACATCCGATATCTCGGCTCTGGAAGGGTCTAGAGCCTCCATTTTTGCGCGCTGGTCGAAGTCTCGTGGCCCTCTGTCAGAATCCAGAGTTTGAAGAAGATCGGAGGGGGTCAAAATTTCGGCCAAAAACGACAGTGTTACCCCTTATGTTTTTTTTTTCAGGTCTAAACTTTGACATCCGATATCTCGGCCCTGGAAGGGTCTAGAGCCTCCATTTTTGCACGCTGGTCGAAGTCTCGTGGCCCTCTGTCAGAATCCAGAGTTTCAAGAAGATCGGAGGGGGTCAAAATTTCGGCCAAAAACGACAGTGTTACCCCTTATGTTTTTTTTTCAGGTCAAAACTTTGACATCCGATATCTCGGCTCTGGAAGGGTCTAGAGCCTCCATTTTTGCGCGCTGGTCGAAGTCTCGTGGCCCTCTGTCAGAATCCAGAGTTTGAAGAAGATCGGAGGGGGTCAAAATTTCGGCCAAAAACGACAGTGTTACCCCTTATGTTTTTTTTTCAGGTCAAAACTTTGACATCCGATATCTCGGCTCTGGAAGGGTCTAGAGCCTCCATTTTTGCGCGCTGGTCGAAGTCTCATGGCCCTCTGTCAGATTCCAGAGTTTCAAGAAGATCGGAGGGGGTCAAAATTTCGGCCAAAAACGACAGTGTTACCCCTTATGTTTTTTTTTCAGGTCAAAACTTTGACATCCGATATCTCGGCTCTGGAAGGGTCTAGAGCCTCCATTTTTGCGCGCTGGTCTAAGTCTCGTGGCCCTCTGTCAGAATCCAGAGTTTGAAGAAGTTCGGAGGGGGTCAAAATTTCGGCCAAAAACGACAGTGTTACCCCTTATGTTTTTTTTTCAGGTCAAAACTTTGACATCCGATATCTCGGCTCTGGAAGGGTCTAGAGCCTCCATTTTTGCGCGCTGGTCGAAGTCTCGTGGCCCTCTGTCAGAATCCAGAGTTTCAAGAAGATCGGAGGGGGTCAAAATTTCAGCCAAAAACGACAGTGTTACCCCTTATGTTTTTTTTTTCAGGTCAAAACTTTGACATCCGATATCTCGGCTCTGGAAGGGTCTAGAGCCTCCATTTTTGCGCGCTGGTCGAAGTCTCGTGGCCCTCTGTCAGAATCCAGAGTTTCAAGAAGATCGGAGGGGGTCAAAATTTCGGCCAAAAACGACAGTGTTACCCCTTATGTTTTTTTTTCAGGTCAAAACTTTGACATCCGATATCTCGGCTCTGGAAGGGTCTAGAGCCTCCATTTTTGCGCGCTGGTCGAAGTCTCATGGCCCTCTGTCAGATTCCAGAGTTTCAAGAAGATCGGAGGGGGTCAAAATTTCGGCCAAAAACGACAGTGTTACCCCTTATGTTTTTTTTTCAGGTCAAAACTTTGACATCCGATATCTCGGCTCTGGAAGGGTCTAGAGCCTCCATTTTTGCGCGCTGGTCGAAGTCTTGTGGCCCTCTGTCAGAATCCAGAGTTTCAAGAAGTTCGGAGGGGGTCAAAATTTCGGCCAAAAACGACAGTGTTACCCCTTATGTTTTTTTTTCAGGTCAAAACTTTGACATCCGATATCTCGGCTCTGGAAGGGTCTAGAGCCTCCATTTTTGCGCGCTGGTCGAAGTCTCGTGGCCCTCTGTCAGAATCCAGAGTTTCAAGAAGATCGGAGGGGGTCAAAATTTCGGCCAAAAATGACAGTGTTACCCCTTATGTTTTTTTTTCAGGTCAAAACTTTGACATCCGATATCTCGGCTCTGGAAGGGTCTAGAGCCTCCATTTTTGCGCGCTGGTCGAAGTCTCGTGGCCCTCTGTCAGAATCCAGAGTTTCAAGAAGATCGGAGGGGGTCAAAATTTCGGCCAAAAACGACAGTGTTACCCCTTATGTTTTTTTTTCAGGTCAAAACTTTGACATCCGATATCTCGGCTCTGGAAGGGTCTAGAGCCTCCATTTTTGCGCGCTGGTCGAAGTCTCGTGGCCTTCTGTCAGAATCCAGAGTTTCAAGAAGATCGGAGGGGGTCAAAATTTCGGCCAAAAACGACAGTGTTACCCCTTATGTTTTTTTTTCGGGTCAAAACTTTGACATCCGATATCTCGGCTCTGGAAGGGTCTAGAGCCTCCATTTTTGCGCGCTGGTCGAAGTCTCGTGGCCCTCTGTCAGAATCCAGAGTTTGAAGAAGATCGGAGGGGGTCAAAATTTCGGCCAAAAACGACAGTGTTACCCCTTATGTTTTTTTTTCAGGTCAAAACTTTGACATCCGATATCTCGGCTCTGGAAGGGTCTAGAGCCTCCATTTTTGCGCGCTGGTCGAAGTCTCGTGGCCCTCTGTCAGAATCCAGAGTTTCAAGAAGATCGGAGGGGGTCAAAATTTCGGCCAAAAACGACAGTGTTACCCCTTATGTTTTTTTTTCAGGTCAAAACTTTGACATCCGATATCTCGGCTCTGGAAGGGTCTAGAGCCTCCATTTTTGCGCGCTGGTCGAAGTCTCATGGCCCTCTGTCAGATTCCAGAGTTTCAAGAAGATCGGAGGGGGTCAAAATTTCGGCCAAAAACGACAGTGTTACCCCTTATGTTTTTTTTTCAGGTCAAAACTTTGACATCCGATATCTCGGCTCTGGAAGGGTCTAGAGCCTCCATTTTTGCGCGCTGGTCGAAGTCTCGTGGCCCTCTGTCAGAATCCAGAGTTTCAAGAAGTTCGGAGGGGGTCAAAATTTCGGCCAAAAACGACAGTGTTACCCCTTATGTTTTTTTTTTCAGGTCAAAACTTTGACATCCGATATCTCGGCTCTGGAAGGGTCTAGAGCCTCCGTTTTTGCGCGCTGGTCGAAGTCTCGTGGCCCTCTGTCAGAATCCAGAGTTTCAAGAAGATCGGAGGGGGTCAAAATTTCGGCCAAAAACGACAGTGTTACCCCTTATGTTTTTTTTTCAGGTCAAAACTTTGACATCCGATATCTCGGCTCTGGAAGGGTCTAGAGCCTCCATTTTTGCGCGCTGGTCGAAGTCTCGTGGCCCTCTGTCAGAATTCAGAGTTTGAAGAAGATCGGAGGGGGTCAAAATTTCGGCCAAAAACGACAGTGTTACCCCTTATGTTTTTTTTTCAGGTCTAAACTTTGACATCCGATATCTCGGCCCTGGAAGGGTCTAGAGCCTCCATTTTTGCACGCTGGTCGAAGTCTCGTGGCCCTCTGTCAGAATCCAGAGTTTCAAGAAGATCGGAGGGGGTCAAAATTTCGGCCAAAAACGACAGTGTTACCCCTTATGTTTTTTTTTCAGGTCAAAACTTTGACATCCGATATCTCGGCTCTGGAAGGGTCTAGAGCCTCCATTTTTGCGCGCTGGTCGAAGTCTCGTGGCCCTCTGTCAGAATCCAGAGTTTGAAGAAGATCGGAGGGGGTCAAAATTTCGGCCAAAAACGACAGTGTTACCCCTTATGTTTTTTTTTCAGGTCAAAACTTTGACATCCGATATCTCGGCTCTGGAAGGGTCTAGAGCCTCCATTTTTGCACGCTGGTCGAAGTCTCGTGGCCCTCTGTCAGAATCCAGAGTTTCAAGAAGATCGGAGGGGGTCAAAATTTCGGCCAAAAACGACAGTGTTACCCCTTATGTTTTTTTTTCAGGTCAAAACTTTGACATCCGATATCTCGGCTCTGGAAGGGTCTAGAGCCTCCATTTTTGCGCGCTGGTCGAAGTCTCGTGGCCCTCTGTCAGAATCCAGAGTTTCAAGAAGATCGGAGGGGGTCAAAATTTCGGCCAAAAACGACAGTGTTACCCCTTATGTTTTTTTTTCAGGTCAAAACTTTGACATCCGATATCTCGGCTCTGGAAGGGTCTAGAGCCTCCATTTTTGCGCGCTGGTCGAAGTCTCGTGGCCCTCTGTCAGAATCCAGAGTTTCAAGAAGATCGGAGGGGGTCAAAATTTCGGCCAAAAACGACAGTGTTACCCCTTATGTTTTTTTTTCAGGTCAAAACTTTGACATCCGATATCTCGGCACTGGAAGGGTCTAGAGCCTCCATTTTTGCGCGCTGGTCGAAGTCTCGTGGCCCTCTGTCAGATTCCAGAGTTTCAAGAAGATCGGAGGGGGTCAAAATTTCGGCCAAAAATGACAGTGTTACCCCTCATGTTTTTTTTTCAGGTCAAAACTTTGACATCCGATATCTCGGCTCTGGAAGGGTCTAGAGCCTCCATTTTTGCGCGCTGGTCGAAGTCTCGTGGCCCTCTGTCAGAATCCAGAGTTTCAAGAAGATCGGAGGGGGTCAAAATTTCGGCCAAAAACGACAGTGTTACCCCTTATGTTTTTTTTTCAGGTCAAAACTTTGACATCCGATATCTCGGCTCTGGAAGGGTCTAGAGCCTCCATTTTTGCGCGCTGGTCGAAGTCTCGTGGCCCTCTGTCAGAATCCAGAGTTTCAAGAAGATCGGAGGGGGTCAAAATTTCGGCCAAAAACGACAGTGTTACCCCTTATGTTTTTTTTTTCAGGTCAAAACTTTGACATCCGATATCTCGGCTCTGGAAGGGTCTAGAGCCTCCATTTTTGCGCGCTGGTCGAAGTCTCGTGGCCCTCTGTCAGAATCCAGAGTTTCAAGAAGATCGGATGGGGTCAAAATTTCGGCCAAAAACGACAGTGTTACCCCTTATGTTTTTTTTTCAGGTCAAAACTTTGACATCCGATATCTCGGCTCTGGAAGGGTCTAGAGCCTCCATTTTTGCGCGCTGGTCGAAGTCTCGTGGCCCTCTGTCAGATTCCAGAGTTTCAAGAAGATCGGAGGGGGTCAAAATTTCGGCCAAAAATGACAGTGTTACCCCTTATGTTTTTTTTCAGGTCAAAACTTTGACATCCGATATCTCGGCTCTGGAAGGGTCTAGAGCCTCCATTTTTGCGCGCTGGTCGAAGTCTCGTGGCCCTCTGTCAGAATCCAGAGTTTCAAGAAGATCGGAGGGGGTCAAAATTTCGGCCAAAAACGACAGTGTTACCCCTTATGTTTTTTTTTCAGGTCAAAACTTTGACATCCGATATCTCGGCTCTGGAAGGGTCTAGAGCCTCCATTTTTGCGCGCTGGTCGAAGTCTCATGGCCCTCTGTCAGATTCCAGAGTTTCAAGAAGATCGGAGGGGGTCAAAATTTCGGCCAAAAACGACAGTGTTACCCCTTATGTTTTTTTTTCAGGTCAAAACTTTGACATCCGATATCTCGGCTCTGGAAGGGTCTAGAGCCTCCATTTTTGCGCGCTGGTCGAAGTCTCGTGGCCCTCTGTCAGAATCCAGAGTTTCAAGAAGTTCGGAGGGGGTCAAAATTTCGGCCAAAAACGACAGTGTTACCCCTTATGTTTTTTTTTCAGGTCAAAACTTTGACATCCGATATCTCGGCTCTGGAAGGGTCTAGAGCCTCCATTTTTGCGCGCTGGTCGAAGTCTCGTGGCCCTCTGTCAGAATCCAGAGTTTCAAGAAGATCGGAGGGGGTCAAAATTTCGGCCAAAAACGACAGTGTTACCCCTTATGTTTTTTTTTCAGGTCAAAACTTTGACATCCGATATCTCGGCTCTGGAAGGGTCTAGAGCCTCCATTTTTGCGCGCTGGTCGAAGTCTCGTGGCCCTCTGTCAGAATCCAGAGTTTCAAGAAGATCGGAGGGGGTCAAAATTTCGGCCAAAAACGACAGTGTTACCCCTTATGTTTTTTTTTCAGGTCAAAACTTTGACATCCGATATCTCGGCTCTGGAAGGGTCTAGAGCCTCCATTTTTGCGCGCTGGTCGAAGTCTCGTGGCCCTCTGTCAGAATCCAGAGTTTCAAGAAGATCGGAGGGGGTCAAAATTTCGGCCAAAAACGACAGTGTTACCCCTTATGTTTTTTTTTCAGGTCAAAACTTTGACATCCGATATCTCGGCTCTGGAAGGGTCTAGAGCCTCCATTTTTGCGCGCTGGTCGAAGTCTCATGGCCCTCTGTCAGATTCCAGAGTTTCAAGAAGATCGGAGGGGGTCAAAATTTCGGCCAAAAACGACAGTGTTACCCCTTATGTTTTTTTTTCAGGTCAAAACTTTGACATCCGATATCTCGGCTCTGGAAGGGTCTAGAGCCTCCATTTTTGCGCGCTGGTCTAAGTCTCGTGGCCCTCTGTCAGAATCCAGAGTTTCAAGAAGTTCGGAGGGGGTCAAAATTTCGGCCAAAAACGACAGTGTTACCCCTTATGTTTTTTTTTCAGGTCAAAACTTTGACATCCGATATCTCGGCTCTGGAAGGGTCTAGAGCCTCCATTTTTGCGCGCTGGTCGAAGTCTCGTGGCCCTCTGTCAGAATCCAGAGTTTCAAGAAGATCGGAGGGGGTCAAAATTTCGGCCAAAAACGACAGTGTTACCCCTTATGTTTTTTTTTCAGGTCAAAACTTTGACATCCGATATCTCGGCTCTGGAAGGGTCTAGAGCCTCCATTTTTGCGCGCTGGTCGAAGTCTCGTGGCCCTCTGTCAGAATCCAGAGTTTGAAGAAGATCGGAGGGGGTCAAAATTTCGGCCAAAAACGACAGTGTTACCCCTTATGTTTTTTTTTTCAGGTCTAAACTTTGACATCCGATATCTCGGCTCTGGAAGGGTCTAGAGCCTCCATTTTTGCGCGCTGGTCGAAGTCTCGTGGCCCTCTGTCAGAATCCAGAGTTTGAAGAAGATCGGAGGGGGTCAAAATTTCGGCCAAAAACGACAGTGTTACCCCTTATGTTTTTTTTTTCAGGTCTAAACTTTGACATCCGATATCTCGGCCCTGGAAGGGTCTAGAGCCTCCATTTTTGCACGCTGGTCGAAGTCTCGTGGCCCTCTGTCAGAATCCAGAGTTTCAAGAAGATCGGAGGGGGTCAAAATTTCGGCCAAAAACGACAGTGTTACCCCTTATGTTTTTTTTTCAGGTCAAAACTTTGACATCCGATATCTCGGCTCTGGAAGGGTCTAGAGCCTCCATTTTTGCGCGCTGGTCGAAGTCTCGTGGCCCTCTGTCAGAATCCAGAGTTTGAAGAAGATCGGAGGGGGTCAAAATTTCGGCCAAAAACGACAGTGTTACCCCTTATGTTTTTTTTTCAGGTCAAAACTTTGACATCCGATATCTCGGCTCTGGAAGGGTCTAGAGCCTCCATTTTTGCGCGCTGGTCGAAGTCTCGTGGCCCTCTGTCAGAATCCAGAGTTTCAAGAAGATCGGAGGGGGTCAAAATTTCAGCCAAAAACGACAGTGTTACCCCTTATGTTTTTTTTTCAGGTCAAAACTTTGACATCCGATATCTCGGCTCTGGAAGGGTCTAGAGCCTCCATTTTTGCGCGCTGGTCGAAGTCTCGTGGCCCTCTGTCAGAATCCAGAGTTTCAAGAAGATCGGAGGGGGTCAAAATTTCGGCCAAAAATGACAGTGTTACCCCTTATGTTTTTTTTTCAGGTCAAAACTTTGACATCCGATATCTCGGCTCTGGAAGGGTCTAGAGGCTCCATTTTTGCGCGCTGGTCGAAGTCTCGTGGCCCTCTGTCAGAATCCAGAGTTTCAAGAAGATCGGAGGGGGTCAAAATTTCGGCCAAAAACGACAGTGTTACCCCTTATGTTTTTTTTTCAGGTCAAAACTTTGACATCCGATATCTCGGCTCTGGAAGGGTCTAGAGCCTCCATTTTTGCGCGCTGGTCGAAGTCTCGTGGCCTTCTGTCAGAATCCAGAGTTTCAAGAAGATCGGAGGGGGTCAAAATTTCGGCCAAAAACGACAGTGTTACCCCTTATGTTTTTTTTTCGGGTCAAAACTTTGACATCCGATATCTCGGCTCTGGAAGGGTCTAGAGCCTCCATTTTTGCGCGCTGGTCGAAGTCTCGTGGCCCTCTGTCAGAATCCAGAGTTTCAAGAAGATCGGAGGGGGTCAAAATTTCGGCCAAAAACGACAGTGTTACCCCTTATGTTTTTTTTTCAGGTCAAAACTTTGACATCCGATATCTCGGCTCTGGAAGGGTCTAGAGCCTCCATTTTTGCGCGCTGGTCGAAGTCTCATGGCCCTCTGTCAGATTCCAGAGTTTCAAGAAGATCGGAGGGGGTCAAAATTTCGGCCAAAAACGACAGTGTTACCCCTTATGTTTTTTTTTCAGGTCAAAACTTTGACATCCGATATCTCGGCTCTGGAAGGGTCTAGAGCCTCCATTTTTGCGCGCTGGTCGAAGTCTCGTGGCCCTCTGTCAGAATCCAGAGTTTCAAGAAGTTCGGAGGGGGTCAAAATTTCGGCCAAAAACGACAGTGTTACCCCTTATGTTTTTTTTTCAGGTCAAAACTTTGACATCCGATATCTCGGCTCTGGAAGGGTCTAGAGCCTCCGTTTTTGCGCGCTGGTAGAAGTCTCGTGGCCCTCTGTCAGAATCCAGAGTTTCAAGAAGATCGGAGGGGGTCAAAATTTCGGCCAAAAACGACAGTGTTACCCCTTATGTTTTTTTTTCAGGTCAAAACTTTGACATCCGATATCTCGGCTCTGGAAGGGTCTAGAGCCTCCATTTTTGCGCGCTGGTCGAAGTCTCGTGGCCCTCTGTCAGAATTCAGAGTTTGAAGAAGATCGGAGGGGGTCAAAATTTCGGCCAAAAACGACAGTGTTACCCCTTATGTTTTTTTTTCAGGTCTAAACTTTGACATCCGATATCTCGGCCCTGGAAGGGGTCTAGAGCCTCCATTTTTGCACGCTGGTCGAAGTCTCGTGGCCCTCTGTCAGAATCCAGAGTTTCAAGAAGATCGGAGGGGTCAAAATTTCGGCCAAAAACGACAGTGTTACCCCTTATGTTTTTTTTTCAGGTCAAAACTTTGACATCCGATATCTCGGCTCTGAAGGGTCTAGAGCCCTCCATTTTTGCGCGCTGGTCGAAGTCTCGTGGCCCTCTGTCAGAATCCAGAGTTTTGAAGAAGATCGGAGGGGGTCAAAATTTCGGCCAAAAACGACAGTGTTACCCCTTATGTTTTTTTTTCAGGTCAAAACTTTGACATCCGATATCTCGGCTCTGAAGGGTCTAGAGCCTCCATTTTTGCACGCTGGTCGAAGTCTCTTGGCCCTCTGTCAGAATCCAGAGTTTCAAGAAGATCGGAGGGGGTCAAATTCGGCCAAAAACGACAGTTGTTACCCCTTATGTTTTTTTTTCAGGTCAAAACTTTGACATCCGATATCTCGGCTCTGGAAGGGTCTAGAGCCTCCATTTTTGCGCGCTGGTCGAAGTCTCGTGGCCCTCTGTCAGAATCCAGAGTTTCAAGAAGATCGGAGGGGGTCAAAATTTCGGCCAAAAACGACAGTGTTACCCCTTATGTTTTTTTTTCAGGTCAAAACTTTGACATCCGATATCTCGGCACTGGAAGGGTCTAGAGCCTCCATTTTTGCGCGCTGGTCGAAGTCTCGTGGCCCTCTGTCAGATTCCAGAGTTTCAAGAAGATCGGAGGGGGTCAAAATTTCGGCCAAAAATGACAGTGTTACCCCTTATGTTTTTTTTTCAGGTCAAAACTTTGACATCCGATATCTCGGCTCTGGAAGGGTCTAGAGCCTCCATTTTTGCGCGCTGGTCGAAGTCTCGTGGCCCTCTGTCAGAATCCAGAGTTTGAAGAAGATCGGAGGGGGTCAAAATTTCGGCCAAAAACGACAGTGTTACCCCTTATGTTTTTTTTTTCAGGTAAAAACTTTTGACATCCGATATCTCGGCTCTGGAAGGGTCTAGAGCCTCCATTTTTGCGCGCTGGTCGAAGTCTCGTGGCCCTCTGTCAGAATCCAGAGTTTGAAGAAGATCGGAGGGGGTCAAAATTTCGGCCAAAACGACAGTGTTACCCCTTATGTTTTTTTTTCAGGTCAAAACTTTGACATCCGATATCTCGGCTCTGGAAGGGTCTAGAGCCTCCATTTTTGCACGCTGGTCGAAGTCTCGTGGCCCTCTGTCAGAATCCAGAGTTTCAAGAAGATCGGAGGGGGTCAAAATTTCGGCCAAAAACGACAGTGTTACCCCTTATGTTTTTTTTTCAGGTCAAAACTTTGACATCCGATATCTCGGCTCTGGAAGGGTCTAGAGCCTCCATTTTTGCGCGCTGGTCGAAGTCTCGTGGCCCTCTGTCAGAATCCAGAGTTTCAAGAAGATCGGAGGGGGTCAAAATTTCGGCCAAAAACGACAGTGTTACCCCCTTATGTTTTTTTTTCAGGTCAAAACTTTGACATCCGATATCTCGGCTCTGGAAGGGTCTAGAGCCTCCATTTTTGCGCGCTGGTCGAAGTCTCGTGGCCCTCTGTCAGAATCCAGAGTTTCAAGAAGATCGGATGGGGTCAAAATTTCGGCCAAAAACGACAGTGTTACCCCTTATGTTTTTTTTCAGGTCAAACTTTGACATCCGATATCTCGGCTCTGGAAGGGTCTAGAGCCTCCATTTTTGCGCGCTGGTCGAAGTCTCGTGGCCCTCTGTCAGATTCCAGAGTTTCAAGAAGATCGGAGGGGGTCAAATTTCGGCCAAAAATGACAGTGTTACCCCTTATGTTTTTTTTTCAGGTCAAAACTTGACATCCGATATCTCGGCTCTGGAAGGGTCTAGAGCCTCCATTTTTGCGCGCTGGTCGAAGTCTCGTGGCCCTCTGTCAGAATCCAGAGTTTCAAGAAGATCGGAGGGGGTCAAAATTTCGGCCAAAAACGACAGTGTTACCCCTTATGTTTTTTTTTCAGGTCAAAACTTTGACATCCGATATCTCGGCTCTGGAAGGGTCTAGAGCCTCCATTTTTGCGCGCTGGTCGAAGTCTCATGGCCCTCTGTCAGATTCCAGAGTTTCAAGAAGATCGGAGGGGGTCAAAATTTCGGCCAAAAACGACAGTGTTACCCTTATGTTTTTTTTTCAGGTCAAAACTTTGACATCCGATATCTCGGCTCTGGAAGGGTCTAGAGCCTCCATTTTTGCGCGCTGGTCGAAGTCTCGTGGCCCTCTGTCAGAATCCAGAGTTTCAAGAAGTTCGGAGGGGGTCAAAATTTCGGCCAAAAACGACAGTGTTACCCCTTATGTTTTTTTTTCAGGTCAAAACTTTGACATCCGATATCTCGGCTCTGGAAGGGTCTAGAGCCTCCATTTTTGCGCGCTGGTCGAAGTCTCGTGGCCCTCTGTCAGAATCCAGAGTTTCAAGAAGATCGGAGGGGGTCAAAATTTCGGCCAAAAACGACAGTGTTACCCCTTATGTTTTTTTTTCAGGTCAAAACTTTGACATCCGATATCTCGGCTCTGGAAGGGTCTAGAGCCTCCATTTTTTGCGCGCTGGTCGAAGTCTCGTGGCCCTCTGTCAGAATCCAGAGTTTCAAGAAGATCGGAGGGGGTCAAAATTTCGGCCAAAAACGACAGTGTTACCCCTTATGTTTTTTTTTCAGGTCAAAACTTTGACATCCGATATCTCGGCTCTGGAAGGGTCTAGAGCCTCCATTTTTGCACGCTGGTCGAAGTCTCGTGGCCCTCTGTCAGAATCCAGAGTTTCAAGAAGATCGGAGGGGGTCAAAATTTCGGCCAAAAACGACAGTGTTACCCCCTTATGTTTTTTTTTCAGGTCAAAACTTTGACATCCGATATCTCGGCTCTGGAAGGGTCTAGAGCCTCCATTTTTGCGCGCTGGTCGAAGTCTCGTGGCCCTCTGTCAGAATCCAGAGTTTCAAGAAGATCGGAGGGGGTCAAAATTTCGGCCAAAAACGACAGTGTTACCCCTTATGTTTTTTTTTCAGGTCAAAACTTTGACATCCGATATCTCGGCTCTGGAAGGGTCTAGAGCCTCCATTTTGCGCGCTGGTCGAAGTCTCGTGGCCCTCTGTCAGAATCCAGAGTTTCAAGAAGATCGGAGGGGGTCAAAATTTCGGCCAAAAACGACAGTGTTACCCCTTATGTTTTTTTTTCAGGTCAAAACTTTGACATCCGATATCTCGGCTCTGGAAGGGTCTAGAGCCTCCATTTTTGCGCGCTGGTCGAAGTCTCGTGGCCCTCTGTCAGATTCCAGAGTTTCAAGAAGATCGGAGGGGGTCAAAATTTCGGCCAAAAATGACAGTGTTACCCCTTATGTTTTTTTTTCAGGTCAAAACTTTGACATCCGATATCTCGGCTCTGGAAGGGTCTAGAGCCTCCATTTTTGCGCGCTGGTCGAAGTCTCGTGGCCCTCTGTCAGAATCCAGAGTTTCAAGAAGATCGGAGGGGGTCAAAATTTCGGCCAAAAACGACAGTGTTACCCCTTATGTTTTTTTTTCAGGTCAAAACTTTGACATCCGATATCTCGGCTCTGGAAGGGTCTAGAGCCTCCATTTTTGCGTGCTGGTCGAAGTCTCGTGGCCCTCTGTCAGAATCCAGAGTTTCAAGAAGATCGGAGGGGGTCAAATTTCGGCCAAAAATGACAGTGTTACCCCTTATGTTTTTTTTTCAGGTCAAAACTTTGACATCCGATATCTCGGCTCTGGAAGGGTCTAGAGCCTCCATTTTTGCGCGCTGGTCGAAGTCTCGTGGCCCTCTGTCAGAATCCAGAGTTTCAAGAAGTTCGGAGGGGGGTCAAAATTTCGGCCAAAAACGACAGTGTTACCCCTTATGTTTTTTTTTCAGGTCAAAACTTTGACATCCCGATATCTCGGCTCTGGAAGGGTCTAGAGCCTCCATTTTGCGCGCTGGTCGAAGTCTCGTGGCCCTCTGTCAGAATCCAGAGTTTCAAGAAGATCGGAGGGGGTCAAAATTTCGGCAAAAACGACAGTGTTACCCCTTATGTTTTTTTTTCAGGTCAAAACTTTGACATCCGATATCTCGGCTCTGGAAGGGTCTAGAGCCTCCATTTTTGCGCGCTGGTCGAAGTCTCGTGGCCCTCTGTCAGAATCCAGAGTTTAAAGAAGATCGGAGGGGGTCAAAATTTCGGCCAAAAACGACAGTGTTACCCCCTTATGTTTTTTTTCAGGTCAAAACTTTGACATCCGATATCTCGGCTCTGGAAGGGTCTAGAGCCTCCATTTTTGCACGCTGGTCGAAGTCTCGTGGCCCTCTGTCAGAATCCAGAGTTTCAAGAAGATCGGAGGGGGTCAAAATTTCGGCCAAAAACGACAGTGTTACCCCTTATGTTTTTTTTTCAGGTCAAAACTTTGACATCCGATATCTCGGCTCTGGAAGGGTCTAGAGCCTCCATTTTTGCGCGCTGGTCGAAGTCTCGTGGCCCTCTGTCAGAATCCAGAGTTTCAAGAAGATCGGAGGGGGTCAAAATTTCGGCCAAAAACGACAGTGTTACCCCTTATGTTTTTTTTTCAGGTCAAAACTTTGACATCCGATATCTCGGCTCTGGAAGGGTCTAGAGCCTCCATTTTTGCGCGCTGGTCGAAGTCTCATGGCCCTCTGTCAGAATCCAGAGTTTCAAGAAGATCGGAGGGGGTCAAAATTTCGGCCAAAAACGACAGTGTTACCCCTTATGTTTTTTTTTCAGGGTCAAAACTTTGACATCCGATATCTCGGCTCTGGAAGGGTCTAGAGCCTCCATTTTTGCGCGCTGGTCGAAGTCTCGTGGCCTCTGTCAGAATCCAGAGTTTCAAGAAGGACGGAGGGGGTCAAAATTTCGGCCAAAAACGACAGTGTTACCCCTTATGTTTTTTTTTCAGGTCAAAACTTTGACATCCGATATCTCGGCACTGGAAGGGTCTAGAGCCTCCATTTTTGCGCGCTGGTCGAAGTCTCGTGGCCCTCTGTCAGATTCCAGAGTTTCAAGAAGATCGGAGGGGGGTCAAAATTTCGGCCAAAAATGACAGTGTTACCCCTTATGTTTTTTTTTCAGGTCAAAACTTTGACATCCGATATCTCGGCTCTGGAAGGGTCTAGAGCCTCCATTTTTGCGCGCTGTCGAAGTCTCGTGGCCCTCTGTCAGAATCCAGAGTTTCAAGAAGATCGGAGGGGGTCAAAATTTCGGCCAAAAACGACAGTGTTACCCCTTATGTTTTTTTTTCAGGTCAAAACTTTGACATCCGATATCTCGGCTCTGGAAGGGTCTAGAGCCTCCATTTTTGCGCGCTGGTCGAAGTCTCGTGGCCCTCTGTCAGAATCCAGAGTTTCAAGAAGATCGGATGGGGTCAAAATTTCGGCCAAAAACGACAGTGTTACCCCTTATGTTTTTTTTTCAGGTCAAAAACTTTGACATCCGATATCTCGGCTCTGGAAGGGTCTAGAGCCTCCATTTTTGCGCGCTGGTCGAAGTCTCGTGGCCCTCTGTCAGAATCCAGAGTTTCAAGAAGATCGGAGGGGGTCAAAATTTCGGCCAAAAACGACAGTGTTACCCCTTATGTTTTTTTTTCAGGTCAAAACTTTGACATCCGATATCTCGGCTCTGGAAGGGGTCTAGAGCCTCCATTTTTGCGCGCTGGTCGAAGTCTCGTGGCCCTCTGTCAGAATCCAGAGTTTCAAGAAGTTCGGAGGGGGTCAAAATTTCGGCAAAAACGACAGTGTTACCCCTTATGTTTTTTTTTCAGCCAGTTCAAAACTTTGACATCCGATATCTCGGCTCTGGAAGGGTCTAGGAGCCTCCATTTTTGCGCGCTGGTCGAAGTCTCGTGGCCCTCTGTCAGAATCCAGAGTTTCAAGAAGATCGGAGGGGGTCAAAATTTCGGCCAAAAACGACAGTGTTACCCCTTATGTTTTTTTTTCAGGTCAAAACTTTGACATCCGATATCTCGGCTCTGGAAGGGTCTAGAGCCTCCATTTTTGCGCGCTGGTCGAAGTCTCGTGGCCCTCTGTCAGAATCCAGAGTTTCAAGAAGATCGGAGGGGGTCAAAATTTCGGCCAAAAACGACAGTGTTACCCCTTATGTTTTTTTTTTCAGGTCAAAACTTTGACATCCGATATCTCGGCTCTGGAAGGGTCTAGAGCCTCCATTTTTGCACGCTGGTCGAAGTCTCGTGGCCCTCTGTCAGAATCCAGAGTTTCAAGAAGATCGGAGGGGGTCAAAATTTCGGCCAAAAACGACAGTGTTACCCCTTGTTTTTTTTTCAGGTCAAAACTTTGACATCCGATATCTCGGCTCTGGAAGGGTCTAGAGCCTCCATTTTTGCGCGCTGGTCGAAGTCTCGTGGCCCTCTGTCAGAATCCAGAGTTTCAAGAAGATCGGAGGGGGTCAAAATTTCGGCCAAAAACGACAGTGTTACCCCTTATGTTTTTTTTTCAGGGTCAAAACTTTGACATCCGATATCTCGCTCTGGAAGGGTCTAGAGCCTCCATTTTTGCGCGCTGGTCGAAGTCTCGTGGCCCTCTGTCAGAATCCAGAGTTTCAAGAAGATCGGAGGGGGTCACAATTTCGGCCAAAAACGACAGTGTTACCCTTATGTTTTTTTTTTTCAGGTCAAAACTTTGACATCCGATATCTCGGCTCTGGAAGGGTCTAGAGCCTCCATTTTTGCGCGCTGGTCGAAGTCTCGTGGCCCTCTGTCAGAATCCAGAGTTTCAAGAAGATCGGAGGGGGGTCAAAATTTCGGCCAAAAACGACAGTGTTACCCCTTATGTTTTTTTTTCAGGTCAAAACTTTGACATCCGATATCTCGGCTCTGGAAGGGTCTAGAGCCTCCATTTTTGCGCGCTGGTCGAAGTCTCATGGCCCTCTGTCAGATTCCAGAGTTTCAAGAAGATCGGAGGGGGTCAAAATTTCGGCCAAAAACGACAGTGTTACCCTTATGTTTTTTTTTCAGGTCAAAACTTTGACATCCGATATCTCGGCTCTGGAAGGGTCTAGAGCCTCCCGTTTTTGCGCGCTGGTCGAAGTCTCGTGGCCCTCTGTCAGAATCCAGAGTTTCAAGAAGATCGGAGGGGGTCAAAATTTCGGCCAAAAACGACAGTGTTACCCCTTATGTTTTTTTTTCAGGTCAAAACTTTGACATCCGATATCTCGGCTCTGGAAGGGTCTAGATCCTCCATTTTTGCGCGCTGGTCGAAGTCTCGTGGCCCTCTGTCAGAATCCAGAGTTTGAAGAAGATCGGAGGGGGTCAAAATTTCGGCCAAAAACGACAGTGTTACCCCTTATGTTTTTTTTTCAGGTCAAAACTTTGACATCCGATATCTCGGCTCTGGAAGGGTCTAGAGCCTCCATTTTTGCGTGCTGGTCGAAGTCTCGTGGCCCCTCTGTCAGATTCCAGAGTTTCAAGAAGATCGGAGGGGGTCAAAATTTCGGCCAAAAACGACAGTGTTACCCCTTATGTTTTTTTTTCAGGTCAAAACTTTGACATCCGATATCTCGGCTCTGGAAGGGTCTAGAGCCTCCATTTTTGCGCGCTGGTCGAAGTCTCGTGGCCCTCTGTCAGAATCCAGAGTTTCAAGAAGATCGGAGGGGGTCAAAATTTCGGCCAAAAACGACAGTGTTACCCCTTATGTTTTTTTTTCAGGTCAAAACTTTGACATCCGATATCTCGGCTCTGGAAGGGTCTAGAGCCTCCATTTTTGCGCGCTGGTCGAAGTCTCATGGCCCTCTGTCAGATTCCAGAGTTTCAAGAAGATCGGAGGGGGTCAAAATTTCGGCCAAAAACGACAGTGTTACCCCTTATGTTTTTTTTTCAGGTCAAAACTTTGACATCCGATATCTCGCTCTGGAAGGGTCTAGAGCCTCCATTTTGCGCGCTGGTCGAAGTCTCGTGGCCCTCTGTCAGAATCCAGAGTTTCAAGAAGTTCGGAGGGGGTCAAAATTTCGGCCAAAAACGACAGTGTTACCCCTTATGTTTTTTTTTTCAGGTCAAAACTTTGACATCCGATATCTCGGCTCTGGAAGGGTCTAGAGCCTCCATTTTTGCGCGCTGGTCGAAGTCTCGTGGCCCTCTGTCAGAATCCAGAGTTTCAAGAAGATCGGAGGGGGTCAAAATTTCGGCCAAAAACGACAGTGTTACCCCTTATGTTTTTTTTTTCAGGTCAAAACTTTGACATCCGATATCTCGGCTCTGGAAGGGTCTAGAGCCTCCATTTTTGCGCGCTGGTCGAAGTCTCGTGGCCCTCTGTCAGATTCCAGAGTTTCAAGAAGATCGGAGGGGGTCAAAATTTCGGCCAAAAATGACAGTGTTACCCCTTATGTTTTTTTTTCAGGTCAAACTTTGACATCCGATATCTCGGCTCTGGAAGGGGTCTAGAGCCTCCATTTTTGCGCGCTGGTCGAAGTCTCGTGGCCCTCTGTCAGAATCCAGAGTTTCAAGAAGATCGGAGGGGGTCAAAATTTCGGCCAAAAACGACAGTGTTACCCCTTATGTTTTTTTTTCAGGTCAAAACTTTGACATCCGATATCTCGGCTCTGAAGGGTCTAGAGCCTCCATTTTTGCGCGCTGGTCGAAGTCTCGTGGCCCTCCTGTCAGAATCCAGAGTTTCAAGAAGATCGGAGGGGGTCAAAATTTCGGCCAAAACGACAGTGTTACCCCTTATGTTTTTTTTTCAGGTCAAAACTTTGACATCCGATATCTCGGCTCTGGAAGGGTCTAGAGCCTCCATTTTTGCGCGCTGGTCGAAGTCTCATGGCCCTCTGTCAGATTCCAGAGTTTCAAGAAGATCGGAGGGGGTCAAAATTTCGGCCAAAAATGACAGTGTTACCCCTTATGTTTTTTTTTCAGGTCAAAACTTTGACATCCGATATCTCGGCTCTGGAAGGGTCTAGAGCCTCCGTTTTTGCGCGCTGGTCGAAGTCTCGTGGCCCTCTGTCAGAATCCAGAGTTTCAAGAAGATCGGAGGGGGTCAAAATTTCGGCCAAAAACGACAGTGTTACCCCTTATGTTTTTTTTTCAGGTCAAAACTTTGACATCCGATATCTCGGCTCTGGAAGGGTCTAGAGCCTCCATTTTTGCGCGCTGGTCGAAGTCTCGTGGCCCTCTGTCAGAATCCAGAGTTTGAAGAAGATCGGAGGGGGTCAAAATTTCGGCCAAAAGACACAGTGTTACCCCTTATGTTTTTTTTTCAGGTCAAAACTTTGACATCCGATATCTCGGCTCTGGAAGGGTCTAGAGCCTCCATTTTTGCGTGCTGGTCGAAGTCTCGTGGCCCTCTGTCAGATTCCAGAGTTTCAAGAAGATCGGAGGGGGTCAAAATTTCGGCCAAAAATGACAGTGTTACCCCTTATGTTTTTTTTTCAGGTCAAAACTTTGACATCCGATATCTCGGCTCTGGAAGGGTCTAGAGCCTCCATTTTTGCGCGCTGGTCGAAGTCTCGTGGCCCTCTGTCAGAATCCAGAGTTTCAAGAAGATCGGAGGGGGTCAAAATTTCGGCCAAAAACGACAGTGTTACCCCTTATGTTTTTTTTTCAGGTCAAAACTTTGACATCCGATATCTCGGCTCTGGAAGGGTCTAGAGCCTCCATTTTTGCGCGCTGGTCGAAGTCTCATGGCCCTCTGTCAGATTCCAGAGTTTCAAGAAGATCGGAGGGGGTCAAATTTTCGGCCAAAAACGACAGTGTTACCCCTTTATGTTTTTTTTTCAGGTCAAAACTTTGACATCCGATATCTCGGCTCTGGAAGGGTCTAGAGCCTCCATTTTTGCGCGCTGGTCGAAGTCTCGTGGCCCTCTGTCAGAATCCAGAGTTTCAAGAAGTTCGGAGGGGGTCAAAATTTCGGCCAAAAACGACAGTGTTACCCCTTATGTTTTTTTTTTCAGGTCAAAAACTTTGACATCCGATATCTCGGCTCTGGAAGGGTCTAGGAGCCTCCATTTTTGCGCGCTGGTCGAAGTCTCGTGGCCCTCTGTCCAGAATCCAGAGTTTCAAGAAGATCGGAGGGGGTCAAAAATTTCGGCCAAAAACGACAGTGTTACCCCTTATGTTTTTTTTTTTCAGGTCAAAACTTTGACATCA